>VXBI01010007.1:1236046-1424800 GCA_013397375.1 Toxostoma redivivum
GCCATCGGCTGCTGCCGCCATCGAGGGCGTCGAGCACCCGCCCTGAGCCCGCCGCGGGCCGCGGGCGCCACCTGGCGGCCGGCGGTGCCCCCCTCAGGCCGCCGCTGCGCCCTCAGGAGGAGCCGCTCCGGCGGGCGCCGTCTCCAACCCGCCGACCGAGGGAGGCAGTGGGAAATGGTGATGGCAACGAGCCCGAGCTCATTCTGAGACAAAGAAATAGAGTTAGAGGAGGAAAGGCCCCGCGTACGCCCGCACTCGGAGTGCTCTATGCCTGCGACTGAGACCCGGGCAGCGCCCGTCGGCTCTGAGGGAGCAGGCAGCGCTGTTCTCACGGCCGGCAGCAGCTGGCTCCTGCGAGCATTCACTCCCCTGTCTAAACAGAATTCATTACCACAACAAATTGTCTTCCCAACTGCTGCTCTGCTCCTGATGTGACAATACATTTTTAGAAGAAATCACCAAACAGCTTGTGATACCTTGATTTCCAAAGAGGTGTTCTGGCCATCCTTGCCTATAAGAAACACTTGCTGGCAGAAGGACAGGGTTCACCAGCTGCCAAAACCCAGCAGGCAAAAGGGAAGGATTCAAAACATTGCTGACTGGTGATACTGCCATGTCTGGTGCATTGGGCAGTGTGGTGGGGCTGGCCCAATGCTGTGGTGGCCACAGGACACGCTAGAAGTGGGGACACATGGCTGCAGCCCAGGGACCTCACACTGATGCAGTGTGGGTAGCTCACAAACTCTTCCCCCATCTTTGCAATTAATTATAATTTAAGTGTCAATCAACTCACTGGAGCATGAGGACAGAGAAGAGAGCCCATCGAGTCTGCTAAGGGCCTGTCCCATGTGGATGTGGCCAGCAGTGTGCCCAGGTGGTCAAGAAGGCCAATGGCATCCTGGCTTGTATGAGAAATGATGTGATCAGCAGAACTAAGGGAAGTGGCTGTCCCTTGGGTGCTGGTGAAACCATACCTTGAGTACTGCATCCAGTTCTGGGCCCCTCAGTTCAGGAAGAACACTGAAGTGCTGGAGTGTGTCCAGGGAAGGGCAATGGAGCTGGTGAAAGGTCTACAGGGTAAGTCCTATGAGGAGCAGCTGAGAGGCCTGGGGTTGTCTAGCCTGGAGAAAAGGAGGCTCAGAGGTGGCCTTATCATTATCGACAACTACCTGAAAGGAGGGTGTAGCCAGGCTGGGGTCAACCTCTTCTCCCAGGCAACTGGTGACAGGATGAGGACATAGCCTCAAGCTGCACTAGGGGATGTTTAGCTCAGACATTAGGAGGAATTTCTTCACAGAAAAGATGATTAAATATTGGAGTGGACTGCCCAGGAAGGGTATGTCCTAGGAGGTATCTAAGAAAAGACTGGACATGGCACTCAGTGCCATGGTCTAGTTGACACAGGGGTGTTTGGTCACAGGTTAGACTCAATGATCTCTGATGTCTTTTCCAACTTAATTGATTTGGTGATTCCATGATGCTGTGGTGAAGCACTAGTCTTTGCTATCTGAGCTGCTGGTGCCATGGGGCAGAACTGGTTAGCACTGCTGTGAGGAGTGACTGTACCCACCATCCCCTTCAGGAGCTGTTAGAAAGTTCCTGGGCAGAATATTTCAGTTGAGGATGGGGAGCAGACACAACTTTTGTTTGGGCTGTTTTGTTCACGAACATACAAAATTCATCTTTCCTGGACAAAACCAGAAAACTAGTGCATCCATGGTGCTGTGTAGTCACTGCTGCTCCAGGCTCCCTATGGCCTCTTCCTGGATGCTTCCTCACCTTGTCCTCTTTGGGGACCCTTCTTTGTCTTTAGGGACCCTTGTTGGTCTTTGTTTCCCTTCCAAGCAGAGCATGCAAACACTTCTTTACAGTTCTGTTGAACTCCTGAGCTCCTGGGGAGTCAGAGAAATAGGTGTATTGCCAGCTGCCCTGGTGCAGGAGGCTGAGCCTGGGCCTAGGCCAAATTGACTGCCATGGTGAATTTTTCCCTTGGCACCTTGTAGAGTGGATTAGGCGGATTGTAAATGTTCACAGGAAACACCTGGTGTCATTTTCATTTCTCTAATTGTCAGCACTTGCTTTGGAGAGTAGGGTAGGGGGTATTTTTGTTTTCTCTTGGTGGTGGTGGTGGTGGTGATGTGAACTGTGTCCCTTTTAGCCCTGACAGAAGCCTGCCCATTGTGATGGAGTGTGTAGCAGCTCTTGCTGTCATACCTGGGAGGTTCATTTGTTGGGCTGAACAGAACCAGCTTTGATAGACATTCTCTGGATGTGGCAAGCAGAGGTGGTGGGCCTCTATGCTGGCAGCTGCAGGCTTTGCCCTGAAAGAGGTGGCACTAGGTGAGTGAGAGTGTGTCTGTGTTTCAGGAATCAATGTTTTATGAAATGTTTTTAAGAGAACTGCAATTCACAAATAGTTCTTCATGGTGCTGTAATTTACTGTGGATGTAGGCTAATGCTGCAGTCTTAGAAGGCACATCTTCTTCCACTGTGTTTGAGAAAATATTTTACTTTTGTATTATTCTTTTGAAGTAGCTTAGGAAATCTGCTACAGCATTCAGTGCTGGTGCAAGACTGGTAGGCTTTCAGGTGAGTTTTAATGCTTTGTAGCATAGGTCCTCCCTGCATTTGGAGTATGTGAGCTTGTGTTGAAATTGTTTGCAGTTAACTTCAATAGCCTGAAGTTCCCCTGGTTTAGCTTTATCATGCCCCTGATAAGTAAGCACTGATGTAGCAGTTTTGATAGCCTCTCTGCCAAGACAGCACAACCTAAAACACCTTCTCTTTTTCAAAACAATCTGGCTTGGAGTCCCATTTCATAACATTTCCTTTCCTGTGTGGGCAGCTGTAGCAGAGATGTAAATGGAGTCCCAACATAGTCATTAGTTGCAGCTTCTCCTGGGCACAGCTCCTCCTAACTCATGGCACAGCTCAATGCCAAAGGAGTGCATGCCAGGTGGTTGTCTTTGGCTCCTCTCTGGGTTTGGCAAAGCATAAGTCACTGATGAGCAGAGAGAGCAGGGCTCCTAGAAAGTATGATCCTACTGCCTTACAAACCTTTTGTGCTAAGCTGACTGTGTTTCTTGTTAGTGAAATGAGATTGCCCTCATGTTTCTGTCTGGGATTTCCTGAATCAAAAACATGGTGTGCCACATGTGCCTGGTCTGGTGGGGCTGGGGCACCTGGTGGTCACACTGCAGAGTGGGGCTGTGCTGGCCTTGGGTGGGAGTGGGTACAGGCCTGCCCTGGCCTGTGAGCTGAGCTGCCTGCACAACAGCTGGTGGGTACCTGAGGGCAGGGTTACAGGCACAAAGACCTCGGCCTGCATAGCAGCAAGGGAAAGAACAGCTGAAGAGCAGAAGAGCATTCAAAATTTCCATTTCCAGAAGAGGAAAGGCTCTAACTTCAATACTATCCTTAACAGGATAAATGTGGAAAACCTGTTGTTACTCCTCCCCTGTTTTTCTTTCCTTTGACTTACAGCCTTTAATCCCTTGGAGAAAAAGTACGGGGAGTTAGTTGAAACTACTTGGTGTTGCTGTAGCTGTCATAGTCCAATTTTCTTTTATGAAGTAAGATAACCCAAAGCAGAAAGTTAAGATAATTAAACACAGAAAAAGCAGTTGTAACTTCTGCTGGTGATTCCCTGATTTTGTCTACTGCTTTTGCTAGAGAAATGTTACCACAGCAGAAAGCTGCTTGGCCCTTCTGAGATCTAGGAGTCTTCCACTGGCATGGACTGCTGAAAGCCAGCTATTTCACTGTTTTTTGGTTCTCCGTTTATTAGCCTGAAGGCAAAAAAAGTAGTATGAAACCCAATAAGGTTAGGAAGGACCATGTCAAAGGTCAAATGCAGAAATGTTTGATCATAAAATTAAAATCTATATTATAATGCTTACATGTAATAGGGGCTTTCAAAACTAATTGCTTGTGCAAGTTTGATTAGTCTTTTGCAACGTTGCCAGTGCTTAGCTTTGCAGCCTTAATCATGTAGCTTTAGTGTAGTTTGTAGAGATGACCACAAATGGTTCCTAAGGTCAACAGGCAGACAGACCCTATCTGCATGTTCAAAGGGTTCATTAAGAGTTTACCATAGACCGTATCTGGAAGTTTAAATACACACTTGAACTTAAGCTTGAGCTAAAGGGTGACTCAATATATGGTGAGTGACAACATTGAAAATCAAGGAAGGAAGACTTGGTAGCAGCCATCAGAGTAACCAAAGCTGCATGAGAGAGGGGCATGAGATGATCTTGATGGTACCTGAGACACCTTCTGTAAGGACAGAAGGAATTTAAGTGCTGGGTCTCTGGGCGTTGATTAAATGTGTCTGTGCTCTTGCCTCCTTCAAGTTAGTCTTCTGTGGTATCTTGGATCAGTCTCAGAACTCTGAGGATAGGTCTGATCCCATGCAGCAGCCCTTGAGAGGGGCCAAGGGAGCTCAGCTTTGGTACTGTGGCACAGATGCTCTGCAGGACACCTTATGGGGTCTTGATGGTCCTCCTGACCTGAGGAGAGGGACTACTGCCTAATGGTGGGAATAGCTCCCAAGAAATGACTGCACCTAAAATTCACAACAGCTGTGGGAAGATCCAGAGGTAGTGATATGGAAGCTGGCTCTAAACATAATGTGGAGAAACTCCAGATTTTTGTACAGGAATCATTTTGTCAGAAGTTTGATGTAGTGTGTGTTGTTTTGTAATTGTACTTCGATAGTGAATTAATGCCCCTCTTCACTGGGGATGTCTTTGAGGCACATTGGAACATAATCTAGCTCTGCTGCTTAAAGGAAACCAAGGAGGGCTCTGCCTTTTCTTTCAAGTTGTGTTAATCTCTTTGATATAATACCTGATGGCACAGTAGTTGCACAGTTAACTGTGGCTTTCTGCTTTGGAATGACCCCACTAACTACACTATATAGAAAAGATGGATTAAGTGTCTTGGGAGAGCATTTTATGCAGCTGACATTTAGATGCCTGGAGGATGTTGAAGGTGACACTGGAAACGACATGCCAAAACTCTGCTGATGTGCCCAGGAAGCTGAGGGGACAATGGTAGCTGGGTGCAAGTCGGTGAAGGCATCTGAGGGACTCTTTCTCACTTCTGTTTGTGGAGCTGAACATTGCCAGAGGTGGAGACAGATGTGCATCCCTCCTCACAGAGCAGCAGGGAGATCTCATTGCCCAGTCCCTCCCTGACTCCAAGTAGTCTTTACAACTCTGCTTGAACCCAAAAGCGCCCATTGTTATTTGACAAAGCTTTCCAGTTCTACTCATTGCAGCTGTTCCTGCTCCTCAGCTTTCCAGGTTTTGATTTGTAGCAGATAGCAGCAGCATTGACTTCTGGTAGGCATATGGAAAAATACATACTTTACGAAGTAAACATTGAGAGTTGTGAGCCACAGCCTGTGAATTTCACTGTTGCAAGCAAAAGGGTCGGACATGCAATGCAGGGTAAAAATAATGCTCAAAATCAGCATTTTTGAGCTAAGTATTGTAGGTGTTTTGGGTCTGATACAAGGTGACATCATGGACAAGCATGAGATTCCTTACAAAATAAGCCTAAATTTTACCTGCAGCTGTTTCCCTTCTTGTGAACGTTTCTTTGCACCTGTTTTAAAAATTAATTTTTCTCTTTTAGATTTGTTTGAAGTTTTTTTGTTGTTGTTGTGGCTTGTTTGTTTTTCTTTTCATGCTGGAACAATCCCCCTTTTCTTTTGCTGGGTGTACAGGACAGTGACATCTAGGCCATTACCCTATGGACTTCTCTGGCCATGCCATGTGACATGACAGCCTGTGTGTCTTGTTAACCAGTCCTCTCTGAGAGTGGATTTCTTCTGTTGATGCTTTTTGTATATGTGGATTTGATTGAAATTCTTGGTATTGTGAATGTACAGTAAGGCTTTATATAGGGTAATGAATGCTGTGGAGTTGTGTGGGTGTGCAGTATTTAGGTGTTGCATTTACTTGTGACAGCAGCAATAATACTTTCTCATTAACTATCTTCTGAAATCTAATTTCATGATGTCAAAAAGTTACTACTTTCATATCACCACTATAACCCAAGTCCCTACCCCAGCATAACTCAAAAGGTTGCTGGAAAAATGCACAGTCTCTTGGTTTTTTAGTAGGTGAACAGGAATAAAATTATGAGCCTTTAAACTAAATAATAATTTTTTCCTTGTAGCCTGAGATCTGTTCAATCAATAATCTTTCTGCTAACTCTGGGGAGAATTTTAGTTGCCTCCATAAAATGTTTTAATTATTTAAAATCATAAAATATAAGTAGGCACAATTTGCTTGGAACTCATTAGGGAAATATATGAATAAGAAGAAAAGATAATGTTTACTTCTGCATTAATTTAAAGCAGTCTCTAAAATATGAAATCTAATTCTAGAAAGCAGTGACTTATCAGCAATGTTTATTTTTCTTATAATAGGAGTAAATATTAAAGCAGCTAGTTATGTGCTTATCCCTACAGTATTGCACTGAGCCAAAAAGGAAAATAAATAACTTGTCTGAAATCCCACATTAATTTCCCTCTTTTGCAGGTTTTATGTTTGTTCATTTCCTTTTTCAAAACATTGCTTTAAAAATTATTATAAAACAGGTGACTTAGAAACCATGAGTAGCTGCAAATGCATGAGACCAATTTTGTGTGATTAGAATTATGCAGAGGTAATGCTTTATACTTGTGCAGAGCCTTTTCATCTAGTGCAAATCACTGGCACAATATGCAGCAGCAGAGAAATGCCACAGCCCTGGGAAAAGGCTTGGCAGACGAGAGAGCAGAGCAACTGATGAGTTAGGAAACAAAAGAATTTCTTTAAGCTTGTCTGAAGAAACTTCAGTCCCCACTGTGGCAGGAAATGCTCATTTGCAGCTCTTAGGTGTGGACAGAGGGAAAAATCAGCTTTGTCATTCTCTCAGTGCGTTTGGGATGTGATCAGCAATCCCTTCCCGAAAGACCCTTCTTGTCATATTTGTGATTTCCGCGTTTTCATTCTGGGAAGGCCGTGATAGTGCTGCCTCTCCCATTAAAATGGAATGAGCAATAAAATCAAACATGCTGCAAACCACTCAGAGATGGGCCCAGATCTTATGTGTGTGGGGTGCTTTAGGTTATTCAGCTGTGTTGGTCTGGTTGCTCTTTGGAAGAAGGGACGGAGCCACTCAGCATGGTCACCTTCCTCAAGGTAGTGCACAGATGGTGCCACGATGGAGGAGACCTGTGCACTTTCAGTAGCTGGGACAGATAAAACTGAGCTGTACTAATCTCAGCTAGTAGGGTGTTGTGGCTTACCTTTAGCTTAAGCCCCACACAGCTGCTCCCTCGCTACCTCTAGTGCAACAGAGGGAGAGAATTGGAAGGGTAAAAGTGAGAAAACTTGTAAGCTGAGATAAAGACAGTTTAATAAACAAAGTAGAAGCTGTAAAAGCAAGGGATTCATTTACCACTTCCCATCTACAGGCAGGAAAGCAGGGTTCCATCACACATAAGCTGGGAAGACAAACATCATCACTCTGTATGTCTCCCTTTCCTCCTTCTTCCCTCCATTGTATATGCTGAGCACAATGCCATGTGGTGTCCCTTCAGTCAGTTTGAGTCAGCTGGCCTGGCTCTCCCTCCTCTCAATTCTTCATGCATCCTCAGCTTGTTCCTTTGTGCAGTGGAGTGTTTCCAGCACAAATCCAAAACAGAGCCCTGTACTAGCTGCTATGAAAAAAAATTAACTCTCCTCCAGCCCAACCCAGCAGACAAAGAGAAAAATCTCTTCAAACAGTACTGATCTCTTAGTTTTTTAATTCCTATTGTGATCATTTAGGATCGATTTCTTCCACCGATAAACAGAACATAAGCAGGGATGCAACCAACTCTGTGCTACTACATCATCAAAAGGAGCCAGTTATGGCACTTGCTGCTATTGCCACTCCAGTATCAAGATTGCAGTGCTTGAGATATGGCATATACCTCAGATCTGAGCTGCAAAGGTTTCTGGGAACTGCTCATGCCTCAAAGGAAGGAGTTGGGATGAAGTTTATATTCATGTTCCTTTCTCTGTATCCTAAGGGTTTTGTCACAAGTTTGCTAATTGTCTTCCATGAGTAGCAATTCACAGAAAGTGCTGTCTGTGTGTAACATGACTGAATTCAAATAGATTAAAAACACTTGAGTCTGTTAAAAGGAGTGACAGCAGTGTCAGAGGTTCAACAAATGCCTGTAAGTTATGTTACACTCAGTAACCCAGTTTTTCTTTAGGCCATTACTTTCTTTAGTAACATGAGAGACTGAGGATATTCCCTGCTTCATCCCCCAATGTCCCAGCAGGATTAAAAGCTGCAGCATTGAAAATGCAGAACTCAGCCTTGAGCCCTGTGTCTACCCTTGGACAATGACCTGTTTTTTTGGGGCAACTTTCTCTCTAGATTTCTGTGCATCCAGTCTCAATCCTGCTCATTTAATTAGCTAGTAGAGATGTAAAGCCTACTCTTAAAAAGTCTTCTGTTCTCTTCCTTGCCACCCACATAAATATCATACCGCACCATTTTGAATGTGACAGCTTTGGAGTAGGAACTCAGATACCTAACCAGTAGGTTTAATTCTCATGGTGGCTTCTGGGAGTTACCACATTAGGGGGAATTCTTTTCTCATCGTTGTTATCTCTGTTTTTTCTCTGTTTAATGACCAATCCTTCAGCCCATTTGCTTCTGAGCAAGTTCTAGCTGCACATTTGTCACCTGTGTTGGCCCCTCTGGGGTCCTCCCTTCCAAGCAGAAGAGATGTCAGTGTTGCAGGAAGAGCTGGCTGGGAGGGTTGGGCAACAGCTGTGCTCCTGGGTCAGCTCCTCTCCAGGAACAGAAAATCCTGAGCCTCTATAGTGTGAGAGTAGCTTAGGCAAGTGAATTACTTGAGAGGGGTGAGCAGACCCAGCAGACCCACGAGCTTCCATTCATGGTGTCTCCATTAGAGAGAGACAAAGACTTGCATTGTGTTATTGGGTGGTCTATTCTCATCAGCTAATGGAAGTCTAAACTCCCATCGCCCCCACAAATTCCCCATAGCTGATTCACTACTTGCATTAAACCATAATTATATATTATCAGCAGTCATTTCATTAGTAAGGTTGAAGGATTAAATGCAGTTAGCAGTGATGAATTCCAGATGTGCAGGACAGAAGCCTGAAGAGAAGGCCAGTTTCTGAGTAACTACAAGACAGACTAATGTATTCTAAATATTTGATTCAATTAAGCTTCCTTCTGCTCTTTGTTTCCGCTTACAGATGGCTCATCAATCTATAGTTTAGGGACACATTGCTATTCTTTCTAATGGTAATTAGGTGATCAGGATGGAGACAGGTTTGATGAAATACTTACATTATGATCTGCATATTTAAAATGGAAGAGAGTCCAAAGCAGAAGCAAAATGCTAGAGGCTGCTGCACATGACTTCAGCCTCAGGCACTTGGTAGGTCTTCCTCTAGCACAGGTAATGGGGGACTTTGCCAATTCCCACCACAGAAAGAATAGTTATTTTTGAATTCATCAACTATGAGTACTTGTACCTGGTTTTGAATGTTGCTGAACTCTTGACAGTTTCTTGCTAAAATACTCATCATCCTTGCCCATTTTTGGCTCAGCTTCACTGACAGGGTTCTTGCAACTTGGAAAATAGTAGTAAAACAGTTGTGATTGATCTTCCAATGACTTCTCCCTGTTTGGGAAAGGCCATCATGGCACTTTCAGGGCAGGGTATGTATCCTTAACACATTCTGGCTTGTTTATGTTTATCAGCCTCTAGCCTCTGAAAGCAGGAATATTTGAGATGTCCTTCCTGTTCAAGTGTCATATTTTGTGTTTTCTAACCCTTACGATTCTTTTGATATCTACTGACAAAGTAAAATTGTACAGTAGAATATGGCCAGAAGCTCTGCATGCAATGTGTAATGACCTTGTATACTCCTTCAGCCACTCTATCTGAGAGCTGTTATAGCCACAAAGAATTTAATAAAGTGTTACTTCTTTCATGCAGAGAATAAATTTGAGGAGTGCAGAGGTTCAAAGCTCAAGGTAAATCTGTACTCAGAAAAAGAAATTGGGCAAACTTTATGCCCAATTTAAATTCTCATTTAAGGGCAACATGCAGCTTGTCCTGGCCTTCTCCCAGACATGGATTTTGCAGTCAGTCCTCAATTCAGCCAAGTACTTAAGCACATCCTGATATGCTTTGCTGAATCAGGGTTTTAAGTGGAAGTGACAGAAATAGAATTGAGATCTCCTCAGCCATAACCCTACTCTGAAGCCATCAGGCAATGCTTCCTTTCTTCATTGCTCTCCACCACAGTATACCACGGCAAGTGTATGAGACAGGCAAGAGCCATGCTCTGAACTTCTGCGCCTTACCAGAAGCCAAGCCACCCAACTGAAATTTCAAAAATATGAGCCAAGAAGACAGTTTTAAACATTCTGAGACTTGAAATCTTTGTCCCCCAGTGCCTCGAGTCATTCAAGTGCATTGTTTAAGCAAATGGACAAAGGATTCTCTTAGCTCTGATACAGCTTCCCTTCAGGACATCAACAAAACTGAACATCTTTTTCTCCTATACATATGATACCCTTCCAGTGTTCTCAGTCCCCCAAACCAGTTACCAGTGAAGCTTTTGTCTGTAAAATCCTACTTTCAGTTTCTTATTTAACTGATTTTTATCTGTAATAAAGAATTGCAGGCTGAAATTTTGGTACATGCTGCCTAGGGAAGGGAATCTCTGCTTGTAATAATGATTTAAATAGCCATTTAACAGCTGTATTGTATCCTCATACAATCATAATCCTTCAGTAAGCTGGCCACCAATACTCTGTGCTCGCAACTTCCTAGGAGACAGGCAACTAGTTCTTTGATGGGGCAAGGGGGAGTGACACAAGAAAGAGGGAATTGTTTTGGTTTACTTCTTGCCCATTTGACTTAAAAAAAAATCTACATGCACTGTTACCTAGGATAAAGAAATCCAGTTCTTGTGCACAAAGGTTTTAGAGAATACATTTACTGTATTGTGAATATTGTTTGTCCTTTGGCAAGCTTTTAAAAAGAACCTTTTTTTTCAGATGATGTCTTTTTGAAGCTTGTTCTGTAGTACCCTTCAAAGATAAGGAATGACTTACAATATTTTTAGTCTGAGAAGACTAGCAATCTCCTTGATATCATTTCATTAAAAATCCATTTTTCTATTATGGCTATAAACATTAATAAAACTGCACTTCTTTTCCTTTTGATGGTACTAACTGATTATTGCACTGCTCAAGAGGCTCTTCTATGACAGAAAATTACTTTGTTGTATTGCATCACTTGGACAATCTATAGAGGGGGATTTTTTCAACCACTGTCTTAGAAGGACAATTTCATATAAGTTTATTTACTTTATTACAATTAAACTAAGAAACCATAGTAGATATCATAATACATCTCTCTTCTCTACTTAGTTGCCCTTAGGATCCTGCTGCTCCTAAAATCTGCTTTCCCGGGCTATGCTATCCAGTGGAGATATAGGTTAAATTACATTTTTGATACTGTTCCACCTGCATTTTTCCTGATGATTTGATGCTGATTGCTATTTCCCATCTTCTGGGCTTCCTCAAGTTACAACTTGAATGCTAATGTGACTCCATCCCCCACCGGGAGCATGCTGATATTGACACGTGCATCTCTGAGAAGCTTCTCATTGAGGCGGTGGATACTCTGTGCTGCCGAGTCATTCTTCCTTGGTTTTAGCACCTTTCCATTCCAAAAGACCTATTGAAAAAAGAAATATGATACATCTCCTTTCTTCCAATATGGTCCTTGGATCAAAGAAGAAGTTTTGGAAAAGTTCCTGTATACTTTTTAGAGATTGATATTATTTGTTGTATATCAGACATCTAATGGTCTCTGACATGAAACTCCTGTAAGTAAGTGAGAACCCATAGAACTTGCTAATTTTACTTCTACTGTAGATTTGAAAACAAAATAAAAGAAGATGTCTTGAAATACAGGTTTTTAAGAGCCCCTATTCCACTGCTACCATAACCCCGAAGGTGCCTCGAATTTAACATCTTTGTTTCTTTTAAAAGTAATTAACTGATAACTTATTAATAGCTACTGATTAAAAGTGCTACTTTTGATCTTGTGTAAGTACTGTACATAGTATAAATGTACTACAAGACAAAGCAGAATAATACAGAGCATTCTCTGTAATGAATAACAAAAAATGTATATGTTTTCTATTAGTGTTTTATATAACTTACTTAAAGAGTTCATGTTGAAGTTTCTTTTTGTTTGTGTTACATGGAACAAACATGTCACAATCAGCAACCTAACTGCAGGTCAGAAGTCACATAACTAGAATTCCATTATGACTTTTTTTTCTTTTCCCACAGCCAGAAGCAGTAACTGCCTGTGTGTTACCATCAGAACTGCAGTACTTACATTATCAATAGCTATTAATCCCCCTTTCTTTATGAGGCGCAAGCATTTTTCATAGTACTCATTGTAGTTTTCTTTATCGGCATCAATGAAAGCAAAGTCAAAGGTTTCCGCTTCTCCATTGGCCAACAGTTCATCTAGATGAGCAATAAAGTGAGTTGTTAGACCCTGGTTAGTGTTGTGTAGGAGGAAGTAATCCATTTGTGTCAAAGTTCTCATTAAATGTTTTCTGCTGCCTTGACCAGACAGCCTCTTCCTCCACAGGTAATTACTAGAAAAGCTTATCCCACAGAAACCAATCTAGACATTATGTATGCCATAAAACACGCAGTGACTGAGTTCTGCGTGCTTAGGAGTTTGTGGAACAGCTCCAAACCTGAAGGATACAGCTGGGACTGCTGAAAGGTACAGTAAAAACAAATCAAGCACTTTGAAACTGGACATACTCTACACCTTCACTTTTTTTTTTTTTTTTGAGCTAAGAACTGTTTTCTTGAGTGGATTAGAATTTTTCTCACTTTATGAACAGGTTCTAAATGCTAATCTCTCCTTGCAGATCAAGTGCCATGACACAGGTAATGAACAAATCCTGTCAGAGATATTTATAACAAAAAATTGCTATAAGTAATCCCTCTCTGGGCCAAGGCAAGTAGAATTCTGTTTTAAGTTCTCCCAAACAGACTTCTTGACTGAGAATTCCAAATTGCCAGTTGCAGAGGAGATGGTTGCTGTCTCCTAAGGTCCTCTGCCACCACTCTAACTTGCCCTTAGCCTCTGCCACCAGATCTTTTTGTCTGAAGCAATGTCTGGACAAAGCAGTTTGATAGACTTCAAGGAGTGTGCATATCAGCAAACTGCTTATATTTACCTCTTTAGAAAGGATCGATTTGAAAGTAATACAAGGTTATCTGTGGATCTATCAAACATCTTTGCCGGAAACCTTCTGCATCCAACAATCCTAGAAAATTTCTTGCACTTTCAGAACATTTATTAATATCTCCTCTACCCCACATTTTCTCTTTCCTTGAATGAGGAAAGTCATTGCCTCACTAATTGCCTTGCACACTTTTGGCACATCCTAAATTTGAACTTCTCTGAACACAATTCAGCCTAAGTTATATATTGGCTTCTGAATTTTTTCTGCACCCTTTCAGGGAACTCTTCCTCTCTTAATAAAGGAATACTTGCTTAGAATGGACGATGGATAAGAGAAATTTGGCTTTGTCTAATTAATCTGTTTTAATCAGCTTTCCCAGAAGCAGCTGACAATAGTACCTGATAGATTAAACAAAGTGATGGACAGAACAGGTGAGTGACCAGTACAGCCCACTACACAGGACAAGCATTTTCTTCCTCTCTACTACTCGGTGGGAAAACTGTGAACTCCTAAAGATTTTCACTTTTTAATATAAGAGAAGCTGCCTCCCTATTAGGAAAAGGGATCACATTCACAACCATATTTGGTCTTAAATTTCACCACTATTGTATCCCTCTTCAGTTTCTAGGGAAGGGGAAACAATCAGTTATTTCAGGTTACTTACCAAGTGTTTGAATTGCTGGCTTAATCCGCAGGTCAATTTTATGCTCTACTCCTGCCTAAGATGAAAAAGAACAGTGTTGATAGAAGTGGTCAAGAAATAACCTATCAGTAGGCTGTACTCAGGGAATGACTGGGGTTCAGACAGTTTTCCTATTATTTCTAGGTTCCAGACACCACTTATTTTTCTTCCCAAACTGAATTCTATCAGCCTCCTTTAATGGTAAGAACACTTCTGTGTGAATGTGCAAGTCTAAAATACCAAAATCTCTTCACATGGAAAGGCAGCTGTCCCCACTGTGTACAGGAGATGCTGCTTACCTCCTTCCACAGTGGCCTTCCAATTTTGGCATAGTCCTCATTTATATCACAAGCAATAACTCGGCCATTATCTGGCAGGACAAGTGCCATATTCAAGGCATTATAACCTGTGAAAACACCTAGGAAAATAATAAGAGACATCAACACTTGTATCGTGGAAAAAGTACTACAGGGCTCTCTTCAGGAATAAAATCTCCAAAGGAAACAAGCATGGCAATTTGTTAATAGACAGTAAAGGTTTTTCATTTTTCCTTCCATTTTAATGTAATGGTAGGTTGAGAAGAATTTTTACCTTTTTTTTTTTTTTAATCATTTTTTTAGCAAACTTAAATGTTAGCTTTTTCCAAAAGACTCATGGACAGACTAGGCAGAGTCTGGTCTTGCATGTGTAACCCAGACAGACTGGGTGAGCAGCAAAATACCAGGGAATTGTAACAGCCAGGCCAAGAATGAAGATGGTGGGAACCCATACCTGGCTGCTCAGCATCAGTCTGTCTTTCAGGACATCCTAGTAATATAGATGCATCAAGAAAAGTGGATTTGATACAGGGCCTGTGCAGCAAAATTATCTTCTTCTGGCAAGAAAGTGTTACAGGAAGGACAGAATACACCCTGTCCTGCAACTGCTGAAGACTCAAGAGATCTATTTAGCTCAGTTTTTCAGATTGCCTCAGAACCGATGAGCCATCCATGCTGATGCCAGACCTACTAAATGCACAGTTAGACAAAGTGGCAACCAAGTGCAAATCAGACACTCCTTTTCATGCTCTAGTTTGCCCACCTGTTTGCTGACAGGTATGCAGTGCCTTTCTGTGTCTGGATATTTTATGTTAAACATTGCTGTATTTGGAGAATGATAGTCAAGAGTTTTATTTTACTACAAAGTGACACTCTTACCTATTTCAATAACTTTCTTAGCTTTAATGAGTTTAACCAAATTTGCCATAAGCTGAGCCTGCTCACAGGACACCATCATTCTGCCACAGGGATGATCAGCAGTGAGCTAGAAAAGGGGAAAAAATAACACATCACATCAAACAAAATCCACATCTACCAAACCAATTTCCTAAAGAAAAAAATCCCAGTGAAACTCCAGGAAAAACAGATACCTCCGTCTTCTCATTTTAGACCCCTTTGTGCTCCATCTATGAGCCAGAAATTAGTTTGAATTGAACTATAAGTAAGGAGGACATTGTGTGCATCATAAGCAGTGGATATTCAAAGCAGTGATATGCTCCAAAATTACCATGGCTGTGACAAACTCAGCAGTATTTGTAACTAATGAAGTATCATAGAGGAACTTTGACTGTGAAAGTGCTTGATTTCTGTGAATTTACACAAACAGATGCAATTCCTTCAAGATGTGTAGAATGCTTTAATGACCTGCTCATGTCTGCCAAAGGTCAGACCACATAATTCTGGCTACACAGTGCAAACCTGGAGAAGCTGTGCCCATCCCAGAGTGGAAGGGCTCTTGGCACTGAGGAATGGGCAATGGGAGAAGGAGGGCTGTGCCATGAGAGTTGAAGGGAAAGTATGTCCTCCTATTTCCTTTCTTCTGCTAGGGATCATTCCTACCAACCTGTTCCAGCAGTTAGCATTTAATTTCTTTTATACAAGAACAGTTTGTCTCACCTGAAATGACTCAAACCTGAGTCAGGATGTCTGGTCTCATCTCTGACACTGGAGCCTGATGGAGCCCATCACCTCTCTGAGCTACAGGTTCCTTATAAGCCAACCAAAATGAACAGAAGTCATCTGTTCAAGCCCAAATCAAGGGCAGCCCTAACACGTGGCCTTGAGAGCCAAGGATGGAAAGACATGTCTAAAATGTACACCAATACTATTCAATAGTCATGCAAGGATCCCTGAACATTGAAGAGTCTGGATGTTACCGGTTAAAAAGGCCCTCTAGTGCGTATGCAAACGAGATGGAGGAAGGAGATGTGAGCAGGATTCCAGCAGTTCAGGATGAGGTGTGGATGGTACTGACCAGACGCAGCTTCTTTAGAATTGGATGTTCCCGCAGAGAGTGATCCAGTATGTATTGCCGGAGAGGACTGTTTTTCCTGATCATGCCACTCGGTGTCTCAAAAACTAAAGATGGATATCTTCTACCTACAAAAAAAATAAGTAATAATAAGAACTTTTATACTTTTCAGTTATTGCTGTTTTAAATAAAGTAAACACTGAAGTATTACTGAAGGTTAAAAAGCTCTCTGCTCTAAAATAGCCATGGAAATGAAAAATGCAACATAGCTGGACAACCAGATAGACTATATTTTTTTCCTTTCTCCTTTTTAGCCTCTAAGATGTCCAGCCCAGGCCTCCAAAGGCTGAAGGGGAAAGACTTCAGTACTGTGTTGTTCAGTGGCCAATGTGATGGTTACAAACTGCTATAATCTCACAGGAGAAGTAACCCCATCAAATTCAAAAGGGCAAATTTGAAGAGAAAAACATGAACGAGGTGCACAATTTTCTTAGTCTGGGGTCCTTGTTTTGCAGATGAATAGAGGCTGCCGGGTTTTAGGCCCATCAGCTGATGTGTCTTCTCAAACCCTGTGCTCCCCTCATGACACTGTCCTGCCCTGCAGCCAGGGGAAATGTGGTATTACTCAGTGGCTTGTTTAGCATGAAACCACTATGCAGACAAAGTAGGTGCTGAAAGTTGAAGTTTAAGGATTAGTACATGTCTACTCAAATACAGAACGGACTGCAGCTTTCACGCCCAATGTTTCTTTTACCAAATGGATCAACTATTTTGAAGAAATAAGAACAAATTCATTTCCACATCTCCTGGTAGTTATTTGCTACTACAGAACATTTTTATTTCAAGGGGTTTATCTTCTGTTAATGGTTCCATTTTACAGACGATCACGCCGAGATGTAGACTATTTCAACAACCTGCCTTAAATCGAAGTGTAAATAACCAAGTGCCCGCGTTGCAAACCCAACACCAGTCTCCTTCCCCTCCTGGATCGTGGGCTCGTTCTTCCGCTGCCGCCGGGGAATGAAAACGAAACTGCTACCAGAAAGCAATGCTGCGCGCAAGGACCACTCCCCGGCCTTTCCGGGCTGGCCAAACAATTGCAGGCAGAGGACTGGGCGGGGAGCGTGTCCTCGCCTTCGCTGGGACCTTGGCCCGGTCCCACACTGCGGTAGCAGGATTACAGGGAGCGGCTTGGGCTCTAAGAACATCAGTGTATTTACTGCCGCAGCTCAGCAAAATAAATCCCTGCCCGCAGGGCAGCCCCGATGGGTCTGTTTCCCCGATGGCCGCCGGGCAGCACCCGCGGCTGGGACGCCTGCCCACCCTGCGAGGGACCTGCCCAGGCGCTGCGGGTCCCGTCCCGGCCCCGGTGGGGACACGAGGAAGGTGCAGCCTTCAGGTCTCCGTGTATGTGGCAGGGCTTGGGGAGCGCCGCTTACCTGCAAGCATACCCGTGGCAAAGGCGACCCCCAGCATCGCCGTCCCGACGGCCACTTCTTTGGGCACGCTGAGAAGCGGCATTTTGGAGCGGGGAGCGAGCGGCGCGGCACAAGGCAGTGACCCAGCCCGCCCGGTCCGGTTTCACGCGGTTCGCTCCGCCTGCCCCGCGAGGGCGGGGCCGCGCTGGCCGTGGGTGGCGGCCCAGCGGCGCTCGGGCTCTCCTGGCGTCTCTTACGGTCCCCGCGCCCCGCCGTGCCCCGTGCAGGGGTGGCGAGAGGGCAGGTCACCCGAGGGAGGTGTGCGCCTTCCTCTCAGTGACATACTCGGTTGTGGTGTGTAAAGTGACAAAGACAGAGCCTGAGATCTGTGCCACCGCCTCCTCCGAGGCCGGTTCCGGTACAGCTTCACTGCAATCTTCATTTTAAAACACACCCAAGTGTCGTGTGAGCTCGTAATGGGCTCTGCTGGAGGAGCTTTTCACAGAAGTATGCTCGTAAGAGGCTTGGTAATCCAACTAGCGCAGGAAGCGAACTCTCTCTTTCCCCTAGAGTGCATTTCTTTGCAGCTGAGGTGTGGGCAATTACTTGTCAAAAAGCATGTAAGATTTTTGGAATTTCAGTCCTGTGAGTTTTCAGGTGAAAGGAGTCAAGGAAAATGTTCCAGAAGAGGGGGAATAGGCTTGGTTTCCTCCACTGCTGTTTTCAGCCTCCTTCTGCAGCACCTTCCCGGTGAGGTGGAACAGTGCCCTTGTCATTCCTTAACAATCTTGTTGAGGGAGTTAGTTTATAAGTCAACAGTGATTGTGTAATCTTTTTATGTCAGCCTAAAACCAACTTTTTTGTGTTTCTGCCTTTTGGAGATGGGCTGGGGATTTGGTTTTCATTTTGTGAAGTATTGGTAATATCTGGGTTTTGGAAAAAACAAGAAAAACATGGAGTTCTATCATTTTGACATTCTATGTGAGAGGAAATTAGTGCCATTACACAGACCAGGAATACATAGGAGTGGATTGGATTGCAACTTGGCCTCCACAGATGTAGCATGAAAGCAGGTAAAAATTCCCTTTTGGCACATAGTCTATCTCCAGAAAGCCAGATGAATTGTGTGTTGGTAGGTTTGGATGAAAACACTTCAACTATTTCCCTGTGCTAGCAAAACAAATGTCAATGCAGTTAGAAGAAAAAGATTCTTTTAAAGTACATCTTAAGCGTGGGATTAAGTATATTACCAGGGTATTTATGGGAAATGTGTTTGCCTATCACTGCATTTTTAGTGTGTTAGAGCTTATTTACAAAGATTTGCCCCCAGAACTCTTGTATTTCTTTTGCAGCAACTGATCATGCCATTCACTAGGAAGTCTGCTGTGATTTCTGATTTGCAGACCAAAGTAAGACATATGATCTGTCTTGGCAGATAAAATAACTTTCAGTTCACTTCTAAAATTTATTTGATTTTGAAAGCTATGGGTGTTGTTGGTGGCTTTTTTTCCATTCAGTATCTTGTCACTTTCTCTGTGTACATTTTGCGTTTGTAAATGAGAGCATTTCATCCCGTCTTTCAGAAGATGAGTTATCAGTACGTGCTGCAATGAGTCAGTTTTAGGCCAAACAGCTATAGGAAGCAACAACTCTTGCAGCGGCCGTAAATCAGATTTGTGACGGTGCGGCTCCATCTAGTGGTTCTTCTCTACAACTGCAGCAGAAGGGAGAGAGGAAGTGTTCAATGAAACACACTAAGTATGCAAGATTCCAGTGTTGTGCTGACCACACGAGATGCCCCGTTTGGACACCTCTGGGGACTTCAAGTTTCTGAAAGTTCCAAGAGAATTGGTGAACTGAATTGCTGACATACTTAAATGTGTTCCTGAAATTCCTCCCCCTCCCAAGCTGTTGATCAGTAATAACTTACCTTTGCTAGCAGGGTTAGGTGTTTTACTATATCGCTGTACCGGACAACATGTTGTTTCCTTTAGATAAGGAAATTGATTTTCAGATATCTAAGATATGATGAAACACTTTTACTTGGCGCGGGGGGGTGTCAAAAGAGTTTAAATATTCCAGCTGGATAGAATGGAGACATCAGCTTTTCTTTGAGCCATTTCCATTTTACTTAACTCTGTGATATATACTGAACAGAAGACTTTGATTAACAGATTTATTAGACATGTACTTGCAGTGTGCTGTGGCTAGCTGAGCATTTAAACATTTTGGTAGATTTCTGACTACTACTTGTGCTAAGTAAGGTGAAGGCTACCTAGAGATTAAAAAGTGGGTGTAATATGAGCTTGGATACAAGCCCCACTGCTTCCTAAATCTACAAGGTCAGTCCAGTTGCACATATTTCAGAGGAGATCAGTGCTCCCAGTGCTGTAGTCAGTAGGCATATTTGCTATGCCTGAAAGTTCCTTCTCTCTGGAACTGCATTCTTGAAAGGGTAGGAGAGTTTTGGCAGCATATTCAGGCTGAAGCCAGAACATGATTACATTTGTAAAACACATGGAGTAGGACAGATAGGATAGTGGCTGACCTCAGGGTGTACAAATCCTCACTTTATTCATATTGATAATCTATTCAAGGTTTTACAGACACTGGAAAGTCTGTTCTTTGCCTGTAACCTTCCTTCCAGGAGTGTTTTTCTATGTGAGAATGTTGCACACCATCTACTGCTGTGTCATCTGTATAGACCTATTGTAGGAATGGGACTGGCAGAGAGTTTGCCTACTGATAAGGCTGTCATCTCACTTCGGGGTTTCTGCCTTTCATTTGCAACTATTCTTACATGGATCAGTTGTGCCTAGTAACTGAGGCACCACTGTAAAATGCTAAATGCCTTGAGTATAGAAAGTTTTTCCTTTCATTGTCCTCCCAATTTACATTTTTTTCTGTTGTTGTTTTTATTTTTATTTCCCTCTTCACTCTTTTCCATGTGTCAACTACCTGAACTCAGCCTATTCTGGCAGGCTGTGCCTTCTAGGTCATTAGTGATGTGTTGTGGCCTGCTCCAAGGTGGTGGTAAAGAGTAGCTTATGAGCATCTTGATTGTCTTACTGCTGCACTAAAAAGAAGTAAAATCTGTGAGTGTTTCAGCCACTGTCCAGTGTGAACAGCCTGGGTATAGATGACTCTTTCTAAAATCATATTCACTCTGTGGTGGAAAATCACTGTGTAACACAGATACCCCAAAGGAAGTGTGTACAGGCATGTTTTAACAGCACAACTCACTGGAAATAAGCCCTACATGTGTTGTTGACCTACACTTTTGTTGAAGGCATATTGGCCTATGACTTTGGAAAGCATTCAGTGGAGTTGCATGTTGTGTGTGTGCTTCGTTCAGGTTGCAATGTTGCTGGTGTGGTTTCAAGCATAATTTAAATGTTGCTTACTTAAAATCTTAGTTACCTGCACTTTGTTCTCTGTTTACAATGAGGATAGCAGTCACAGAGTCCTCTAAAAATGTCAAAATGTTGAAAAGCAAGTGTAAATGCTACATGTATTTAGTTTAGTGAGTAAAGTGGAAAAATTTTTGGCGCTTGTACAGCTAAAAGAGAAGACAGCTGTCTTTGTCCTCAAAAGCTTGCAGTGTGAATGTAAAACCATAGGCAGGAGGTGTAGGGAATTGGATTGTCTTGAGCAGTGTGCTTGGCAGTAGCCTAACTCAAATTTCTTAGGAGAAATCAGAGCAAAGTTTTAAGGAGTGATCAGGAAGAAGGAAAATGAAGTCTGGTGCTGTTTAAAAGTTTACCTCCAGTATGAGTGCAGAATGAGTAAAAGCCCAAATACAAGAAGAAACCAAAGAAGAATGCGTTAATGCATTCCTATGTTCAGATTAATTGCTGAAAATTCTGATTGGGTTGAAATCCTGGGCTAATGTGACTTGAATGAGATGAGAGCTGGGGAAAGAAGTTGTAGTAAGCTAGGTAATGCGACCTTAGACAAACCTTTTAATTGTGAAGATGAACATATAATCTTGAAAATGTGTCAGAATATTTCTGCTGGGTATTGCATAGCTGAGAGTGAGAGTTTGGAGTGAAATGAGGGTTGATAATGAAGAATTATACGTTGAGTGATAGACAAAATAGTAATTTTTATCTATATTGATGAAGCAAAAAGATTGTAGAGCTGAGATGAAGCAAAAAGATTGTAGAGCTGAGGCTGACCTGATTTTAGCCATCCTCAGAGAAATGTTTGATACAGATTGGGATTTTAATCTGGTTCAAGAAGATACGAGGGAAGAGGCATATTTACAAGTTGTCTGCACTGACATTGTGGATGAATATGTGCATAGATTGGACCAGATACTCAGAAAAGACATCAGGCCATGAATTCCTTACCTTTTAAGATATTCACAAATAAGGAAACCCATAAGCATTCAGCTGTGTTTATTTATTCTATTTTAGTAGGTTTTTGTAATATCTTTGTTTAAAATTGAAACAGAACTTATTTACCTTATTTATGTGTTCATTCTTCTTTCTTGGGTGTTGTAGATGAAAAATGTGTATATTTTATGATTTTACACTCCCCTTGTAAGACCTAGATAAATCACTTGATGGTGTATTTTAGAGGACTGTATATGAAATTATTATTTTATTCATGATTGAGATTTCTTATTTCTTCTAATTGTTTTTGCTATGTATTTATCTATTCCATCCCTGTTACCTTTCCAGTATTATGCTTAACATTTTGTTCTGCAGTTCTGTAAAGCAGGATATGCCATTTACTAGCATAACATCCTTGACCTTATCCCTTGAGTAGGGATACTCATTCCACATATATGTGTTATATCAATTTTTTCCCATAAATGTTCATTCATCTTCTCTGAAAATCTTGGAATTTTAAGAATGGTAGCTTTTTTTTTTTTTAATTTGTGATAAATGGAATTGCTGTCTAAGGTTTTTTTTTTAGGTTGAATTCAGTAATTTAAAATAAGACTAATAGTTTCCCAAATACTCATCATTGCTTCTGAAGTCATCTGGATTTTTTATCAGATGAACAGTAAGTAGCAAGACTTCCTTTAATATGATTCATTGTCCAGCTGGAGGGCAATCACTGAAATGGAACACAGACATGAACAATGACTTTAACTAAGTTGGTTCGGTTACTTTCATCCTGCTCAGCTACTTCTATTGCATTCAGTCTTTTGTGGGAGCTTTTAAAGTATGTCTTTCGATAACAGCTTGTAAAAGCTCTGGTACCTTCACATCTATTTCAAGGCTAAGATATCAACATTTCAAATGCTGCTGCTAAGAAAGCTGGTGATTCATGAGCCTATAAGCCTCAAGCCATTAAACTTGCAAACAGCGAATGGTTTAGAAACGGTTTTCAGCTAGAAGCATTTTGACATATTGGTAAATATTTTCAGGCCTTACTGGCTTACAGGCCAACATTTTGAATATATATGACTACTTTTTGCAATCTCATTACAAGACTAGGTTGAGCTTTGGACATGCAGGTATCGTGAGGAGAGATAGCCCCTGCCAGGCAGCATAATTCCCAGTGCAAAGTACGTTAATGGCTTCTATGACAATATCCCACAAGTATCAAGGACTGTAAAACTCAAATTGAGCTTGACTGGGGGATACCCAGTGAAATGGCTTGTTCAGTGGCTCAGCTTGACAGTTCCAATGATAGAAGCAGTTCTCCTTGACAAAGAGAGTTTGCAGTCCAAGTTCATGGATCAGAGGCATATTGAATTCCTCAAAACAGGTGTCAGACTTTCCTGAATGATCTCCTTCCAGGTTACAGTCCAGCCTCACACTGGGAACAAGTGCATGGACAGTGGTACAATGGGTATCTACTACTGAGGAGTAAAGCTTAGCATTAATTTGCTCCTACAAATAGTCCCCATGTGATTGTAATAAACACAACTTGAGTGGAGCATTCTGCTTCACTTTGCAAAACCTGCTGTAAGTCTCAAGATGCTGCTTCACTTAAGCATTAAACTGTGTAGTGCATAAACAAAATGTGAGAAATGTTGCTTCTTATCTCTCTGATATACAAAATAAAATTAAAGAAGCAGTGAACAAATCAACCACAGCTGTGACACCTCATTAACCAGGCTCTCCCATGCTTATGTATTTAGCCTCTCTTTTTTGACATCTGAAAAAAATCTATGTCAAAGCCTAGCAGGTTGCATTTGTTTCATACCAGCCATGTGAATGGATACCAAAAATAAAGAGTACTTTTGGATGTGAGTGCTTTTTCCCTTCTCTTAGGGGCATTTGTCTGAGAGTGCACAAAAGCAACAGCAGCAGCATGATGGCAGAAGTGCAGGACTAGGTTGTTATTAGATAGCCTACCCCAAGCGTATTAAAGAATGATGAATGGTCATCTCACTAGGCCTGATTTCTAGAGAGCTCTAGGTCAGATTTCATTTCACAAGTAAGAATTTGTCACAAGCATGTAAAAACTGTAACTGGCTGTTATCTTTGGGACTTAAAAGCAAGAATTCTTAGTAGCCTATTTGTCAGTTGGAAAAAAGAGAGAAGGGGCCATCTGTGTTAATTAACTCTGGTTTGCTAATATGATGCAGCTGGGAAGAAGGCAGTACAGACTTTAGCAGATAGAAAATACCTGCTGAAGAGAGAGACAAATTAGTGTCATCACCTGAAACTCCATGAGTGGTTCATTAACCCCTGCAGGCTGAAAAGCTATGGTGGGGGGAGTGGCTCAGATATCACTGGGAAATAGGAGAGTGAGATGTGCAGAGAATGGCATGTGAGATTGTAAAGGGCAGGCTGCTTGTAGGAGGAAACAGAGGGAAAATAGGAAGGAATTTTTTAGTTGTGGGCAATGCTCCCTTTATTTTCCTGGTGGGTTTTTGTTTTTGTTTTTTTTTTAATTGAAGATGCAGTCTTTGTAATTGCTACGAGCTAATCTCACTTTTTTCTCTCAACATATATTTGTAAAATGTTTGTTGTAATTTTATGAGATTTTGCTCTATAGTATTAATAATTTTTATTTATTTACTGTTGTATTTCTTTGAGTTTGAATGTTAACAAAGGACTATATGGACTCTTCTTATCCTGTTATGGCTTCATTCTTTATATATAAATGTGTAAATAGCTCCAGTTTCTTTTACTATAAACAGTGGAAATATTTCTGGTAAAATTTACAAGAAATTTTTAAAAGAATGCCTAACAGGTGAACTGTGAGTCTTCAGTGCTGCTCATCCATTTGATAAAAATAAGGCTTTCTAAGTACAGTATTTTAAAGTTATGTTTTTACTACATCCTTTTAGTGTTTTGAAGATCAGAATATCCCTCTGCTTTAGTATAGTTGAATCATATTTTCACCTTTTAATCGAACTTTGTATCCATTTTGTTTTTTAGAAGGCCTTTTCTTTCCATTCCTTTATAGCCTGAGCTTGACTTCATAAGAATCTCTAACTGAACCATAAACTACCTTTATAAATATCATTTTTCCTTGAAAGCTATATCTTACTGGAATGACCAAAGTTTTGTCATGTGTTAGATTAAGATGTCTACCGAAAATCAATAATGCTGAGGTAACAACATTGGTTTCTGCTAGGCTCTCAATTACTTTCTCAGTTGTTTGTCATAGGAAGAATATATGATCAGTTGTTTCCCCTGCAGGCTATAAACCCAGCCTGTTCTCTTTTGATCACTTCTGCATACTTCACTTTTACTCTCCTAAGTGTAACACAGATTTTTAGAGCTTTGGACCTGTGAAGTAGCAAAATGATTCTTCTGTAGTCCATTCCAAGGGATAATAGCCTCCCTGTATAAAGCATCATAAATATCTCTGGACAACAGTTAGCTCTTTTGGGTTGCATTGCACGATTGCTGTGGAATCTGTTCCTGAATTTGCCATGCTCTTTGAAGAAATATCTGGGAGAAATTTACTTTACGGTCTCTCTTTTGCACCTCATGTTCCCTATAGTCCTTTTCACCTTGCATTCCTTTTGTGGGTAGTTCCTCAGTTCCAAATGCAGATGTAGAGCTGCTAGTCTTTTAGTATTTTTTTTCTTTCTTTCTCCCTCTCCCCCCTCTACCTTAGCATGTTTTTTAAAGATTATTTCTGGTGCCATTTTGTTCTTGAAGTTGCTATATTTTGCCACAGAGGGGAAACACAGTCGTGCTCTTTTCTGAGAGCTTTACTTTGTTTCTCTCTTCATCTTATTCTGAAATAAATTACGCTCTGCCTGGTCGATGTCAGTAAAGACTCTGCTAGGTAGAGGAATACTTCAAATAATATAGTCTCTTGTGAAAATGGGAGCAGCTGTAATTGGGCAATTAGATTAAATTAAAGCTGTAACAAGGGCAGTAGCTCCTTATTATTGTAAGTGCTCTTTCCTTATAAAGAGACAAGTGGTTTTCTGAATGAGGCTTCAGAGGTAACTTGCAGAAGATATGTTGAAGTTCTGGTCATATCATATCACTAAAGAGAAACTGATTTTATTTGCCTCTGGATTTTCATGTGTCCTGTTTTAAAAGGACAGAAGCAGATGATGCAGAACCGTAAACAGGATTTTTATTGTTTTTTTATTTGAAATAAAAGAAATAATAAAAACCCAAAACCCCCGGACAACCAACAACAACAAAAAAACCCCAAACCAAATAGAAATTTAGAAATTAATCTAGCCACCTTCAGTTTCCTATGCAGGAAGTGTATGTGAGAGGTTAGTCAGATTTGGTGGCACAAACATTTGGATTTCAAGGTTACACAGAATACTTGATGTGGCTGTACCCTGGCAAAACTCTGCTGACGTATTTCACAGAATAGAGCAGTTTAGAGCTGTTATGTTTCCTAACAGGGTATTTGTAGCATGTTATAAACAGTTACTGGTGTAACTGAATCCTACCTAGGCTGTGGTCCTTAAAACATGAAGTGCTACCCAACTGCCAGAAACCTTAATGCAGTTTGCCTTTGTCTTCAGTCACATTCATGTAGGCAGCAGGAGGAAATGCCAGAGTACTTGGGAGCTAGGCCAGGAGGAGGATAGGTATGCAGCTGGTCATCTGTCTCGACACTTTGGAGAACATGGGTAATTTCTGTGTGCCATACACCTTCCTGATGAAATGCCTTTTGGAAAATTAAAGTTCTTTGTCTCATTCCAAGGCAGAGACAATTTCTGTGACTAAATGGGGTTTACTGACTCCTCCAGCCTTGTTGCAGTCTCTTTCATGGACTGTTTAGCTTTTTGATGTTTATGCACCTGCAGAATTTTTGTATACATAAAATAAGGCATGAAATGTGGAGTTGGTGTTTATTGTACAATCAGCTCAGCCTTAAAAAGGGCAAATGGCATAATGGACCAAGTGTTGTATGTCCCATAACAATTCTAGTAAATGAGGCTGACTGCTCTTCCCCAGTTGTCTACCTTTTCCATGGTATTTTGTATTGGTACATCCTTAGAGGAAGCAGTGGGTCTTCTGGTGCTGAAATAAACTTGAAGGCCCAAATATTCACCATGCTTTAAAGCCTGGCTCTGTTATATTGGATCAGACCTATTTCCTGTTGTAAAGCTCAAAAGTGACAACAGGTGTGCTCTTAATAAACTGATGAAGTAAGGACAGTGAAAAAAGATGTGTAATCTAGATGTTTTGAAAGCAATACCTTCTGAGACCACGCATGTAAAGTCATCATAGAATGGTTTGAGGTGGAAAGGACCTTAAAGGTCATCTAGCTCCAACTCCTAGCCATAGATGAGGAATCTTCCGGCAGAGGCAGGGATTCTTTCACGAGAAGGTGGTTTCTCCTTCACTGAGTTGAAGGAGAAAGCTACAAAACTATAAGGTGTGCAGGCATTGAAGGACTGCTCTTGCCACCACACAGAGTCTCATGCAGTGTGAGAACCTGGGGATTTGGGGATTCCCTGGAGCCTTGGAAGCTTTGACCTCACATGGACAATTCCAAGAGCTTTTGTTAGGTACTAACACACATAAAATATTTGACTGTACACATATTGGGTCCTCCTGAGTCCCTGGCAAAGAATACTGCTTGCTGGTGTTGCAGGCTGATGCTATATATTGTCCTGTTTTTTTCACTAGTGTAGATCAAACTCTGGCTATGCTGCTCTTTTCCAGTGTTTGGTACTGTAGTGCTACAGCAAGTTAACCTCTGCTTCTGTTTTCCTTGGTGTAACACATTTTTAGAGTCTTTGAACACAGGACAGAACACTTGCTACAGGAGGTAGCAAGTATTGTAAAATATCCCCAGCACAAACCAAAACTTGAGCAATATAAATGGTAATTGTATAAAGACAGAAATGAAAAATCCTACATCCTCTCACTGCTTTCTGCCATTATAAAGGAGTTTGTCTGTTAAGTCAGTGCATTAGCATTGTTCAGTTTCCTCCTAGATGCTTGCAAAAACAAAATGTTAACTTTCATCATTTGTTGGTTATACTTGTGTTCAACAGAACTCTTGATGGTGGAGTTGCTTTGCCCTCCCTCATCTCCACATCACCTCCCTTCCTTTTGAGACTGTGAAAGCCGTTTAGACTGTGGAGCTTGTTTCCCTTTTGTCTATTCTTACGTAACACAGTGGCTGGTGTGTGAAAAAAAATCTTGGACCTGACGCAGGATGATCAAGAATTAATTGTTCACAAGATACTGTCTCAGATAAAGAAAGGGCTATTGGTGTTTTCAAGCCTGCACTGTGCAAACAAATACTGGAGCAGTAAACTGCGTTTAATCATCAGATCAAAATCAGTCAGAGGAGGGCCTGAAAATGAGGACTGGGGACTGGACTTGTTTATGGGAAATACAAGAAAATTTGTGTGCAGGACAGCAAAAGGACACCCTTAACTTTGGCTCTGGGGTGAGCTAAAAAACTGTGCAACTGTGACAAATGAGTTGGGAAATTAGTATGAGGCTTTTAAATACTATTTACAAGTGTACTTCTGGCACCATTCAATGAATCAATAATTTTGTGTCTTTGCTTACAGAGCACTGAAGAAGTGCTCTGTAAATCTGAATTTAAAGGGTTCAGCTTAATATCTTTAGCCACCTGAAACTGACCAGACTTTTGTATATCGTTGGTATGGAGAAACAGGTGTTTCTGGGTGCACAACACATAATAAGGTAGGTAGCCAAGAATCTCTGATGATGAATTGTATTCTGTAAATGCCTGTTGCTGTCTGACCCTGTATTACTAGATCAGGTGTAGGTGTCAGAGTTCTAAGTATCTCATATTGCATGGAGTGAACGACTGAAGCATTGTGAATTTTGTAAGCTTGAAGAAAAGACAGACATTAGTTACTGAAATATTGTTAAAACAAACAATCTCAGGAACTGGAATGTTTTTTGAGTTGTCCTACTTCTGTGTAGAAATGGCAGGTAGAGAAACCAGTGGCAGAAGAGATGGCAAGCTATGAATCTTCAGCTGGTAAGGGAGAAAGGCGTGTCTCTCTTTGATCAGTGTAACACATCATCTATTTCCTCCTTGACTTGTGTGTGTGCGTGTAACTGTGACACATTATCACCTTGCACCTTCTCTGGGCTGGAAAGGGAAATGGAATATAGTGAGAATATTGTTAATTTGCTTCAGGAGTACTTGGGAAATCTCATAGATATTTATATGTAATCGAGAGAACACAATAACAGTATCATAATTGAGAAACCTCGATTACTTGAAGGTCTTCATTGAGACAATTAGTTCCTAGTCTTTGCCTTTGTCCCCTGGCATTTCCAGATGGAGGTATTAGTGGTGCTTTTGTAGATGTGAGTTCTACTTATAGAGGTGTTTCCATCTGATCTTTATTACTGTATTGCAGACTTGCTAAGGTGAAATTCAGTGATTTCCTAGCACTACCAAGATAACAGAGGAACTTTTTTTTTTTCTTTAAAGGAGTTGTGACTAAGCGGAACATGTTGTTCAAGTTCTTATTATTCTGATTAGATAGACTGTGTTAAAACATTGGTCATTTAGATTAACCTCTTTGAATATGCCACTTATAGCCTGAATTTAAAAATAGGAGCTTGATCTCGGTAAATTCCCTGGAACAAGGAAGGAGAGGTCCTCTGAGAAGGTTATGGATTGCTGTATGAAGTAAGAAATGTGCTTGGGTTAACTGTTTTAATAAACTTATTAATAGCACATATAATTTACCTATGTTTTATTCACTAAATATGCAGCTAAGAATGGCTCTGTAAATAAACCCTACTTTTAATAACTTCAGTGTCCCAGTGGCTTTAAATGCAGTTTCCGATTTGAAAATACAATGGTTAATTAAATGAGTAACTTTAAAACGCTTATCACCCATGGATTTATCCAATCAGCTTGCTTAGAATTTTACGTAATACAGGAGTTCTTCCTAACAGGCAGATGTAAAAACCTTAGCTTTTTTAAAGCTCAAACTGAGTATTTTTGCCTTACCAGTTTTTTGGTGGAGTTCCTAGAAGATGGTAAGCGTACCAAGGAGCTAGGATGCTTTCCCTTTCAGAATGGTAACTCTGTGAAGCCTCTATATATCTGCTCACATCTCTGCTGTCTCTGTTTTGCATGAAATCTAGCTGGTGCAGTTAACTCCCTCTTTTGACTGTTTTATAGTGTGAAAGGATTGGGCAAATATTTATTGTTGTGTTAAGCAGCAAGATTGCTTTTTTGTCATATCTTTATTTAGAGGAATATCTTCTAAGTTCTACGTGGCCTGTTTGCACCTGATTTCTCTCCAGCACTGATTCAAGTGGAGTCACCAAGTGAAACTCCTTTCCACCTGCCTTCTCTTTCAGTATTTATGGTTGCAGTAGTTTTCTTCCATGCTATGCAGCAAGGTGAAGCAACCTCTCTCCCCAGTACTTACATGATAGTTGAATTTTAAAAAAGTGCTTCCAGATACAGGATACCCCATTATATGTTTTAGTGCTTCAGAAGGCAGTGAGTAAGCAGGGCATGTATAAGAGAAAACGGAGAGACTTCCTATGGGCTTATCTTTCTGTGGGGTCTCAGTCCTATGTGCTCAGTATTCCTACCTGCTGGTCAGCATTCCTCTTAATCCTGTCAGCACGAGATCTTCTTGTTGCTATTGATAACTCTCTCCTTTTTTTGTTTAATCTGGATGTCCTCAGCTCCCTAGATTTTCTTTTGCAAGAGATAAATATTAAGGGGATTATTTTTTCTTGACAAATTTCTGGTGGGGGGCAAAAAACCCATAATGTAGGAATAATACCATAAAGCAGAACTTTCAGAAAAGCAGTTTTGCTCATCTCCATTCTCTTCTGGAGCTGCTTTTGCTGCCCTTGAGGAGGTCAGAGAAGGGAAAGGCTGCCCATTTCACATCTGCTGCACTGACAAGCAACCAAATGTACCTTTTGGCTAGTGTCTGGCATTTTGGCAGTGCAAAGCTTCCAACTCCCACCCTTTTACAATCAGATGGGATGAATAGCAGAGCTGTGCTATATTGGCAGTTGGCATACAGGCTAAATACATGGGCTGCATATGAGTTCTATTCATCTGAAGTTATCCTTTCAGATCACTGCTTAGTTTTCTAGCATAATCTTCTTGGAAAAGAGCTTGGCACATGCATCCTCTTTTCTCTTGGCACATGGCGGTTTTGTTTTTTCTTTTTTTCCCTTCTAGTAATTTCCTGGTGTGCAGTAGTTATCCTAAGCACCAGTACTGGTATCTGAAAATGAATGGACATATTGCAATCTGGAGAAATGTCATGTCCTTCTGCTGTGGATTCTGAGTGATACAAGCTGCAGAGGGGTTTGTGTAGTAGGCATGCTATAAATTAAACATTCTCTTTGCTTCAGGCAGGGATAAAAGAAGAGTACTCCCACACTTTCTCATTCTTTCCCATCATTTTTAGGCATCTGAGAATGGAATAAGCCAGTCATAAAAAGCAGGTCCAGGTCAGGGTAGATAAATACCTTCCCCTGTTGTAAAATTCAGAGCAGCATTTAAATCCCTGCCTCCCCTAACACACCTCTAGAGAATCGCCCAATCACTTGTAATTACTTGCTTAAAAGAGCATGGGAACAGCTGAATTTCCCTGCATTAAGCTAGCTCTTTGTTATATTTCTGCCCTTTTCTGGACCAAAAAAAAGCATCAAACTCCAATTCATGGTTTTATTCTTTATGATGTGTTGATTGTGGGCAGCTAAGCTCTCTAAAAAACAGGAGAGGGAGTAGAGCAATCAATTAAATGTCCTGTTCCTATAATAGCTTTTCCATCCTTTTACCTTGTCCTATGTATTTGGTTCATCCTCCTCATTTCACCTTGTTTTAAATTGTGACTGCTTTTGGGGGCAGGAGCTGTTTCTTTACTGTAGGTGGGCTGCATTTGGCATCATGGAGTCATCCTCTGGTCGGAGCCATTACTTGCCACAGTTGTATAAACACAGATATGCTTGGAAAGCAGGGAAAACATCCTGTGAGGCAGAGAGGGCTGCAAATTTATGTAATTTCAGCAGCATCTTGGAAAAAAGAGCACATCTTTGGTGCTAATGGAGTAGACAAAAGGCTTATAGCTTTGCTTGGTTCTTTCTTTGTCTCCCCCTTAGATCATCCATGAATGGAAATTGTGTTCCAACAGGAGGAAAATGACCAAATAGAAAAACATCCTACCAAAACACTGCTTACAGCCTGAGGCTTGAGATCTTGTATAGAGCTTTCTGCTGAAGGCTCAGTAAAAACAAATTCAGGAGAAGGAAAAGTGCTGTTGGATTGTCCGGTCTAAGTGTGTGCTGTGGGTCTGGTGTTCGGTCTTCACCTCTACTGCACCAATCCACATATATAATGAAGCCATTTCAGAGCCTGGGAGCAGCTTAGGAGCATTAGCATGAGAGTTTGCTTTTGACAGCTTTGAGACTCGCCCATTGAATTTTATTCTTAAAGGCTTCTTTTGGGCTGCTGGAGTTCTTGCACGTGAATGGCTCCTTATTCCCTGGTCTGGTGCTGATCTGTGTCACAGGAGACACAAATCCTATTTTTCCCTTTGTGACCTTAGTCAAGTAGTCACCATATTAATGGATTGTAGATCTCTGGCATGTCTCCTGAATTGGGTCTTTACCCTGATCCAGGGTCTTAATGTGTATAGGTATTATACCTGAAATGGTGTTGATCAAGGTCTTCTGTAATAAAAATAACAGCAGAGACGACAGAGTTTCAGTGGGTTTCTTTCTCCCTCACATCTGTTTCTACCAATGGCTAAATTGACTGTGGCAGCTGTTGCTTTGGCTGCAGGCTTTTCCATTTCATACTGAAGACTGACACATGTGGTGAGGTTGCTTATCTGTTGAGGGGTGGGTGGGCGATAGGACAGGGCAATTTCTCAGTAAATGGTGATGTGTGTGTGGGACAGACAGCTTTGATGTATTTCCCTGTGGGGTGGAGTGCTGCCATGGAGGATGAAAGCGCGATATCTTTGGCATTTGGCTGAAAGCAAAGAAGCTCAAGGGTATGCAAAAGAACAAGAGGAAAGAGCAGAGAGGCATTCTCTGTGGACTATTGTCTTGTTTCTAAAGCAGCTGGAACATGAAGACTGTATGTAAATGTAATAGCCTGCTTATTTCATATTGGGGCCTGTAGAAATGTGTCCTTGTGTTATGGTTTAAACCCAGCCAGTAACCAAGCACCATGCAGCTGCTTGCTCACTTCCCCACCTGTGGGATCAGGGAGAGGAAGTGGGGACATGTTTGGAGTGATGGTGTTTGTCTTCCCCAAGTAACTGTTACATGTGATGGGGCCCTGCCCTCCTGGAGATGGCTGAACACCTGCCTGCCCATGGGAAGCAGTGAATTAATTCCTTGCATATGTGACTTTTGCTTTGCTTATTAAACTGTCTTTATCTCAATTTATAAGTTTTTTAGCTTTTAATATTTTGATTCTCTCCTTGGTCCTGCTGGTGGGAGAGTGAATGAATGAATGGCTGTGTGGGGCTGAGTTGCTGCTGGTTGCTGGTTTAAAACATGCCACCTTGGTCCAGAGCAAGAATCCAGTCTGACAGAGTATTCACAGTACCTACTGACAGCATGGCGCAGTCTGTCATAGCATGGAGCCTTCCTGTACCTCCCCTCTGAAGACTGCACTCAAGTTGTTATTGGCAAGATCTTGAGGTTGCTCAGGTGAGCACTTGAATGCAGAAACCTTAAATACCGCACAAGATGGGGTGATGATTTATTAGGTAACTTACTCTTTTTATTTTAACTGGTGGAGTTCCGTCTCAGTGAGTTTCTAAGGCAAAGACATAAGTGGCCAATAACAAGTGGTTATTCCCATCACTTTGTGCAACCAGGATTATCTCCAGTCCTTTGCCCTTTTCCAGCTATATACTGTTTACTTAGTTCAACCACCTTTCTGGTTTCCTTTGTACTATCTACAGTGCTGTTAAATCTCTTCAGTGTTTTGCTTTGGAGGAGACTGCATTCCAGTGGTTATGCCAGAAGGAAAGAAGTTATTCTTGTGCTTGATTTACTTGTCAGTTGAAAGTTGTGAAGGGCTTTGTTTGTCAGTAGTATGTCATGACACTCCATGATAGGCATACTCTCTTCCTTGACAGAGGTGCTAAGTTTGCAGTATGAATTATTTTTATTGCCTGTCCACACAGCTGAGCTGGGCAGGTAGTGTATGATGACACTGTTTTTGTGGGTGTGGGGTGGGGTTTTTTTGGTTTATTTTAAACGCTGGCAGATTGCTCTATCTGAAGCATCAGTTATGGTCTCTGATTGTGTTTGCACCCCTGGATCAACTTGCTGCCCTCCCATGTTTACTCGGGGACTATATAATAGGCTGTGATCCAACCTGTGGCTGAAACACTGCTGCCTCCTTGATGTTCTTTTTCTACATCCCTTCTAAGTAGACTGAAGATAATTTCTTTTTTCTATCATACCCCAGTTCTTTGCTTTTCATCAGATTATGATGATACCCTGCCAAAAGTCATGTGGTACTTCAGCAGCAAAGCCACTTCCTAGCTCTTTGCAAAAGGAAAGGTTGATGGAATTAAGAGTCAGGATTGGTTTGGAGATGAAAACAGTTTATGCAAAGTTGTGCTGCTTCAGCCTGATCTCTGGTGTGCATTTTTCCTTTCTTTTTTACAATTCCATGATTTTACTTCTGTGAGTGTCAGGCAAGGTGAAACCTAAAATATGTAGAAAAATTGCACTCCACTTTGAATTGAATATCAGCAAAAGGTGAAAGTGAAAAAAGTGGGAGTTCTGAGTTCCCATTTTTCTTCTGTAGAAAAGATTAAAAATTAAGCTGACAAATAGTTTTATATAATATGGATGTAGCAAGATGTTCCTGTTCTCAGGAGAGCTGAAGTTTGTGGGTTTCAGCAGGTGAAAGAGCTGTTAACTGCAACACAACAGCTTATTCTGAATCATCCAGTCTTTCTTTTTAGGTGGTCCTACTTCCTCAACTTTCAGGAACATTTTTGTCCATGGCTAGTATAATCAGTGCTTACAGGAGAACCTGTATGCTGGGTGTCAACAAGAATTATACTGGGGACTTTGGTCAGTGCTGAGTGCTCTGGTAATCTCAGACAGGTATGTGCACTCTCAAATGACTGGGGGAGCAGAGCTAGAATTAGTCACTGCAGACTCAACTGCCATGTGTCTAATATTGATCTACCTGCACCTGCAGAACCAATAGCTCAAGCCTTTGCTGACAAAGCATTTCAAGGCAGGGAGAGGGAAGATAGATGCAACGCAGAGGCTGTGGCTGATTTATAAGTGATGATTTATTGAGCTACATGCATAGTAGGAATTCATAAGGTGCAAAACATAATGTGTACATTACTGGATGAGGAGCTAGTCTGAAGATGGGGGGAAAATGTCTCCAGTATGTACCATTTTAAACCCTTGTATGTGTAAATTGGTACATGTCAGCCAAATGTTACTGACTTCAGTATCAGGAGTGAGACTACAGTTCATTTGGCTTTAAAATTGCAAACTAGGCATCTGAGTTATTTTGAATCATTACTTGTGAAGCGGTGACGAATTGCAAAGAGTGACCAACTGAAGCAAATACTAACAAACACAAATATGTAGAAGTTTACATTAATTAAGCGGCTTACTGTCATCCTGTGGAGCCTGCAGGTGATGTAGAGAGGTGTGGATGCAGATAAAGATCTGAAATATTAAACCCCACAAAGTAGAAAGTGTCATTAAAGATGTCGTGGGGAAGTTCTGCCAAATATAGGAACTTCTAATTGTTCTTTCTTGTTCCTTGGTTTACATCATAAAATACTCTGCCCTGCCAAAAAGAAAAGGTTTATGTTGCTATGAGTTCTCTTCAGGTTTTGATTCCATATCAGCCATTCTTATAAGCCATAACAGAGACCTCACTTATGGTGCCGTGGAAGCATAAAGCATTACTAACCTTTTGATTCCAGGATCTCTAATCTTTCTAGAGCTGGGATAGCTAATTTTACCTATTAAATTACATATGAAATATAAAACCAAGAAAGGGAAAAAGAATTGTGAAAGTGGAACAAGCTGCTGCAGTACCTCTTTCTCCCTGCAAAGCACTGAAATGGTGGTACTCCTTTTCTGTGGTCCTCATGATATTCATAGAAATTGAACTTGGTATAATTTCCTGTGCAAGGCAATTATTATTGAGGAACTGTTGTTTTCCTAATGGGGAGTAAAGATGTCCAGGGTACAGAAATGATTTAGCCACAGACCAGGTAACTTCCTGAAGCTTCCTTAGTCTTAGTTCAAAATGCAGTTATAACCCTTCTCTTTCAGGAGACCAACAGAGAGCAATGCTTACTGCATGTGTGACAGGATTTATAAACTGTGACATAGAATCAATGTTCTAAAACCTCAGTCTTCATATCTGCTTAAAGTTTTCCACAGATTTATGTTGCATACATAACTTGAGCCAGGCCTTTTTATTTCTTACAGACCTTGGGTAAAAGGTGAATGATCTAGTAAGAAGAAAGTGATTGTTCTTTAAGTAAAAAAAGCAGCTGCGAGACAAATCTGAGCTGTAGAAAGCACACATAATCCTTGCCAGAAATATTGCAGTCTCTAATTGAGAAGCAGCTAGTCTGCAGCCAAGCTGGCTCTGGAGGAAAGATGAAAGTGTTTGATCTCAGCTGTGTTACCACCTGTATCATGCCAGGGAAGTTAAATGCACTGAAAGAGCTCCACTTACCATTGATTTTATTTCTCCAAATGAAGAATGTGTTGATAAATGGCTGATGAAATGAGGTAGCAGTGGGTAAATGGGCACCTTACCACAATCCCTTTTTTTTTCTGTTGGAGCAATAACCCTGGCACCATTAAGAAATGCTTCTTTGCAGTAATGGCAATGCTATGAAAGTGAGTGGAGGGCCAGTGCCTGCCATTTGAGATAACGTGATGAAAATCTGAGATACAATAAAATTATTTAGAATCAGGAGAAAAATACATTGCTTTAAGAGCTCCAGTACTTGCTATTATGTTTCTTCTATTCGTCGTGCCAGTGTTCAAATCCAAGAGCCCTCCTTAGATAAAAGGGCTTAGAATGGGAAATATGGTTGTGTTGCACTGGCACCGAAAAGCAAGAAGAAGCTCTGTGCATACAGGCCACTGTGAAAATAGGATGTGTAGTGCTTCCAGCCTTCCCAGAGTAGCTTGAAAAAGGATCAAAATTCCAAGAGAGGCACAAGAGGCTGCTCTAAGAGTCTATGGAATAAGTCATATGAGGAGGGAGGCTGGGGTTGCTTAGTCTGGAGAGGGCTCAGTGATGATCTTATCACTCTCTACAACTACCTGAAAGGAGGGTGCAGGAAGATGGGGGTTGGCCTCTTCTCCCAGGCAGCCATTGACAGGACATGAGGATGTAGCCTAAAGTTGTGCCGGGGAGGGTCTGGTTGGATATTGGGAAGAATGTTTTTTTACTGAAAGAGTTGCTAAACTTTGAAATGGACTTCCCAGGGTGGTGGTGGAGTCACCATCCCTGGAAGCGTTCAACAAATGACTGGATGTGACGCTTAGTACTATGGTTTAGTTGGCATGGTGGTTTTGGTTGGACTTGATCTTAGAGGTCTTTTCCTCTAAGACTTTAAGAACCTTGATGTGATTTTTGTCTGCTGTTGTTGAACATGGAGACAGTATCCCAGTGGGTCCTGGCTATCCATCCTGCCAGTTATCTGTTTCTTAGGGTCTTGGAATGCCCCACACTGGAGGAGCTCTTATTAAAGCAGCAGCACCTTCATTCAAAGAGGGATTATTTGAAGGCTTCTTTAATAGAGAGACTGTTTTATTGATGCTTGCTACTCTTGAACTGATTCCCTGAGGTCTTTGACTGCAAATACTGTATAGAGTAACCTGATCTCTGACACAGGGATAAAAAGAAAACTGAGGAGACAGAAATCCAGCTGACCTAGCATGTGGAAGTTAAGAGCTCAAAGTAATGAATGAGTGGCATTGAATTAAATTGAGTTAATCACATTGGGTTGTTCAATGGGATATTAAAATCTATAAGAATCAATAACCTTAGGACTGTGGTATGTCAGCTTAGATGATGTATGATGACTGACCAGTTTGTTTAATCTGTTATTGTCTAAGGTGTTTGGTATCAAGATAAAAAGAAATCAACAGAATGTTAAATGAGAGGAATAATATATCCCAATCCTTTACTCTTGAGTGAGATAGGCCTGATAAAAAATTAGTTGTGTCCTAGCTATATGAGGTGGCCCAGCAGGATCTCCATGGAAGATAGCACGTATGAATGTTCAAAGTATCTTCTCTGGGTGGTTTGGGAGGACTGGGAAAACTCTGGGAACAGGCTGGTTAAAAACATCATGTCAAAGTGTTGCTATGCCAGAAAATGGCCTTCTCTGTTAAATGTATTTTAATAGTTAAAAATGCAGTTGTGAAATACTATGGAATTCAGTATAAAGCCCACTGCAGGAGGAGGGGAGAACAAGGCCAAGTCTAAAATTACTCTGAAAAGCAGGAAGAGTGTAATAATAACAACACCTTTTTCTGTAGCTTGTGTCTTGCATTGCTATCAATTCCACTAGCACCTGGATTCAGTGGGGATAATCTGTCATTGCAGTTATCTTAGATTGTTATTTCTGAAGTGACCTGCAAGTACTAAGGATCCAGCTCTTTTGAATTTAATTATTGCACCTTTTTGAAAAGCCAGACTAGGTCTTTAGGTGGCTTTTGCTATTTCCTCACAAGCATCTTTAAGATATTTGAATTATTTTTGTGATATAGACCCAGAGAGATTATATACAAATATTGATAATTACTATTATTTTCCCTGAATAATTCTGAAATGGGTATGTTTAATTTTTACCCTTTTTTTTTCAGTTCAGAGTGAATTGGTTTGAGTCATGTGGTGAATGATGCCTTGGCTAGTACAGGCAACTCGCAGTGCACAATAGTGCTTTGTTTTATACATCTATCAAAAAAATAACTGGGGTCTTGGAAATGACACATGGATTTCTTTCTGGCAATAAAGTACCTGACTGGCTGTGTTATATTATAGTGATGGTTGCAGTATAACAACCTTGACAGATAAAACAGTAGCTAACCTTTGGGCTGGGACATCTAGGTCAGTAGTTTAAAATTGGAGGCCATCCATATCAGCTTACATTTCCATCCTTGTCATCTGACTTGGCTGTTGTTGTTCCATGTGCCTGAATGTCTACATGCTACAAAAGTTCCTAGTTGCCTATTTAATGTACAAATGACATGGTATTTTCTCTGATTTGCCTCAATTACTTTGTACTTTTTACTTACGCTACTCTTCTCCTCTGTGAGTCCATATTTAACATTAACTGCAGTGCAGATCAAATTCATCTCTGTGAAGATGAGCATTTGAACTTGATGGTGAGTGAATGATTGACAAGGTGCAAGTATTTTTATGTCAAGGCTGTGACATGTCATTTGTTGAAAAAGCTATTCAGCCGAATGCTGTACTCATCTGAAAGCTGGGAGTGAAGAATGTGCCAGATTTTCAAAAGGATGCTGCTTGATGTCTAGTGGCACTATTAGTGACATTTTGATGTTAATGAAGAAAGGAGCACTTTCTGCTCTGGAAATTATGCTTTTTAAGGTTAGAAGAGGATGCTTTATGAACTCTGTGCTCTACACTGTTGCAATCCATGTAGCCATCCAGTTTTTCAGTGGATAGTGAAGTTACAGTTTATGGATTGCTGTGGTCTGTAGTGTTTCCTGATCACACGGTTGAAACTGTATGAAAAACAGCTGAAAGAGTTTAAATGTCTCTCTGCTAGTTCTGCTGCATAAGTGCTTGCTGAGGGTGCCACAGGGATGTTAGAAATTTGTTAATGGGAAAAGGGAAAGTGTTGAGGAGGTTGTGCATCTAATAAATTGTGTTCCACAACATGAAGGAAATCTGTAGAATTGCAGAGATGGCTTGACCCAAGTTAATGCTGTATTCCTAGTGTGAAAACCTAAAAAGTTAACCAGTATTGGGTGTAACTACTCAGCTCTCAGAAGCGCTGCTGTTAATTAGCATCTGTTTCCCTGTTTTGTGAGAATATAGGCTGCAAATAAACAAGTTACCTTCCTGATGCATGGAGCATCTCTTGGATTTTGCTTCAGAATGAATCAGCTAGATCAATTGACTCTCCACTAGTGTTGCTTTAGTGGGAGGTGAAAAATACTTTATACTATAGGTTTTGTAGGCTTTTTTTCTCTGAGTCTAATATGGTCTTAAGTATTTTAAAATGGGTCCTTTGCCTAGGTGTGCTACATCTCTTTGGACTTGTATTTCCAAATATTGTATGGGAATAACCACAGCAGTCATAAATGAAACTGGTTTAGGAACATATAAAAATTGTGATGTCTTTTAAGTTATTCTTCAAGGAATAATGTTGTTTCTTCACATGACAACAAAAAGTTTTGGGTTTGTTTTTTTTTTTTTTTTCTCCCTAATGCCTAACAGACTTTCTGAAAAATGAATTAATTTTGTTTGGGTGGAGGAGAGGAGGAAAGGTCCTCCAGAGACCAATCTTTACCAGGAATTGTCTGCTACCTTGTGGCTCTGGCTGTGGATTTAATCTCACTCATTTCTTATAGATACTGATGAATTGCTGCATCTCTCCCTCTTTGATATTCTAGAGCCACAAGTGATCTGACTAACAATAACACCACTGCCTGAAAGATCAGAGCATGGAGTGTGTGCAGCCATGGCTATTGTTGTTCCATTTGATGAATGCACTGTATTCTGGTTGCTTTGCTTTGAGTTTTTTGAGGGAACAAAATTCATTACAATCTCTTCACTGCTCTTTTCCCGAGACAAGGCTGGGGAGGGAGGAGGTAGAGGAACATCCTGCACTATACTGTCTCTATTAAATTGCTGCCACAGATGCTGTCTTGGCTGTTGGTAACAGTGTCGGAAATGGCAGCCTTCTGCAAAAGTGGTTTAAAAATAGACCTATTTGGGTATGCTTGTTCCCTTAAAGGGACACTGTCAGTTTGATTTAGTCCCAACATTTTAGCTTGGTTGCCGTTAGCTATGCCATCTCTTCTGAGTTGCCAGCCAATTTGGCCAGGTCTGCAATGGGTTTGGTATTGTTTTACATAGAGGCAAATATGCTTTGAACATAGTGTAATAAAGTTTTACTAAACCTAGTAAATTGATGATACTTTTTTTTTTCTTGTATCTGCTGCCATGAAAGTGAGGCACAGCTAGCATTCCCTTGCCAGTGTTGTAACCCTTGCAGTTGAAGGTCTTGTGCAGTCAGGTTACAGTTATTCATGTCCTTTCAAAATATACCCCTCTTCTGTTTTTTGCCGTAGTGCATCACTGTTATCGGCATCCTGCTTTTTTTTTTCTGAGATAGAAATGTTATTCCTTCGTTTTGCCTCTTTTACCAAAATTAATTTGGGCAATGCAATGGGATAAGATTGGAAATGTACAACCCCCATCTTCAATCTATCTTAAAAACCCAAGATTACTTTTAAGGGTGAGAGTGGTTCTTTGAAATGACAAAGTTTCTTGGGTTGGTGACTTCCCCTTTTCAGAACAATGCAACACCATGCTGCTTGTGTCAGGATGCAAATAAGAAGCTTGACCTACAGCACATCCACCAATAAGACTTTTGTTATCTACCCTTTCTGTCAGCCCCAAATGTTCTGGCTCAGCCCAGTGTTAACACAGGTTGTGTTACAGCCCTGGAGAGCATGACTGAAGTGACTGGTAAGGAGATCCAGGTTTCCATCCTGAAAACTCTGTTTCATTTTCTTGCTACCTGTAATATTTGTTCCCCTCTGTGCAGTGGGATGGCACTTGACAGCACTGAACAAAGGCTGTGAAAACTGACTGAAGCAGGCTGAGAGGGGATTGTTGAAACATGCTTTCAAGCAGTTACATCTGGTTTTGCAGTGGTACCATTGATTTAATATCTTTTTCCTCTACCACCCTTTCCGTGTTAACTGCTTCTTTCTCCTCTGCTGCCTTATTGCCCTTCTGCAATGTTTCTTACTCTTTGACATGTCCCCATCTCTTAAATCAACTATCACTTCCATCTAGGCCCCCGAGCCCCTTCATAGCCTGGTTTCCACTTGTCTAATCTTTTTTTCATTAAGAGTTATTTTGCTGGCATCTTGAAGCTTCTGTATCTCCTGACTTCAAGAGTTCAGCATTGATTTCAATTATGTCTAGAAGGCTTCAGCCAACAGTGTCTCCTCTCATGGTAATGAGTGGCTGTTACCACTCTCCCAAATGTGCTCTATTGTGCACAGTTCAACATTTACTCTGATTTGTGGTCTCCGATCAAACCATGCAAAGCAGGGCAGCATTTCAGGGGTCCTCTCCCAGCTTCTGTTGGATAGACAGGCCAGGAGGTAGCTGCAGAGGGCTTTCCTCTCAAAGGTGTCTTGAAATGCTGTTGTGGTAATTTGAGGCCTTCAAAGTGTGCTAGATTGAGGCACCTGCCATCCAGCTTTTTAACTTGTCCTTTCTTGGTGTCTGCTCTTGGCTTACTTGTGCTTCAGTGAGATACGTGATGCACATCCTGTGACAGGTATGTAGGTGCTGGAGCCAATTTACTCTGTGCAACCATAAGCATCATTTTAAAATGATGGCATGTCTGTCTCTCTGTGATACTGATGATGATGTTCATTCTTGGATTTGTGGTGAAGCTCCAGAAGCCTAGAAGAAACCTAATGTTGTGCCAATGCATAAAAAGGGAAAACAAGACAAATCTGGTAATTATAGCCCTGTCAACTTGATGTTTATCTGGGGCAAAATAATGAAATGGCTGATTAAAGGATTTGAGTAGCAAAGAGTTAAAAAGAGTAATATAATTAATGTCAGTCAAGTTGGATTTATGGAAAAGCGATCCTGTCAAACTAGATATCTCTTTTGATAAATTTAGTTGATTAAAGGAAATTCTCTAGACATCTCTAAAGCAGTTGACTTGCTACCACAGGACATTTTGGAAAAAAGTGATATAGAACTAGCATGGCACATACTAATGATATTACCTACTGGCCAGCTGTGACAGGTCTCTAAACATGATGGTTAACAAGGAATCATTGCTGAGCATGTGTTTCCAGTAAGGTTCTGCAGCATTTGGTTCCCAGATCTGTTTAATGGTTTTTAATTACATGAATTGGAATAATCCCCCAGATCATTAGTGATTAAAATCTGCAGTTATGCTCCCCCAAATCTTCTGCCAACAAGGAAGATAGTATTTGGTAATAACAGGTTTTCAAGCCAGTAGTAATGTAAGTAATGTAAGCAAGCAATCAAATGTGGAGCTTCCTAGTAGGGCTAAAAGTTAAATTTGGCATCTAGGAACTGAAGAGGTTATGGTTCCAGAGTGGGAGACCCTTTTGGGAAGGCAGAGACTCTGAGAGGGACTTGAGGCATCTGCTGAATATCCAGTTCCTAAGTTACCAGAAGGATTAATGAGGTCTTTTGGTGTGAAAACGAGGGATTTTAAAATTAGAGGCTAGAGGTAATTCCTTTGTCACTGGTGCAATTGCTTTTGTAATAGTGTGCCTTGCTCTCATTTCAACAGTGCTAGAAGGATGCTGATAAATTGGAGGAGGATCAGAGGCATTGTCAGAATGATCAAAAGGTCTGAAAAATGTCCTTTAGTGACATGCTCTGAGAGCACAATCTGCTTTAGCTTATTTCACAGAGGTTTAAAGGTGACTTGACCAGTCTATAAGTACCTATGTAAAGACCAGAAATGTTCTATCTGGCTGACAAGTGTGCTGTGATTGCTGCTGGCTGGAAGTTGCAGCTGGACAAGTTTAGATGAGAAGAAAGAGCTGTGTTTGAAAAGAATGGGGCTAATTAACCACTGGAGTGTCTTACTAAGGGTTGTCATGGATTTTTCTCTGTTGGCAATTTCAGTCTTCCTTGATAGCATGCTATAGTCAAACCAGGGACTTAATTTAGAGACCGGTATGATGTGTTTTACAGGAAGTCAGAAAATGTGATTGGTTTGGTGTTTTCTAGCAGTAGGATCTGAGAATCCATTGTAGTAGTTCTTGACAGTGCTGGGTAGTTTGCTCCTGCAAACAGGAGAAAGAAGAGCTCTCTTGTTTTAACTTGTGTAAAATGGATGCAATTTAAGGAAATTAGACATTAGTTCACATAATGAATAACCTTGATTTTTATCACTTTGAAGTTCTATTTTTCTGCAATTTGACAAGTTTAAATGGCATTCAGGTAGCTTTTCATGTAAGGTGTCACTCTGTTTCCTTACTAATGCCTTAGCAAGTACCTTACCTATTGTCAGATCGTTAATTCTCTGTTATTAAGTACTCAGGTGCTTCTTCATTGAAAGGATTGCCAGTTGTCAATGTGGATCATTTAGATTAAGAACCCAGCCTGTCAGATGCTCCTCTGCTTTTACAGACTAGCATCTAACAGCATGAGTGTCGTCTTTCTGGAATTTAGACTTTTTAAAATATTCCCCCAGCAAAAAAAATCCCTATGAGTAATCACCAGAGAGGAATCTACCACATTCTACTTGTGTGCAGCACCTACAGATATATGTGTGCATGAGTCCTTCTGGCTTTGTTTAGTAGTAATGCAGAGGGAGAAAACTGCTTGCTTCTGAGTTGAAATTTGATTTTGCTCTGATTATGATATTGGCTGTCTAGTTCGGAGCATAATAGGCTTTAGGTGATTGTCTGACCTTCTCTCTTGGAAGCGAAGCACTGTTCTAGGACTTGGGACTCACATCCTCTTATTGAGCCTGCCAGAGGACTCTGGTGTGACAAAAACTTTCCTTTTGTGCCTGTTTCCTGCTAACAGGAGTATGTATAGCAACTTTTATACGTCTCTCCTTGATATATTTAAGGACTTCATGGCAGGAGAGGTTTTTCTGGTTTTTCCTGAGGGTCTCTATATATAGCATAGCAGAACAACTTGAGAAACCTGTACTCTTTGCTTCCCAGCTTGCAGAGATTCCTGTAACTGGTTAATGAACACATTTAGGGTCTAGATACTTTGAGAGCTGTCTGAGACCAGGCTGTGTGGGAGTGTTTGTTTAACATATGTACCATGTATGAGTGCCTCAGAAGAGCTCTTTGCAGCCTAGGCCCTTTGTGCAATCCCTTGTCCCTGCAGCAGCACAGTTTTGACTTTGCCTGTGCTATGGCCAGGTAACAGGATGGCTGGTGTTAGATCAGTGGTTACTGTGTATGCACAGAAAAATGCAGTGGTCTATAATACCTGTCTAGCTGCCTGCATCTTCCCTTTTTTTTTATCAGGCTGGGAATGATCTGTGTTTCTAGAATAACTGAATGCTAACCTAGTCAAAGCAGAGTATTTCTAACGGAGGAGACTCCTAAGAGTAGTCATAGAGTAGTTGCACTGGCAGAATCCAACTGGGGCTCGTACAAGTGGAGCTGTATATCTGGTTGGTTTTCATGAAGCCTTATCTGCCACAGCCAGGTGCTAAACTGAGCCATACCTACCTCACTAAAGTCAGTGTGCTCTTGAGATTATTTGATTCTAGCACCTTTAGTTTCTAACTCAGGCAGCTATTACCAAGAGAAATGCCATAAAACCAGTCTCCAGTCTGGAGAGCCATATATCTCTTAGCAGCTGCAAGAAATTGAGGCCTTTTAATTTTTTTTCCTGTTGGTTTCCCCACTGTCATCTGGGAGCACATTCCTTAAGCTCTGGTTTTGTCTTTTGCCATTATCAAGACTGTCTCTGTAAAGTGAGGGCTCCCTGCCTGAACATGAAATAAAGAGGTAGGTGAAAATCGACAGTTAATTTTGCACTGTAGTGTCATTCAGCTACTTGCATAATATTTAATTAAAGTGGTTATATTCTGTTCTCTCTCAGATTCTTTATTGGAGACTGTCTAGCTTCATGGTTTCCTCTAGTAGATCTTCAAAGCAGTTGTGACAATAAGTCAATACGATATTCTGTGGCTCACATAGAAGGCTTCCAGACTTCTCTCTCCATAGTAGTCATACAACTTGACTAACTCCTGATTTTAGCCTGAGTGTGTATGGTTCCATACAGGGGCCTGTATAATATAACCTCCATGTATTTTTATTCAAAGAAGTCTTGTGTGGGGTGAATGTAATATTAAAGTTTGTTACTCCTCTCCTGCTAAGGGAGTAATTAATGAAAACTATCCTCACAACATCAACTGTCACTAGTTTTTTGAGGTAGAATAAGTGTATGCTCTAACCTTTAGTCTTTGAAAAGACTAATATTTGGCTAATATTGAATACCAAAGATAAATTTGCCCTTGGAAGTTTGATCCATCCGTTTCTATCTGATTTACTGAGAAAAGAGAGGCAAGGAAGAATGGCTTGGATAGTTACATAATGCAGGGAGTCTTATGAGATTACAGAGGAGTTGGCAGGAAAATAATAAAAGTGGAGCAAATAAGTCATAATTTATTTCTTTCTTCTGGAGTAGAAGTGAACTGATTACAAATCCTGGGTGAAATTGTTCTCAACTTTAGAAAGTCTGGTTCTGAATGTAATGTTTATGTCTTAATTCTATCTATGATAAGCTTGTTTTCATACCAGTGACTTGATGAAGGTCCTGGTCTATGTTCTGTCTGGCAGGAAATGTGAATGTTATCACTACGCAGCAGATAGCCTGGGTGGCAATTAGAATTTTGTAACGTAGCTTATTTCTTTTAAGCACTTTTCTGTTGGAGACTGTTTGGTGTACAGTCTGATCACCAGTTAAAGAAGAGGAGTACTGTGCTGGCATAGAACTGTTGTTTGTTCCTGTTGCGCCACAAAAACTTAACCTTTTGGGAAGAAAGCAGAGATTTGGAGAAAAATTAATACAGAGAGAATACTTTCAGTTTCTTACTCTTGAAGAATTAAATGCTTTTTTGAGTTTGGCTGAAGTAGCTTGTAAGGGTGGTTGTCTAATGGTGTAGTATTTCTGGATTTGGTCTTTGTAGTGTTAAGAAACTGTTGTCTTAGGTCTGGGCTTCTGCTGAAAAGAATTCTTAGATTTCAAGTGTGAAAAATATTTTTGGAGTACTGATTCTTGATTTACTTAATTCACTTAAAAATAAGCGAATTAAAAAAGTAAGATTTGTTCTTCCTCAAAATTCTGTCAAGTATTGCTACTGGCAACCAGCGCATAGTTGATTAAAATAAAAAGGCAAAGAAACACTTAAGCATTAGACATAAAAAAACCTGGCACATAACTAAAGCTGATATCAGTTCAAAATGCTACTGGGAGAACTGACCATTTACAGTTGCACAAATCTCAAAGTATGTTGTTCTCTTCCACAAAGGACTGTGCTTTATTTTGAAATGAATTAATGTGTGATCTAGGTTTATCAAACTTGCAAATCCTTGTGATTTCTGTGAAGGTGTGGAGCTAGGAGTATCATATGTTGCTATTGAAGTCTTTACTTTGTACTAAGGTGTGTAAGTATCTGAAATTGGGTGCTAAGAATGAACAGTAATAGGGGAAGGAACCTACTAATTTTTGACTTTAATTTTGGACTTAAGTTTGTAGACTATGTTGGAGTTTATTTGATTAATGGCTTAATATAGAGACTGATTTCCTTTTCTTCTTACTTTGTAGAACTCTCACTGTCTTGATTCATTAAAAGAAGGAAAATACACACGATGAAAACTATGATTTTTTTTCTTTTTCTGCACTTTCTTGACTCTGACTTTTGTTTTCTGTAACTTATGAATTTATTTCCTAGTTGGTTCTATAGCATCATTATGAACCTGGTATCGTCTTAATGCGCTTTTATTTTGTCCCTCCAGCATCGCCTAAAAGACCTGTTCAGAAAGCATGGTTTTACTGGAAAACCTGTAAAACCTGCATAATCTTATTTTATTCTTTATGTTTTGAGTAGCCTAGTTATTGCCATGTTCATTCAGCACTGTGGAATGAAAGGAGGGACCTGAATAAATGTAATGCACAGGACAGGTCAAGTTGGAACTCTGAAAAGCCATTATTGACTTCTTAAAGTTGACTGTACTGACAGTCGCGTCCTAGCAGAGGACGGTTACTTTCAGAGGTCCTACAAGGCTGGCTCCATCACTGGTGAAGTTGTTCTGCTGGGAAGGTAGCTTGGATTCTGGTTGGGAATGTGTCTTGTGGCTGAGTGATTAGAGAGGACCTGCATTCTGTCCTGATCATGTCTCTGGCTTGTTGGCTAGCCTTGGGTAAACCATTCCCATTTCTTCTGTCCAGTTCTGTATCTGGTGAGCAGGCTTGAGGATTCTGGTTTCGTTTAAGATGCAAAGCAAAATATACAAACTTTTCTCAGTGAGCATTACCAATGCAGGAAGAGGCTTGTCCTGGTACTCTTGATCTTCAGGTGAAAAGTGCTACTGAAATTCTTAGGTGCTGTTTATTCTACCTCTTTGTCTTGTAGATCTTTTAAGTAAGCTTCAACTCAGATTAAAGCTTTCATTTCAAATGAAGCAAGAAAGACTTTTCTGTCAATGGGATAAAAATTAGTGGGAAGAAAAACCCTTATTAGGCCATCTTTATTTTTTTTCTAAAATCAAGTTTTGAGTTTGTAATATTTTAAATTAGTTGTGAAGTAGTGGCTTTGTGAAGCTTCATTCCTTTGTTGTTCACAGTACTTAAAAAAAAAAATCTAGGATTTAGAAAATTATTTACTGAATGTGTGTCAGCAAAGATTACCAGAAGCTGCCTAGTTTCTATTTTGTGCATATTTGTAAACCTTACTCTAATATGTAAAATGCCAGTAGGTGGCAATCAAGAATATACAGGATGATGCCTCTGTGTTTTGTAGGACCAAAAAGCTTCTTGTGCATGACAAAATATCAGCTTTTAAGAAGAGTGCAAAACTGGAGTGCCTGGAATGAGTGGAAACTTGTGCAAGGATGGCTTCAGTCTCATTGTCTGTAGGTAGTCAAATATTTTCCCCAAGGAAGAGATAGGGATTAGATGTTCTTTAAGAACTCATAGCTTTGATTCTGAATGTTTTACCTTCCAGCTTGCTCCAACTAAACTTTCACTGTTTGGGCTGTTGAGAGCAGCCCAAGTGTATGTTGGGAGTCAGAGCATGTCCTTGCATTGCAGGGGGCTGTGTCCTCAGGCCAGCCATGCCTGATGCAGAACAGATGTCTCTGAAGCGTGACATAAGGAGCCTGCATCAGTGCAGCCAGAGGAGAAGCTGTGTGTGTATGTGTGACTCAACAGTGTTCCTCTTCTCAGAGTTTATTTTGCCATCGCAGCTTTCCATGATTTTGTTACTTTTGAAGTCAACCCACTATAGTGACCTGGGAACTCACTCTGGGCACATGAAGAGTTGTGAATTGAAAACAATTTTGCTGTAACTGCACTCAAGTCAGGCGGGAGCCGGATTTTTCTATCTTCCTTTCCCCCTGTGGGGTAGGAAAAAATTACTGTTCACTAATGAAGTTAACAGTTGATAATTTGCTGGTAATTGGATGGACAGATTTATTTTTGGTGCAGCAGGGAATCTTATTGCTATACATAAAACTTCCAACGAAACAGTTTGTAAGATTAAATTGCAACTGACAGTGCAGCATTTGCCTCTACCATTTACCAGCATAGTAAATGACTTTTTCCCACTTCTGCCCTCAGGTTGATCTTTCCTTATGATAGGAGACTGCCATGAAAGGGAGAAAGGTGCAAGGATTTTACTCTGTGGAGGCCTTTTTTACAAAAGAAATGGCTGTGGCATGAGGTCATTTGAAACATTGACTGCTTTGTATTGGTATTGTTAAAACATTGTGACCTACATTGCTTGGGCAATGTGATCTGCTCCAATTAATGGATCTGTCAGCACAGATTAATTATAAAACTGACAACCACTTCTAGATGTAGTGGGTGCTGGTGACCTCTCATCATGAGAGGAAGATGTTGGCTTCTGTTTTGTGTGTGCGTGATAATGTAATTTGTATGATTCTGCTCTGTGGAAACTGTCCTTTTTAAATGCCAAATCCTGTGTACCACATTTGAACTATTTTTACCCTATTTTAGTTTCTTAATACACTAGATGTCTCTAATGCCAAATTCATTTGCATCTTGGAAATTTGGTTCTAGTCCTGCATTTTGCTTTACTTCAAAAGAATCAGTGTAATCATCATTGCGTTGTCATTAACTTCATTAGGGAACCTCTCCTGTTCTTAGGTGACTGCTTTTCATTCATTGCATGTAAAAGGTATTGCTTGTGCCCCCTTTATGTGGCCTTGTGTAGTGGCAGAGAGCACAAACTACTTTATAACAGACAAAAATAATGTTTGTAGCTCCTGTGCAGCCTCTTCTTGATTCCACTCATCTTCCTAGATCTGCTTTCAATTATCTTGGTCTCTTTTCTGTTTCCAGAGGGAATATTGAGCTTGGCATTTCAGATGACAGTTTGATTTAGAAGTTTCCTATCTCTGTGTGGATAGTTGCTAAGCTTTTCTAAACAGAGCCAAGAAAGAGGGAACCTGTCTGCTTTAGTAACTCCTCTGAGTGGGAAGAGAGTAGGCAGCTTTACTGTGATTTTCAGGTTGACTCCTCTGCCTTTATTCCTCTGGATAAGGCCTCCCTTTTTATTACAATTCAGCAGTGTACAGAAGTTAAGATTGTTTTGCCAGTGTCTATTAGTTTGAACTCATGCACGTTAAATACCATCTGCCAGTGTGTTCCTTGGTCCCTCAAAATGTCCCAGTACAACTGTAGTGTCTCAGATTTCGTAGCTCACATCAACTGAAACAATTTACTTTTGCTAGAAAACGTCCTACTCCACATCCACTTCTCTTGTGTTAGACAAAGGATCAGGAAACAACAGACTCTCAAAAGCAGGCCATGACTTCTCTAAAGGCCCAGGCAGCAGGCAGTCATTGGAAAATAATAGAGCAAGAACGTGACATTAATGTCATGTCACTTAACTGTGGGATGTTTTTGTATGGGAGAGGAATCTTCGTAGTGACATGTTCCCTTTTGATGGCTTATCTTTAATATTTCATGAAACCAAACTAGTTCAGAAACAAAAAGAAGCCTTTTACTAAAGTGATTTTCTAGAGCAGACTTGGCATAATACACATAGGCTAAGTCTAGCCAGAAAACTGTCAAGCTGCTTCTTCCATTTTCTCTTCTCTAATAAGCTGAGACACATTGCTCTTATGCTTCAAGGCATCCCAGAAAGCTGGAGATCCCATGCTTCTGAACTGGTACAACTACAGACATTTTCTGTAGGATTTATCTACTGAGTCTTTCAACTGGTCTAGAAAAAAATTTCCTGTGCTTCAGTGCACAGTAGAGAAATTGTCTGACGCTGTTTACAAATATCTATGCACTAAAATATTTTGTTTAAATATTTGGACAGGACTAAAATTGTGCTGTGATCTAGTACAAAGCGTGAACATATTGTAGGCAACTTTTATTCCCCACTGTAGGTAACATAAACCATTTTCTGGAATGTGTCTATTATATCTTCCTTCTAAGAAAATTTTCCTAATTCATGTAACTGCTGGGCACAAACTACTTTATTTATTTTTTTCTCAGTAATGAGGGAGCAAATTTTTAGGTGTATGATAAGTTGTTGCCTTGCGAGCACTTTCTTTGACACCTTCACTGCCTTTTCAGCTTCCTTGTAATACAGATGTTGTGTTTCCTCGTGCTTGAAGTTACAGATCGCTGAAATGTCATCATATGAAAACTTTTGTCCCATGCATTATCCACCATAACTAAAGCTGTACACATCAACACCTTAAAAATGGGGATGAAAATCTGATCCTCTTCTATATGGAGTCTGAATGGCAATGTTCAAAAACACATAAAGCTTCATGGGTCCAGGTGAAGCAGAAATCCTGATTCATTTTTACCTTGCCCTATTGCCCCAAAGAGTCCAGATATCTCATTTTTGATACCCTCCCCCAAGGCTTGTATTGCATATCAGCATGCATTACACATTTTTACACTGTACTAAGTACAACATCCCCTCCAGCAAAAAACTCTGATTGCAGCTTTCTATTGTGGCTAGGATTAATCATAAATGATAACTGCAGTGCTGTTAAAACAAACTGAAAAGATTTGTTGTACCAAAGTGTGGTGATGGAGAGAGAGAGCAAAACTAGAACAAGGAGGGCATGGGCATAATGCATTCTTAAATTTACTGCTGTCTCCCCTTATCCCCCTCCCTTATTGAGTATGGAACTGAAAGTCAAGTTAACGTCCATGATGGCAATGGTAATGTGGAGAAAGGTGTTGACTCTGCAAGGACCAGTTCAGTCTGTTTCTTCTGCTCTGTCAGGATTTTTCATTGGTTGCCTATTACTGAGCAAGGCTTTTTGCTACATCCTGTAAAGAAAGGTTGGATGCTTTGCCTTTTCGACAGCACAACACGAGCTGGTTGAAAGGAGTTGCATCTTTGACAACTGAAATTGGTCTTAGTAGTTTAGATGTGTATATGTTTCTTTCTTTTGGGTGAAAACTTGGCCTTTTCCAGTTCCATGTCTGTCCTTAGAGCTGTTTAAGCTTCAGTTTTCACTCTGTTTTTATAATGTACTGCTTGAACATGCAGCATCTCTGTTGGGCAGGGAGATGCTGCCTCCTGCAGGCCCAGATAGATTTGATCCCTCTTGTAGTTCTGGAAAGGATTCCACAATCCAGCCTGTCAAAACCCAGCAGCAGTAGTTTGCTGAAAACATGGATTTATTTTTTCTAGGTAAATACTCCAAGTAGAGAGACTTAGATTGAAAAGCATAAAATACTCCCAAAACTTATGTGACTCTGAACTAACCTCACCTTTGGATTTCCTTGTTAGCTAAACAAGTTCTTAACTGTTGACACAAACTGAGCCCTGGCAATTGTTATCAGTCCAGCACTCCCCCCCTTCGAGTTATTCCCCTCCCCAGCACATAGGTTGTGTTTTTAATCCTTTACAGCTATTTAAAATGTTCCTTTGATTCAGCGTCCTACACTGAGTCTCATGGTTTGTGTATTTCCAGAGGTACCTGCAGGAGCCTTCTAATGGAACTCAGACTTTGCTCCTTCAAGGACCCGGCTGTTGAAGAGAAGGTTCTGCTGCATTCCTCAAACTTTGAAGTGCTCAAACTGGATTTAACCTTAGGATTTCCTGGAACCAGGAACTAGATAATCCTGAAATCCCCAAATATGTATCTGGTTGATAAGTTACATTTTTCACTCCATCTCCCAAAATAATGACTTCTTTCTCAGTGTATAAAATTGCTTCTGATCCTCCAGGCTCTTTGCAGCAGTTGCACAGTTGAAATTATTACTGTCATCTGACACTAGCTCTGCAACTTTTATTAAACACACATAGGGGATCCCCCTGCCCTTAAACTGGCAATGAGTCAGAGTATATTTTCTAGATGTGAACACGTATGCCCTTTCTGAGGTATGTTATATAGGAAACTTTGCAGAGTGGCCTCAGCAGTACCTGCTGTATTTTGGAGCCATCCTTTACTAGCTGACTCTGTAACTGGGGCAGGTCCACCAAGCTTTTGCTGCCAGTGCTCCTAGTGAGGAAGCCAGCAGTGGAAGAGTGAGAGATGTTCTGTTCCTCTGCCTCCTGCAGGACTAAAAGGCTGCACAGGAAGATAGCTTCAGGAATATCAGGAAAGAAAAGCTGCTCTTGTGGTGAGAGAGGAGGTGACCACCTGCTACCCCCTTGCTGGAGACTTGTAAGAGAGCACTTACATTGCAAGGAGTACTGGAGTCTTAGAGATGGGAGTGTTCTGTAGTAGGACATGCTGCAGATTGCTTATGCCTGATGCAATGTGTTGTACAAGGACCTGGAGTGTTCCTTTAAGGGTGGTTCAGGTAAAACTGCTTGAGTGGGGGCTTGGAGCAGGCTGTATTTCTACTTTGCAATTTAGGGCAGGATGTACTTGCTAATACATTTTAGTATTTCTGGACAAATGAAAGTCAAATCCAAGTTAAACTTCAGCCAATTTCTCCCCTTAGTTCCTGTTTAAATACATAAATAATGGTCACATTATTTATGAATTTTATTGCTGAGTTTAACATAAAGGCTGTCAGACTTTATGTTTTAACATGAGGCTATCAGCCTCAGTTCAAGAAGTGATTTAGTCACAGCATTTTCTTGTACTATTCAGGAAAATTCACTGGAAATGGAGGATGGATCTGGATAAGCTTTCAAAAGATATCCAGAAATATCCAACTCCTTATCATATGACTGAAGCATCAGAACCCTTTGTCCATGTCATATTCATGAAATAGATATTAAAGGGAAGTAGAAGAATTGTATTAAGTAGCTTCATGAACAAGACTATCTTTGTCTTCACAAAATGGTTTTGAATTTTAGTCTGATAGGACTAGAGAAAAATCTGCCATAAGTAATGGATGGATGGGGAACCTCCTGCTCTTATTTTGCCTTTGGAAGGATTTCCTGCCTCTTAAAATGCCTGATCCTGTTGAATTCCGCTGTGATTTCAGATAACTTTGGTCTTAGTGACAAGTAGAAAATCCTGAATAGTCTTGTGTCCTTGTATCAGTGTTTCATCTATAGATGCTGTGAAAGGGTCAGTCCCTTCATTAGGCCTGAAAGTAAGGGACCAAATAATTCCTCCAAGCAGAGAATGACTGAGTATTATTCTTTTTCACTGCTCTAGATATAAGTCCTGTAGTCCTGACTGCCTACATGGTGTTCTGCACCTGTTATAGGTGCCTTCCTCCTCTCTAGGAAGTATTACATCTTAATCTTCAGCCCTGTCAGTTTGTCAAGTGGTGGGAGGTCCTGATAGAAATGGTTCTTGACAGAAAGGAGCAATAGAGTGTGAGGAGAATGAGAAGACCACAGGGACACAGGAGACACAGGACTTTGAGCAAACCATATAGGGTTCTGCTGGCAGACACTGGACAGGGCTGGGTTTGCTGAAAAGGAGCATATTAAGGATTTGTTCTAATACCCTTAGCTATGGACAATTGCAGTAAAAAATAATTTCATTACATCTGGAGCAAACAGAAAGCTATGTTGTCTGGCCAAAATAGATATCCTTTTTATTAAGAAAACAAATCCCAAAACAGAACAAAACACCTCCCCTCCAAAAACTCAGGTAACACTCCAAAAGACCCCTTTTCCCTCAAAAAAAACCCCTACAAATGAAAAATTAAGAGTCCTTCTCTTCATGAGCACTTATGTAAATATTCTCATCGTAAGCTTTGTATCTAGCCATTTAGTTAACAGAATACATGAATGATTCATGGTAGCCCTATACATAATGCATAATTAAATCGCAGACTGATGGAGTGGAATTTATTAATTGTGAAGACACATGTGTTACCATGATACTAATTTATTTCTTTCAATTTTATTGGCATATTGCTCGCTCATCTGTGATTGCCTGCTTTGTTGCATTACCCAAGAACGGTAACATGTTGTTAAAACAAATTATCTGGATGTTTGGATAGGCTGTTTGTTCACTGATGGGAACAATATGTATTTAGCAAAAAGATTTAATGTAAATTATTATACATGGGGTATTATCTTAGCACAGAACCATCACACCAAAGCTGCTCTGATGAGCAATATTAATTTCTGATACAAGTAGAAAAAAAAAGTTAGAAAAATAACTGCAGGGACTCTGGCATAAAGAAAAAGTGGAAGTTCACAGAAAATTATCTTGGCAAAATTACATGTTAACTTTTTACACACTTTTATGAATCCTTGCAATATTGGATTGTAAAATTTAACAGATATTTTAGCTCACTCTTAGAATTTGTGCCTGCCTCAGGTTTTTGTCTGTAATTCCTGTCATGTCTTGATGGGATCTTTGGAAAGAGATTTTTGTTTGTGCTAGATAAGAATTTAATACCTTACCAATTAAATTTGATTTCTAGCATGAATGTGATATTTCTTGAATGCTAGTATTTGAATAAAAATTAGGAAAACTCTTTTAAGGAGACTTTAGACCACTTCCTTTTCTGTGTCTCTGTACATTTGCCAGATTAACTGGAAATTGAAGTTGCAGCATTGAAAACTCAAGTAACTGTTTTGCTGTGAATTTGATGAAAGGAGTCAAGTGTCTCACTTGTAAAGAGGCCATATTTCTATATATATGTCATGTTTTTAGCCTTTTTGTTAGTCAGATGATTATAATCACAGTGCTGAAAGGCAAGGGCTTCTTCTCTTGAAAACCTCTGAGGGTCCAGGCACAGTAAAAAGTGGAAATGAGATATATAAACCCTCTTAGGAAGATTCGACTAGAACAGATTTGTAGTTGTCTTCAGAAAATATTGGTTAAATAGGTACTTACTGGAATATCTCAGGTATGCCTGAGCCCTTAAATCAAGCTGCTGTCAGGAGCAATCTGCAACAAGCCTAGATGATTGTAATTCCACTGCTGTGTGGTGGACAGCAGCAGTGCCTATAGAAAATTCTGTATCTTTGTAGCCAGAAGCTGATATTAGGCTAAATATCATTAACTATATTATTTCTTTTGCCATCTGAGCTGGGAAATAAAGCCAGAAGAGACACTTAAAGCATCTCATTTTACTTGTTGTGTACCCCAGGCTGTTCTGTAATTGTGCTGTGGTGGCCAGTAGCAAGGGTAGGGTAGGAATCACTGGAGGATCTTCTAACTGTGGCATACCTTGATCACTTTCTGTGTTGTCAAGCTGTACTGGGCTTAGAAAATACGCCCTGCTTTTGTGCAGAAGACTCAGGTTAGGTCATATTTTAAAAATCACTCAAAATTGTTGGTCCTGAACTTGCTTCAGTGCCAAAGCTATTTCTGTGCTTCATCCTTCTGGAACATGGATGGTGACTTCTCTGCTGGACAGAATTTCCTCCACTGGATACACACAACTGGGTTTGCCTTGCAAGTAGAGGTGGAGTAGAGCTTGATGATTGATGCATGAAGCCCTCCCTCTGTTTTGCTGTAAGATTAGCTGCCTTCTTTTCCATAAAATAATGCTGGAAGATATTGGATGAAAAAGAGGCATCTGGCAAGAAAATCGTAACACATAATTGAGCAACGTTTTAGAGTTTGTTGTGATTGTGACAGGAAAGGAAACTGGAGTTTTGTTTGGTTTAGCCAGCTGCCAGGACCTCAGCGTGCTGGGTGCTGTATTGACACATATTAAGAATTGGTTCTTGCTCAAAAAGTTTGCTATCTGGTGAGACAAGCGAAAGAAAGATGTGAGAAGTACTATCACCACTCTTCAGAGACAGAGCAATTCAGTTGATACAGAAATAACTGGGACCCTGGCTTAAAAAAGGTTAAATGACTGACAGAGGCCCTCCAGGAGTTAAACTGCAGAGCTGAGAAATGAATCCAGGTTCTAGTGTAGGCTCTTGGCCATAAAACTGAAGGAAAAATGTATAAGCTGAAGAAAAGAACTGCAGAAACCCACTTTTCAATACTGTTATCTTTAATTTTAAATAGACGTAACTTAAGAAAAGTATATAATGCAACTATTGTTTCTTCATATATCAAAGTTCTAATTCTGCCTCTGATTTGTGTGACTTGAAACTACATTGTGTCAGCAAGAATATTGATAAAATTTCAACTTATTACAAACTAATTTATACATAAGATTTCCATACACATTTTTTTAAGAGCTGCCTTTTTATGAGTAAGCTGATTTCTGGTTTGCCTGAGTTTTAGAACAAGACCCATCTCAAAGTTTATCAGCATGAACCTCTTCACTAATACTACAAGGAGTAGCTCTCACTGCACTGAATTTGTATCCATCAGATAAAATATAGTATCTGTAGTATATTAGTCATACTGAACAACAGAGGAGAAGTTACCATTGCGGAACTATCAGAAGACAAATATTTTCTGCTATGAAATTAATCAAGTAGTTTTCTGTCAAGCTTTATCTTTTGCCTTTTGGTCTTCTTGCAGGAGGATCATTGGTCTCTCTGTATCTTATTCATGACAAACTACACTTGAATTAACTTAAAGAATTTAATTTTGCCCCATTCCCATGCCCAGTGCTAAGGACCAGATCCTTGACTCCTGCAGCAGGTCTTTTTCCCATTGAATGTGTGTCTGTTCTATTAAATGTACACTTCAGTATTTTCAGAAAACTATTTTAGGAATGTTGAGCTGAAGTTTTGAGCTTTTAAACTGAGGCTTTTTCCAGCATCATGTTTCCAGGTTTCCTGATCAGGTGAATCAAAATGTTGGTTGGTGTTCTTAGCTGAGATGCTGAGGGAACTTCTCAGCTAAAGACAGCTGGATGCTGAAATAGAATACTCAGGTTGTAGAAACACTACCAATTGAGATTTTCTGGGTTGAGTTTGTTTCTTTATTTTTGTTCTTTAACAATTTTTAACACAAAATGTGCTGTAATGAGGGCACATAGATATAAGTGCTCTGCTCTGGGAGCATCCTGAGGTTATTTGCAATGGTTTTTTTACCTGATACCATGCAGACTGTTCATGTAGTGATTTTTCTCATCAAACCTATGAAAATTTGGGCTGGTTGGCTTCTGCCCTTTCATGCTTTATAAAGTTGATGGGTTTTGGAAAAGGTTCTAAAAGAAACTTAGGACTCTATTGTCTGAACATGTAGCCCTAGAGAGCAGTACAACAAGAAAGGAAAATGTCCACCTGTTCCTAAGGACTTGGCCGAAGAAGCACCAGAGCAGATAGGGGGCTGTTAGGAATAAATTCTGAGGAAATGGTTAAATATACTTCTACCTTCCTGTCGTAGCAGTGTGAATATTAGAGTACTGTTTCTGTGTGAGCTAGAAACAATTGAATTTGAAAGGGACCAAGTAGGGGAAAAAACAGCTAAGTCTTCAGTCAATACTAGCTTCCAGCACCATATCCAGAAAGAAAACTGTGGGGCCTGGGCCTGTCTGACTTTGTCTGTGTGTAGCTTCCTTGAAGTGCATAGGGTGATGCTACAGTAAAGATGCATGATTAGTGGTGTTCTCTTCTGAATGCCACTTGGAAATATTCCAGCTGTTTGCCTAGAGATCGGCTGTGTTATCTCTATTTTGTAACAGGTTGAGGAATGTTGATGTGCTGAACAGTAGTATTTGGGTCACTGAAAGGCAGCACAATGTCCTCTCATGCTGGATACAATACTATCTACAGTTGTGGAAAGGACTTTGCCACATCCGCAGTTACCTTTAAATCCAAATGCCTAAGTTAAGGACACTGTTCTAAAGGGTAGGCTTTGATCATGACCTTACTCTATTTGTTCTGGTTATCCTATGGTTGGACTGGGATCTCTGTTCCAAAGATCTTTGAACTTGGATCTGATGGTATTAGCCCTGCTTTTTTTGAGGCCCTGATTTCTAGATGAGATTTCTAAATAATTCCAAAAGCTAATATAAAAAAAAATTAAAAAGCTAAATTTATGTTTCTTTCTAACCTGTTTTATGAGATGGGAGTGCAAAAGTCTTATGTGAACCTCATCCAAAATGGTTGACTGTAGTTTATCTTTTATGCAGTTAGCCACAGCAGCTGCTGGAGATATGTGAATGCAACACATCTTTAATAAATGAGATGGTACTTGCTTTGACTACTAGTACAGGAGATGGTTTAGCCTGAGGCAAACCTACAGGCTATAGATATTTCAGCTGGCCATGTACAGTTTTTGCTTTAACTTGCAGCCATGCAAATAATAGATCATAGTCTTTAAATAGATATTTGGGGACAAGGCTGAAAAGGAAAGAATCTAGACAATGTGTTATATCTGTAATAGTTGATTAAATCACTGAGAGGAGGAAGAAGGAGTTGTCCACCATGTCTTTATCATCTTTAAAGAAGCCAGTTAAATAATATAGTTTTTTTGGGGCAAGATGTCATACCAGGCTACCTAATTGCAAAGTTATTGAAGATGCATAAAACCCAGCCTTAGATTCCACAGCAATGGAAATACTATTACAGGAGGTAGAGTAATAGAAGGGGACTGATGAAAATATTGTATAATTAAAACAGATGATGCAGATTTGATGTATGAACACTGTTGAAGCTAGATGTTGCAGTTATTGAGAAGAACTAATATCAGCAGTATTTAGCCTCACCCAAAGGGAACTCCCAGCAGGATTCCCAGCTGATTTCTCCCCTGGAATTAAAGAGGGATTGTTGAACTGTTGAGAGAGGGAGAAGAGGGACCAACTAATTATGCTTTAAAAGCAGATAGGAGGGGAAAAAAAAAAGGAAAAAAGCCAGCAAATTAGAACACATTTACTTTTCTATCTCCTGTGCCATACAGACAGGATTGGATTTTGTTCCTTTTTTGTTGTAGTTTTTTTCTTTTTCCATCTCTATAGTGTTGCTTAAAAGGATGAAGATTGTGTGACATGATGTCTTTTAATATGAAACTGTAATGAAACTGCAGGATAACCCTAAGTTTTCTAAGGGGAAAAGATCTGCTTAGAGAGAGCCATAATGTTCTACCTTTCATAAAAGGCTAAGTAATGGAATGCCTTTTTTTAAACAACCAATGTATATAGCTGCAGTCAACATCTCAACAAATGTGGAGAATTAGACGTTTATTTTGCAGGCTTTTGAGCAATTGTGCATAGCTGTCTGTGGTTCAGAGAGTTGTGTTTTTTCATGTTAATAGGAATTAGTGCAAAGTTTGAAATTTCCTGTTTGTAGACTAGGTGGCTTTTTTTCCTGGGGTGTATAGTTTGTGATATGTTGCACTCATTCCTATCTCACTGTCCCTGTATTTTAGACTTGCCGAAATTGGGTCATTTATCATCCTGACACCCAGCATCTGTTCTGCCATATAACCTGTGAAAGAGGACATTGCTAATACACTTGCAGGCAGTATTACAACTCATGGGGTGGAGCACATAGAGGTGAGAGGCTGAGTGATGGTGCCCATCTCCAGATGGGTCAGCAGGGTCTCAGCCACACATACTGCCTCCCACAGTGAGCAGGGTTTGGCAGTCAGCATGAAACTGGGGAGCAAAGCAAACAAATAGTGTCTGGACAGTGCTAACCATCTCCAGACTAGTGCAAAAATTTAAATTAAGCTCTGATGTAGCAGTTACTGAAACTTAACTCCTCTTGATGACGGCTTCGTTCAGTGTTGAGAGCTAGGTATCTCTGGTGCAGATATCCACAACTTTGACTCTACTGCTACCTTTTGGCATTTGGGTCAGGTGGGGGAAATGCAACATGATCTTTCTTTAACTGTGATCTTGCAGCCCAAGGTGGGTGTAGGGTTGCATAAACTTATTTTTGAGGTGCAGATCGCCTAGGGAGTACTCAGGAGAAAAGCTTTTTACACAGGTGTTTTTGCACATATAGAGTAACTCTTGCCCAACTGTGCGTGTTACCCAAGAAAATATATATGGGCAGACACAATCACTCATAAAAGTATCTCATAAAAGTCCTCTGTGTATGTCTGTGTTATGTTTATACAATACAAAGTTTAGTGGCAGTGCTGGTTTATTGGATTTTCATCCCCCTGTCACTTATTCTGCTGCACTCATGATTCAGTGCTGCCTTAGCTATGGGGCCACTTGAGCTGGATTAATAGACCCAGCTGAGAAACTGACTCTGAGCCCAGAGTAGGGCTGATAGTTGAGCTGGATCATCTTCCTTTCCAGGCTGCTGAATGGAAAAATATTATAAATATACAGATATCTATACATAGAAAAGATAAATAAATATAAGTAATATAAATATGATATATAAATAATGGTTAAAATCAGTTGGCTTAAAAAAATATGGTTAACCCAGGCAAATAACTTTGTTTGAAGTTGTTTAAGGAAATGATTTCACAAGCAATTACACCAGCAGATCTGAGAGAATGTATCTGTGAGAGCAGGTATGAGTTGGTGACAAATAGCTGGGATGACCTGGAAGTGGCAAACCTCTGAACAGGATATCTGGCTGCTTTATTGCAGGGGAAGAGGACAGCTTAAGGGAGAGAAAATCCAAAGGCCCTTTATGGAAATCAAAACTTTGTGTTTGTAGGGAAGTTTCCTGGAATGTGAGATGCTATCATCTATTTGTAATTCAGATCAAATCTGTTGCATCTCTGAGCAGTATTGAGTTACCAAGTGGAGTGTGTCTCCCTTTGGGATTTCTTCCCCAGTTTAAGCTTCAATTGGTGTAATCTCAAAAGAAAAGCTTTACTTCCCCTTATAACTATTCTCACCAGATGTCTTGTAAATGTTTCCCTTTATTCCTTTGAAATGACTGGGCTTTGACCTTAGATTTCCTAATGTTATTTAGCCCACATGGAATATCTATAAAAATAAGAGCTGCAGACTCTATTAAGAAAAGCACATATGACCTCTGCTTGTAATAACAGAATGGAGTTAATGTCAGGCTTGTTTTGATGATAAATTGGGAGGGTAACAAATGGATTTTGCTTTTTCAAACACACTAGTATGAAGGGAAAAAGGTAAAGGAGCTTTAATGTACCTACTGAAATTTTAAAAGATCTCTTCTTCCCCACCCCAGACCTGAATCAATCAATATAACTGAATATTTAGCAGATTTGCACATTCTAAACAAAAAAACCCTTCCCAGCAAATAAACCAAAAAAAGCTTTCGATAGGTAATTTTAAATGAAGGGCTGTAATTGTGAATAGGGATGCGTTACAAACTCAGAACAAGTTCTACTTGTGAAGCTCCTTTAGTGATTGTGCCTCTTGCAGCAGTTTCATGGGGACATGAAGATCCTGTTTGTTCAGAGATCTTCAGAGGCACATTGAAAACATTTGCACCCACCATCTAGCATTTAAATGTCATGGCTTCTCTTCTGTTTATCCACAAAAGTACTGTCAGCCACTAGGTCAGAAAGCCTTGCTCTTGAGTTTAAGCTGCAGGTGCTTATATTTTAAAAAGGAAATAGCTTTGTTTCAGTTCAAGGTAGTTATTTATTAATGAAGTCTTTGAGAGGATGATCTAGGTGAGTTTAAAACACAAGCAGCAAGTTTGGCAAGGAGCAAGTGGAAGATGCCCAAGGGAAAATGAAGTGCCAGGGCCACAACTGTAAATGAATACAATTGTCTAGGCTGACTGGATGTAAGTGCCTTTCCTTCAGCTGATCCCCTCCTTTCTCTCATGCTTCAGACTTGTGTAGGAAAGCCTTCTTCATGAAATTTGATTAAGTTGTTTAAAACTGGATAGCAGTTTTGGGGGGCTTTCATCTCTGATAGCCAAATATGCTCTAATAAGTACTTGCCTCCTCCTCCTGTCTCATGAGAGTCACCAGAGGTTCTTGTATGGGCTGTATATTCTCTCATCCAAGGGGCAGATGGCACTGGAATGCATTTGGATCAGGTAGTTAGAATGCATTTGGAGCAGGTAGTTGCTCAGAGCAGAGAAATGCTCACTGTGGTGCACAAGCAGCTGAGCTTGGAACACCATTCATTTCCTAGTTTGCTTAGGGCAAAAAATTCCTAGAACTAGTTCACCTACAGTTAAGCAGGGAGAATGTTTAATTTCAGTATGCAGTTTTCAGCATAGCAATGTAATTTCAAAAGATCTGTGATAAAGCAAAGAGGAAAGCACAGAGAAAGGCAGATTACTTGTGCACCAACTGCATAGGTGGAATAATTTGTCTTTTTCTCCTCATTCAACGCCCCCCCCCCAACAAACCAAAACAACAAAACCCCTCCCAATGCCATCACCAACTTAAAAATGGTGCTGTACTAGACTGAAACTGTGTCAATTATTGTTAAAAGTGATCTGTGTCTTGAAAAGGAACATGGAGTGCTATGGAGAACTACTACAGTTATTGTGGAGTAATTTTGCTTGTATGAAAGTTTGGCAATATACTTGTCCTGCTGACAGGAAGGAGTCCCTGGGCATAGTTTTTACACCCAGGATTTGCTCTAGGGACAAGATTTTGGTCTGTAACATTGCTCATCCAGGAGCTGGCATTAAAAGCATTAAGATGTGGCCCAATATCAATGTCTCTTTTGTCAGAACGCTGTGAGGAGGTGTATTGGGTTTGTGTGGCATAGTTTTGATAGCACATGTCAGGGGCTATGGGCCTGGTGTCTGTGGGAAGGTATTATAAGCTTCCCCTGTGTCTGATGGATCCAATGCCAGCTACTGGCCAAGGCTGGGCCCATCAGAGATGGTGGTAACACCTCTAGGATAAATGAGTTAAGAAGAGTGAAATGTTGCTCTTTGCACCAGCAGTTGCAGCCAGTGAGAGGAGTGAGGAGATAGGAGAGGAACAGCTCTGTAGACATCAGGACCCATGCACAAGGAGGGGCAGGAGATGCTCTGACTACTGAGCAGAGATTCCCCTGCAGCCCCAGGTGAAGACCCAGCCCACAGCCCATGGAGGTCCGTGGTGGAGCAGACATCCACCTGCAGCCTGTGGAGAGCCCCAGAGTGGAGCAGGTGGATGTGTCCAAAGGAGGTTGTGGCCCCGAGGGAAGCCTGTGCTGGAGCAGGCTCCTGGCAGGGCCTGTGGACCCCTGGGGAGGAGCCCATGCTGGAGCAGCTCTGCTGGCAGGACTTGGGACCCCATAGGGAACCCCTCTGTTCCTGTAGGACTGCACTCTCTGGAAGGGAGCCATGCTGGAGCAGTTCATGACCTGCAGCCTGTGGGAAGGATTCACACTGCAGGAGTTTGTAGAGGACTGTCTCAAGTGAGGGAATCCCAGCTGGAGTAGGGAAGAGTGTGAGGAGGAAGGAGCAGCAGAGATGTGATGCACAGACTGCAATCCCCATTCTGCTTCCTTGTGCTGCTGGGAGGAAGGGCGTGGAGGGGTCTATGTGTATAGAGAAATTATGAGTAAAATTAAACCTGAGAGGAAGGAGGGGGTTGGTGGAGAGGTATTTTTAAGATTGTTTTACTTTTCATTATCCCATTCTAATTTAATTGGCCATAAGTTAAATTAATTATTTGACAAACTGAATCTGTTTTGCCTGTGACAGTAATGGCTGAGTGATCTCTCAGTGTTTTTATCTGGACCCTTTTAAAATATTTTCTTCTCTCTGTCCAGCTGAAGAGGGGTAGTGATACAGCAGCTTCGGCTTGATGCCAGGTGACCACCAAGGTCAACCCACCAGGAAAGTGACATGTTTTCCCTATCATTCTTGTGAAAGTTTGATGGAGGAACGCAGTGGGATATGCTGGATGAAAGTAATTTCCTTCTCAAACTACTGTTTAGTTTATTGTTTTGTATTATGCCAACCTCACTGAAGAAACTGCTTTGAATTTTTTCTTGACTTGGAAGTTGTTTTCAATCCTGTAACCAAGTTCAAAATCATGTGGAAAAAGAGCAGACACAACAACTCCATTAGTGTTTAAAAGAAACTAAACTATGGGAGGTTATTAAGGAAAGGAAGACTTTCTATATGATGAATGTGAAGCAGTGTGACTATGTTTTGGAACATGGTACTTCATTGTATTTTAGACCACTGCTGCCACCATGTGGAATAGCTTCTTCTAACTCTTCCCGAGGTCTTAACCTCGCACTTGCCTTCAATCATCTGCTAGTTCATGGAAGGGAAATAGGCTCAATTTCTAAATTGTCCTAATAATAATAAAAAAAGCTGTTGAATGCACCTCAGAGTCGTTGGCTTAAGATATTGTCATTGATGCCTAATATGCTGCTTGTCTAAATATCTAAGCAGTCACATGGTACAAAGTGGGTTGGGGAAAATGCTTCCTCTGTGCATGACAGAATTTAGAGCAAAAGGAAAATAATGGGGTCCATCAGTAATGACACAAGCCTTAAGAAGAAGCATCAGCAATTTAGAAAGTAAAAGGAGGATGCAAATGATAAAAGTCATCTACAGTAACTAGTCAAAGAGAAGCAATTGAAAAACTACAAGCAACTGAAACAGCTACATTTAACCCAAATACATTATTTTGTATGTGCAAATTCTTTATGTTAAACTCAGCAAATTGCTGGTGCTTTTTGAGCATCAAGAGCCCCATGTCAAAAGGTGGCCACTTTATCAGGTCAAGAGCTGCTAAAATCTTCTTTGCTTAAGGTGTGTAATAATGGTGGGCAGTATCTGTATAAAGAAGTATCTGTACAAATTACTCTTTGGAGGAATTTGTTTATCCTTAGGACTTCTTGGTTGATTAGCTGACTGATTATAAATACGAGGGGTTTCCTTCAGTAGATAGCCTGTACTACTGTGTTCACAGGAAGGTGATTGACAGGCTCGTGGCTCAAAAGGGGTATCATCAATGCCATCAGTATACTGTAGCTGGCAGCACTGAAATTGAATTTCTGTTTTCATAAAGCACATTTTAGCTGGAGACTGGACAATGTTTTTTCTTTTTTGTGAAAGTAGTCTGCAACCATGTCTGAATACACATTTCCAGGCAGAAGCTTCTCAATAAGAGTTTTGGAAAAAGTTCATTTTCTCTTGACTTTGAAATAGAACATGCCAGTGATATTTAGCAGCACAGACATCTGAAAGAGTAATTTATCAGCCAGTTCATGAGGGTGTGTTACTTGAGTATTTCCTTTATGACGAGTCTTGGCTTCATAAGCGTATGAAATAATGGTGAAGTGGGGAAGTTCGAGGTCTTTTTGTGTGACATTTTTTTCCCCTCTGGTGCTCCCTCAGTTGCTTGTCAAGTGATAGTATCCACATCTACCACTGCACCTCATTCAAATGTATTCCTGAAATTAATTTCTGCACTTGTTAGCCACTGAACTCACTGGGTGCTGGTTTCAACAAAAGCATAGAGAAGACCTTTAATTTTCTCAGCTGACAAAATTGTAGTGTGCTGCTTTGAAGCTCCTGGCTTGCAACATGTTCTGCCTGCAAGTCCCTTTCTTCCCTTATGCTCTTAGTACAGATTTTGTTCTGGAGAAAGGTGCTCAAGACCAAAATCCTCTCTAGGCACAGAACAGATCCAAACGGTCCAAATTCTTGCTAATACTTTAGACCATCACTGGAAAGAAGAAGAATGTAATTTTGTTTCCAGTTTTGATTCTGGATTTTATCATTAAGGCATGGAGATAGTGCTGTGTTTTGTTTGTGGATGCCCATGCATCAGGATCTAGCAAGTTAATGCCATGGAACTACTCTTCGTGGATGTATCTAGCTGACAAATAAGTTTGCTGTCCCCGAGGGCAGCTATAATGTTTTGAAAAAACTACTTTTCTTTTCTCATTGGGTGTAAGATTAAACATGGCATGAAAAGTCAGTAACACTTCATTTTAGAGATGTCAGAATGCTTTTATGTTGGAACACTTTAGCATCACGTAAGATTATATATGCTGGTATTTTACTAAAATGCAATACAAAATTAAAAGTCAGAGTGAAATACATCCTAACAGACAAACCTAAGAACTTAAATTAAATATTCCATCATAGAAATCAATATTTCAGAAGGTTTTGTTAACAATTGTATTTGTCATCTGAAAAATCACTTGGCTGTCTAGTTGAAATCTTTTAACAGGGTCTAGTTGTGAATTGCTAAATTTTTTGTTCAAGAGTATGGATGCATTTCAAGGAAAGCATTGAAAACCCACTTAGATTATGATGAATCTTCATCAGGAGTGTAGTGAATTTGATTTGATATACTGATGTAGAAAAGAATTGCTTTGTGTCCAGCATCACATTTCTATCTTAAATAATCTTTGGGTCATGTTGTATTTATCACCAGGACAGATAAGTATCATCATCTTCTGGCTAGAATTTGTGTACAATTGTTTCACATTTGATAGATTTGCTTAGGCAGTGGTAAAACCACAATAGTGGAAGAAGTAGAGGTTTCCCTGATTGCAAGACAAAAACCATGAAGTTACAGAATTATACCACTCAACTGAGGCCTGTCATTTATTGTCTTCAGGGCAACATTCAAGTCTCCTTTTTACTTTGTTCCTTGTGCACAGCCTTAAGGGTTTCTTTATGTTGCTTGCTATAAAAAGGCCCTACTAATGGGAATTTAAGATTATTTTTTTCTTGATTTAAAACATGTAATGCATTCATTTTTTAATGCAGTAAATTAAATAAGTTGTTCTGAAATATCACGAGCAACTTAAATTTCAGGTATGTCAGACCATTTTTTTCCATTTTTTTCCATTTTTTTGAGAGTGGGTCCTACTTTATTCAGCTTGGAAACAATCAGTTAAATGTCTTTGAGAATTTAGAATACCAGATGTGGAAAACAGGCGAGGAATCTTTTGCATTACCTATTCCCTACTCCCACTTTTTTCACGTTTGAGGAATTCTTGCCAGTTTTTAAGGGTCTCAGAGGAGCCCTGTCAATGTTTAAAACTCCAAATACATGGAAAAGGTGTCTGAAGAAGGATATAATATAAAATAGTGCCAGGTTCTGCTAATAAGACTGGATTCTCATAATTTTTTCTGATGAATTAGTCAGGAATTTGGCACCTTGGAAAACTGAAAAGTTGTCAAATCAAAGTTACTTTCCTGTCTAGTGTGGATCATGAGTTCTGAGTTACTCCAGAGTCAATGTGTGTCATGTTTGGAACCCTGTCTAGGTCACTGTTTTTTGCTTAAGAGATAACATTTTGAGGTCAGTACAGGGTGCTCGCATATCCAACTTCAGTTTCTTGTATTATTTTGGAAATCCTCTGCGAATGTTCTTTGAAATTTTTGTTTGTTTTCTCTGCTCATTCTCTTCATGGTAACATGGTGTGGTTTCTTCCTGCAGTCTTTGCTCAGGCCTGGTTTCCACTGAAGTCAAGTAGACCATTCAGTAGGTGGCTGGTTCAGTTCTCTATGTGAGGTTTTTTTTTCTTTTTTAATAACTGTTGCAAAAATAATGCTAGTGACACTTGCCAAAACTTTTTGCTTACTTGCACGTGGGCTGATGGATGTTACTCTAGATCACAGAAACCAATGTCAATGTTCCAGTCATTATGGTGTAGCTGATTATTTTGATACTTTTCAGTTCACTGGATAGTGTAAGACATCTTTCTTTCAACTAGTTTTTGGTTGATTTGGTTGGAACTCCCAATGATGACATGGCTTTTAACCAAAAGTAATGTTTTTTCTGGGTCTTAGTTCTGAATCATATCCATTTAGATGACTAGTTTCATTAGAATCTTCCAATGCAAACAGTAGATTTGGGCTTCATTCAAAAAGTCATGTCCTGAAGTTGAATTTATTATAGGACCAGTATTCTGTACAAAGTCAGTCCCAAGAATGAAAATATTTGTGCTTGGCAAGAATACCCAAGTTAGTTTGTGTTACCTTGTCCTGTAGAGTTAGGTCAGGAGCCATCTATTTTACAGCTTTGCACCAACGTGTATTGTTTAGGTGAAAGAAAACATCAACTCCCAGGAACATTGAGAAATATTGGCTTCTTGCTTTGATAAAGTGAATGATGACCCACTAGTAATGAATATCTTACTGAACTATCTTGTGTAATGACAAACAATTGTCTGCAATCTTAAATACTACCTTAGATAGAGACCTACATTAGCATCTGTGAATGAACAGCAGCTTGTATTGTTAAATTCTGTAGCAGTCCCTGTTGCAGTGAAATTTGTAGTCTGGTTGGATGTCAGGTTGTCTGGCATAATTAGTCCAGGGAATCTGTGCTTAGCACTTGATTGCTGTATCTCATTTACAGATATTTTGGATAAGAAACAACAATATTTGGCTGCTGAGAAATATTTATATTCACAAACTAGAAAGCAGCCTCTTCCTTTCTTGTTTGAAGTTTCTTATTGAGGTCTCTGGCTCTGATTCTGTGTCATTCCCATTGCCACAAATTCCACTGTATGCTCAACTGTTCATGTTTATATCATGCAAGTAAAGACCTGTTTTACTGAAGGTCTTTTTGATATTTGCAAGTATTTCATTCCCTCATCAATGTTAGCTGTAGTATCACACTACTGAGAAGCTGTCAGATGGATCTAATCAGACAGAGCTATAAGACAAGGCCCTCTTGTCTATTCTTATAAATAAATTGCCAGGCTGAAGAGGATTATAAAGTCATGGGGTGAGCAGGAAAGTTTTTAACTAACTTTTGATTCAGGAAAATTTTTTCTCACTACTGATAAAGCCCATGTTATACAAGCTATCTACTTTCATACTATTTTTCCACGCTTTCATCTTTTTGTTTTCATTTATCATATTGACAGTACTTCTCAGGAGTAATGAGTTATTTTTTGAGGTGTTAAACCTGAATGGCTAAATAATATTTATTAAAAAAAAAAAAATTAACAAATAGCATTGTCTCTGACACTAGTTCTTAATCCTTTAAGAGCTTTCCTCTACAGGAACCTGAGGAATTCTACGTGTTTTAAGATTGAATGGAACTGTGTCAAACTAAGCAATTGCTTTCAGGTTTTTATACTCTGCAGCACATCATCTGATTCATAACTTTTTATCTTGTAACAGAAGTTATAAGTCAGGTCATATTCATAATGTACTGCCCTTAACAGCATTGTTGCTGGATGACATTTTATTTAAAATTAGAGGATTCTTTTTTTCCCTCCCATAAGATTTCCTTCTCCTTCAAGGAGCAGTTCCTTGTTTGTTATAAAATGTACTGCTCAGGAAAATTTTGTCTCATGATGGTTCCCGTACCACAGAAATAAATAAAGATAGGTAGAAAAATACTGCTTCATCCGGATTCATGTAGGAATATACAAATTTGCAGTAAAAAATATTCTCTCTCATCTGAAAGCTCAGTAAAAAAATTCTTCTTTACTCAATTTCAGTGTCACCAAAAGTTCTTGGAAAAGCTCTTGGTATTCTGCTCCAACTGGCAAGTAAAGCAATTGTTTCTCAGTGGCATTCATTGAAGTATTTTTGAATACAAGCTAAAGTGGTGGAGGGGAGGTGATGGCTCAACTGGGTTTGTCACGTGCCTCTGCTGAATAGTGCAGTGTGCTCCTGCTGTGGAGCTTTTGCACTTGTGTAGGCCCAGAGGGGACAATGGGCGCGTACTGGAGCTTTACCTTAGAGACCTGGCTTGCTTGGTGGGACCTTAAGTTGTAGTTATTAGTGATTAGGAGGGGTTAGAGGCTTGGAGGAGCACACTCAGCTTGGGATGAGTTTTCGGAGTTGGTGACTGGGAGAAAAAATATTTTCCCTCTCTTTATAAATTTGATATAAAGTAATATAAATATATATTTGATCTGAAGTTATTGAAAGACATGAACTATGGAACCTCACATCAGTGTTTTTACAGTAACTCTGCAGAGGAGACCAACGTGGCAGATCATGAAAGGAAGCAATGTTGCTCATATCCTGCACAGGGCTTTAAAAATACATCCATGGTTCTAAGGGCTGCTCCGTGGTTTCCTGAAGATAAATATTTTTCAGTTCAAGTAGATTTATGCCTGAACATCGAAGGGTGGATTCTAATCTAAGCTTCACCTATTGCAAATTCAGAGTAACCCAGGAGTCACTGGATTTTTTCCCTGTCTATGTGATGTCTATTATATCTTTATCTGACTATTAAATCATAAGTTTATATTGTTGTGGCCCTCTTGAAGGGGAAATTAATGACTGATTTCTTTTACGCTCCTTAGTTTTGGGTTTTAAGTTGATTAGGAATAACTGTAACTTGCAGTCTTAAATTGGCAGACAGTTTAATTTCTTTCTGTGACTTGTCATCCTCTAAGAGTGGAATTTTGGGTGGGGATTTAGGTATGTTTTAAAAAGAATTTTAGTTGCTGTACAGGATGTAGTTACTATTCCCAAGTCTCATATGAAGCATTCTACTCCCTTTCATTTTCTTCTTCCACTTCTATCACTTAGAACACTTCTCCTGCATGTATATTTTTATGCTTTATCTTTTTACTGGCTACTTGTGATGAATTCTTTTTAAATCTGGGTGGTTTTGACTGTTCAAGTAGGATGGCTCTTTAGTGTTATTTTTATATTTGTCTGTGATCTTTAAGAAAAATTAATTTTGGAAATTCAATGGAATTAATTTGCTTTGCTACATGCTTTGTGTTCATCTATATTCAGTCTGTAATAATTTGACTCTTTGTCATGCTAAAACATGTGAACCTGACATGTTTAGATCAGTAATTTTCCTTTTATGGTTTTTGTTTCTCTGGGTAGAGTAGGTGTGGAGAGCTGGGCAAATGGAAAAGGAGAAAATGTAATTCTGGTCACGGAATATGTATCCTTTTCAAAAGTGAAATTAATTTAAATTGGGTTCTTTTGGTCCTGGAAGTAAGACCCTCCCGTTGAACCACTGATGACAGAGCTCAGCATCATCCTCTGGAGAAATTTTGCTTTTGTGATGGACAGCAGCAGACTATAAATGTGAGTGTCTGGCTGCTGAATTTGGCAGCTATTTTTATATAAATATATATAATATTTATAGCAGTTCAACAGTATGTTTTAATAGTTACTTTGACTCTTTTTTTTATATCTATATAATGGATCAAAATTGCTTTGTTAAATGGTCTAATGATCAGATATTAATTCAGTTGTGAAATTCTATAATAAAATAGTTCTCTTTTTATACCAAACCAAGTCAAGTTGTATCACAACTTTCTTCTGGACCCTGAACCTTCTCCTCACTTGAGTGTATGTCCTGTACACTGAATCCTTTGGGCACTTCCCAGGAAGCTGCTGTCATATTTCAGACATGGTGAGAGTCACTGTGAAGGAATTCGAAATTCTGAATCCTTTGAATTGATGAATGCAATCCATCATCGTGTTTGGCTCTGTCAGGAAATTTGGTTTGGTGTAGTTTTGCATATTTAGCAGTTTTGTTTTTCATCCAGTTCTTTTTTGGGGAAAAGAAAAAGTCAAGTGACTTTCTTGAGATCATTCATTTAGAGTCCTGTCTATTTAAAAGCATGTTACTACACACTCCTCTTTGCTGTAATAATTTCCAGGACTGGTGTTTCTAACAGGTTACAGATAAGGATGGCAGCAGTGCTAAATATGATGTAATCGGAATATTGAGAACTTCAGAATAAATTTTTATATGATTCTTAATTAAACAGTGACAGAACAGTTCTGATGTAGCTCATATGGAACATTTAGAGAACTGCCCAAAACCTGACAACCCACCCATATCCAGACCACTGTTCAAAACACCCCCAATTCTTTATTTTTATAGACCACAATGTTAAATTTAGGTATTCTCACTGTTTAGTCAAGAATCTGAATAAACTACAGAAATATGCTCTCTTATTTTTGACTTTTGTTTTTTCAACAACACTTGTTTCAATGTGTTGTACAATTTACCTTGTCACTTGCAGGGAATGTTTTTTGGATTGCTTTCCTGAAACTTACTGGATGATGGATTTTTTTTTTATTTGTTCACATACAGTCTTAATTTATTACTGTTATTCTTTGATACCAAATTTAGTGTTTCAGGTTCAGCAGGCTCCATCCTGCTAGTCTCATACTCTCATCTTATTTGTGAACTTTTTTGCTTAATTTTTCATTAATAATTGTGGATTTTTTTCAGTTAACATTTAAAATGCAGCTTTTTAGACATTTAAGTTGAGTCATCTTCACGTCTCTCTTCCATCTACTTTATCATATTGTTTTAAAGCAGACTCTTGATCATCTTCAGGGTCACTCTTGGTAGTTTAATTTAGATTTTTTTTCCTGTGATTTGACCTATCTGTGACACTTGCTTTTAGTCTGAAGGTAGTTTCCTTCCACTCTGACTTAATTTTTTTTCTTTATCAGCCTTTTGTGGTACTCTAGTATGAATCTTTTTGATTATTTTTAACTTGCATTAGTTTCCTTTCACTCAAATTCATTGAAGGGAAATAATTATGAGCAAATTTAGCTGTTAGCATCCAGACTGGAGTTCAGATTAGCTTCTATGCTGCTTCATGCTACTGCTACAGCTTTTCTGAAAGCCTTGGTTCTGTGGCTGGAGTTACTGGGATTCCTCACAAGGCTCAGGTGCTCAGTGAAGACAGGATTGCAGTTCACTTTATGATCCCTAAAACATTAGGTTTGTGCCTTTAATGTTCTCTACCTGCCTGCTGCTAATCCTACACAACTGGACAGTTCCTGACCTCAGAAATCAATTGGATGCTAATGTAAAAGCAAAAAACAAACCCCTGCCCCCAGAACCAAAGAAGAAAAACAAATAAAAAACAGTGATCCTCAGACTCCCTCATTGCTGCAGAGCAGAATGCGTTAGGATTTTGCAGCAAGTCTGCTGCATGCTTCTCCTGTTGCACCGAATCATCTGTCTTTGGAGTCCATATCAGCATGCCGTGAGTTCTGTCATGGAGGATTAGGAAAAAACCCTTCCAGGAGGGATTACATGCATTCCTGAGCCACTGCACAGAGAAGTTAATTAGAGCTGGGGGGAGGAAGGCAGGAATGAGACAAAGACTGTATTAGCCATCTAATTTGGAAGAAAACTGTTGTATCAAATCATGATTATTGCAATCATTGCACCCTTGATGAACCTTCAGTAAGAGATGAGTATTCATCAGACTGCATAAATTAGAGAGAAGAAAAAAATTTGCATGAGGTCATCTAATCTGTCCCCTGAGGCCAGTCCCCTGGAGTACAGCTTCTAATGCTTGTCCAATCTGTTTCTAAACACCTCACATGATGAGGCTTACTTCTCTGTGGGTAGCTCGCAGGGGAATAGTGTAGGAGTGACTGGGCAAAAAATGAAGCACAGTAACATTCTTATAACAGTGGCTTTGAGTGCCTGTGTTGAGTATTTGAGCTTGCCTAGTGTAGACCAGGACAGAGGAAAGTGCTGTAAATCCTGCTATGGAGTCTTCTGTGAGCCCAGCCTCCTCCTTGCTGCATGAGTTACAAGAGTTACACCTACCATGGCCTTCCAGCAGCCAGTCAGTTCTCACTCTGCCCTCATCCTATTTATTTCTAAATAATTTGAATTCATTCTTTTGAATGCTGTGTTGCCCTATAGGAGATATGCATGTTGTGGTTGGAGTGCTGTGTCGGTATGTTGTGTTATGTGAAAGCAATGAGATTTTTTTTCTGTGGTTCTAGTAGGGATAGCACCAATATAATGCTGCACAGAAATGATGGATTGCTGATCTACAGCAGCTGAGTTGGAACACCTTCCCTCTATTACTACTGGAGGCTATGAGATGTGCAAGACATTTACATAGTTTTTTGTTAGGTATGGCATAAATGGCTAAATAATGATGTATCCAGAGGACTTGTTCTATTTCTAGCAAACATTTTAATTTAAATCACTTTCACCTTTTGATTCACATTCTTTTGTAAGCTCTTCCAGCCAAAACACAGATGTATATGAGGAGAAGATTAGAAATCAGAGCTGTCATTTTGCCCACATGATTGTCAGTTCTTTGCAATTGGGAATATTTTACCCATGGAAGCTCTGGGCAAACAATGCCATTGCAAAGACGGGTGTAATTCTTGGCACCTTTCTGGAGGCTGTTGCACATCAAGATTAAGAAGTGGTGGGAGTGGAGAACGGCAGTCAAAGGCATCTTGAAAATGTAAAGAAATAGTGGTAATCTAGCAAAGGCTCAAAGGACAATGGATTAGTCACAAGTTGTCTATTAAGTCATCAAATTTACTGGCTCATGCAATCAAAATATGTTTTTATAAGTGATGTACTTATACTACTCCATCTCTTGACACCATGAGCTAGTCAGAGTGAAGTCCCGTGCTGCATTTTTGGCTTCTTTTGCCTGTGCCATCTGTTATTTTGGTGTATCATTGAAAGGTTGGTGTTGCTATTGCACATGTGAGAGTAAAACAGAGAGACAGGGCATGCTGTGTCAGTTTGAAATGCCAAAACATGGGCAGCATTTTAAATTAATTTTCAGTAGGTTGAAGCTAATGTTTTCTACAAGCTTTCTGGATCTGAACAGAGTGTCAAAATGACACTTAATTGTTGACTTTTTGGACAGAGATGACTTCTGAGAGCCATTCATCTATTGCAACACTTGCTTTTGTTCATTTTCTTTCCATCCTCATGTCAATCCAACATTTTTCATGGAGCTGAGCTCTCCTTTCTCATGGTCTCATTCAGTGCCTTTAGGTGTTATTTCTAGCTCAACTTTATTCCAGTTTTTTGTTTGTATGTTTTTTGGTTTTTTTTATCCCCACCTGTTTTTGTTGGGTTTTTTTCCCCAGCCCCACTCCCTGCTTCCCTTTCTAATCATGGGATTTTTAGGTTCCTCAGCTCTACAGGCTGAATTTGAATGCCCAGAACATCAGCATTTTGGAACATCCATGCTTACAAACTGTATTTTCATGTAGTACGTATAGTTGACCTTTCTGCATAATTCATGTGAGATGGGTTTCTTTGCTGGTTTTTTGACTGTTTTCTGTTATCTCAGCAGGTTGAGGTTCTGTGTTCACTGCTATTCTTTTTCATTGATATGCAAAACTCAACTTGTGGCCTGCTTTGTTTTCATGCTCATCTACTCTTTGTTCTTCTATTTGCTTACCACAAGAATTAATGATGGCACATCAAATGAATGAGACTCAGTATGTTAAAAACAGAGGCATTGCATAGAGAGAGGTAGGCATGTGGTGAGAACGGGCTGCTTCTTGATGCAGCAGGATGCCTGTCTAGAATATGCAAAGCAATTTCCAGATTCCTGAGTGTCTGGAGAATGCTGAAACTGAATCCATACTGTTAATAGAGCAAACGTTAAAGCATATGTCTTCATACCCTAAAGGATGCTGAGGAAATATGATTTGCTGCTGGTTTGTGATCCTGTGAGGCTATCAGAGCAGAGAACTGATTTGTTAAATGTATCTTTTTTTAAGAGAAGCTGAGCGATGTCTTGATGAGAAAGACTTATATTTTTTCCCCCTTTCCCCTCCCTTGCCCCCAAATGATACATAATAATGTTCAATTTGTATTCATGGCTGGACCTTGTACTGCATATCGTAGTGCAAATAGTCATCCTTATGATACCTACCTACTCAGTTATTCACAGAAACCCCAAGTAGTTGAGGTTAGAAAGGATATCCCTGCTCAAACCATGGTCAGCTACAGTAGGCTGCTCAGGATCATGTCCAGTCAGGTTAAGCAGAACTCCAAGGATGAAGAGTTCAAAACATCTTTGCTCAGCCTTTTGCACAGTTTAATGATCCTTACGGTAAAAATGTTTTTTTTTTTCTTTTAAGTGTCTAAATGGAACATACAGTGTGTCAGTTTGTGCCAGCTGTCTTCTCCTTTCACTGACTGCTGCAGCACCTTGATCTGTCATCTTCACTTGCTTCTGTTGTTTATTTATATACATGAATAAGATCCCCTGTGAGCCTCCTCTAGGCTGAGCAGTCCCACCCAGTTCTCTCAGCTTTTCCTTGGATAACAAATGCTCCAGTCCTGTGACCATCTATGTGGCCATTTGCTGGATTTGGTCTAGTCTGCTCATATCTGTTCCTTCCCTCTCCATCCCTCCTGGGGAGCTCCACAGTGAGCACAGCACTCCAGATGTGTTGATCTTGATGCAATTCTTACTGACCAATTTCTTCAGCGTGTCAAGGTACCACTGAGTGGCAGCATTGTGGTCCCATGTGTCAACCCCTCCTGTTAAGTTATCATTGACAAACTTTCTGAGGGTGCATTCTGTCCTGTGCTCCCGGTCATTAATGGAGATGTTAGGCAGCGCTGCTGCAAGTGCTGACCTCTGAGGTTACAGCATCGGTGACTGGCCTCCATCTGGATTTCATGCACTGGTCACAGCTGTGTGAGCCTGGCAGTTCAGCCAGGCTTCAGTCTACATCACTGGCATTTTATTTAGCCCCTCTTCAGTTTTTCTATCAGGATATTCTGGCACACAGTGTCAGAAACGTTGCAAAAGAAACAAAATCCACTGCTCTTCCTACATCTTGAGCTAGTAATCTTGTAGAAGGCTTTCAGGTTGGTTAAACACAATTTCGTTATCTTGTTCTTCTATCAACTTGTTACAATATTCTACATTTTGTATCTTATTTGATATCTTACTATGAACATAACCATTACATTGAAGGCTCTTATATAAAAAAATAATCTTGATATCACCAGGAATGTGTCTTACAACTGAAAGATTTCCTAGACTTCCAAACTCAAAAGTTTTTTGTTTTTTTTTAATGTTAACAGATGTCAGATTATCATCTGTATATAAATATAGTAAGTCGTATGGATATAACAAGGCTTAAACACTTAGTGTTTAGCTGAACAGAATGCAAGACAACTGGAAAGTATTTTCTCTCTTTTTGGCAATTTTTAGGATGTTACTTTTCTGTTAAAATAAAGGGACTGCGAGAAACAATGGTGTATGTTTAATATCCATTTTGATGTAGATATGGCTGTTCGTGTCTCTGTTATTGCTAATCAGAGCTGCATGGCTAATTTCCCCATAAGTCACAATGAATATTTACACTGGAATGTGTCATTGTCCTAAATGAATTTAAGGCTGCTGTCTCTTGCCAGCAGGACATGTTTCAAGAGACATCTGTTTATCCTCAGTCTGGACAGTAGGAAAAAAGAGCCAAGGGAACCATTCTACACTTTCTTGTGGATGCTGCATATAAGTTAGAGAGTTTTTAAAAGAATGTTCTCCCAGTCACTATCACTGGTGCTGGTGCAACTTCAGTAGTAACAGAGGTGTGAGGATACTGGTGTGGGTTACAGCGACAGTCTCCCAAGCTTTATTAATTTCAGGGCTGGGTATCTGCTGTTTAAATCTACTGGCCTGGCTTTCAGTGCTGCTAATATTTGACTCTAAATAATGCTGCACAGCTGTAAAACAGTGTTCAAAACTGTCAGTGTGTTGTGTAGACAAAGTCATGCTGTGTCAAGCAGAGCTGGACAATTGTGCAATAGGCTGACGTTTTAAGTTATTTTTCAAATTTTTAAATAAATTAGTTTGTTATATTCAGGCCCCTTCTACGATAGCTCTGTGCATGCTTTGTTTCTCTTAAAACAGCCAGTAGTGGTGTATTGGAAGCTTTTAAAATTTGACAACACTTCTTTTTTTTGTGTCTTTCCAATTGCTTATGCTTGTCTTGTTAGGATTGAAAAGTAAACTGAATGAGCGGGGAGGCACAGCTTGTTCTGAGTATTCAACACTTGTGGTGGACAACTTGCAGTGATGATACTGCAAATAATTTTGAGCCATTAACGTTTATGGAAGCAATATTCTTTTCAATGTGCTCATTACACTTTATGAACAGTGAATTTTTTTAATGTATTAATTTTAAGCCAGTTTTTTTTTCTAGCTATGGTTTTAGCTCTTAGCTGGTGGGGCCACATTTAGGATGTGAGCATGAGAGTTAATTCACCTTGGCCTGATCATTACACGATGCCTCCCATGAAGCAGCGCAAGTGTAGCAGAGAGGAGAACCACAGTACTACAGGCTGTACTACAATTCCAAAAATATGTCTGCTTGAATTCCCCCTGAAATTTTGGTCATATACAATGCTCTTGTCTTCCATATTCAAGTTGTTGTGGACTAAGATGATGTTGAATGGAATGGGTGCTGTGTTCAAACATTGTCAAGGTTGCATGCTCACTACACATGGCTTTTGTTGTCAGAAAATTGCATCTTGGGACCTATTCTGATGAGAGGAATTCGATAATGGAAGATTATGATGAGAAAATGTAGTTATCTTGCATTGAAATTGCTAAAGCATGTTTTTAAACACTGAGGGATAGTAAGCAGCTAGGACAGATCACTTCATTATGGGAATCTAGGGGGATATTCTTGCCACAGTTATAATTATATTGGATTACCTCAGTGGAGGTAAGTTTTTACCCTCTGTCATTGAGTGTGGTTGTGCTCATGTGCATAAATATAATGAAATACACTTGTAGGAAAAGTGTGTTAGATAAACTAACCACAGAAGGTAGAGCCTTGCTGTCATTATGTTTTAAAAGAAAAGTGATGTATAGGAAATGATTAATGCCTGCTGCAGGAAGCTTTTTGTACCCTTTCCTGTGCTTGGAATATATTTCCTAAATGGAGCTACTATTTCTTCTGACCTGCAAATCCCATCTCAAAGTATTAGGCCTTGCTTTCTTGCTTTCTTACTCCTTCTTCCTTTCTTTCATTTACATCCACATGAACATATTATTTATCCTTTAGAGGAATTCATGAAAAGAATTCATCCATGCCCATTTATTCTGCCTTGAAGGAAAAAGCAATGAATGCGTAACTGTTACTTTACATCGAGGAACTGTGAAGGATTGAAAAACATCTTATCAAGTGAGTGTGCTGGAATTTGATTGAAAAAAAAAAATCTGTAAAATGAAAATGGAATTAGCCAAAGGTGTAAAGCCTTAATTCAACCTGAGCTTAGATATGTAATGTTCACCTGGGGAGGTTGTTTTTCCTGGGTTGTGTGCTGACAGGACTGAAACCTCAAATGGAGCAAAATGAGTGTGCCCAGTGCACCCAGGACAGGATGGCAGTGATTTTAGCCACCTACAGGGAAGTTTTGAGCCAGTAGGCTTTGATAATCATATTGCTGTTTTCAGTAGGGCACCATTAGAGTGATTCTATATAAAAAGACTCTTCTTGGAAAACATCAAAGTGATTTCTGAACAATGTCAGAAGAGGATTTTCTGTGCCTTTTTTCCAATGAATCATGTGAGAGAGTGTGTGGAAGTAGGCTTTGGGAGGTTTTTACATAATTTTAAAAAGAAAGACATCTTTGGGCAGGTGGAGAACGAAGGACCTGACTCCTGGGTTTTTATTTAATGGGAAAGTCTTTTTTTCTGAAACATAATTTGAGTAGAATTAGGGGGTGAAGCATAGCTGCAAATAGGAAAAGATGTTTGTGTAAAGAAACTAGTGTCAAATAATCTTTGTATATTACTCTGAGATTGAACACATGCTTTGGATAACTGGTGCCCAGAAAACATTCATCTACCTTGAGGGTCTAAGTAGCACATGAGACTCTGTAGTGTGCTTTTTTGGATCCTTAAAAGGGCCACTAGGAAGACTTATGAACACCTGCTGAAGCCTTCACCTGGAGAATAGGTCTGAGGGATGTCAAGGGTATTTAATGAGAAAAATAAAAAAGTCCCGTAATCTCTGAAACTCTTAGGCCCTCACTCTAGGACTAAAGGATGCAAAACATGGCAGCAGGAAGACAGTCTCTTTGCAAGTCACTCTTGGGGGGGGATAAGGAAAGGTAGAATTCAATGTAGACAAGGAATGGGAAGCCAGTTTCAAAGCCTGATGATATATCCTGAAGAGCAGACTGTCTTTTTAAGCAGCCTTGAGCCAAGCTTGTTTTGGGAACCTGCTATTTTGTCTTAATACCAGCATTTTAATTTTTTTTTTTCATGAGCAGTATCTAAGATATGAACTTTGAACATGTTTTACCTGATTACTGTAGGACAGGTGTACAGATAGGGCTGAATAAATGCCGTGAAAATGTTGTAGTCACAAAATGGCTATAGATGTCCTAATTCCAGACACTCAGCATTATATATTAGACAGCAGCTCTGCTCAAACAGTAAAAGAACACGTCACTATATATCCCTGTCAGATTAAAAAACTAATTTGAAAAGATTAATGTATTCCATTCCTGTTAGCCTGAATCAGATACCGCTGTGCCTACAGCAGCACTGCCTCTTGATTATTGAATTTTTATGGCCTTGTAATTAATTGCAGATTCCCTGTTTTGTTCTATTTCTTTTTCTCTGACATTTTAATTTCAACAAAAAGCAGCGGTCTCCATGCAGCCTCTCTCAGGAGATCTTAATGGCCTATAAAACAAAATGACTTATAGATATGGCACCCACTTCAGTTGGCTAGCGATTGTTCGAAACCTTGCTGATCACGCGGAATTTAATTTTTTCCCTTCCTCTACTGTACTTATTTCTTGTCTATTAAATTGCAGCTCCAGTGTCCTGACTAACAAATGGATGGTAACAAAGTGCCACCCTTCTGTAATACATTATTGTTGCCACATGCAAATTTTTTTCTTAAAAAATTGCAGTTCATTTTATCTAATTATAAATGAATAAGTGACTCTTGCACATGAATAGAATATTCGGTCCTTGACTCTGCATGTGAGAATTTTATGTTCTGGTAAATCATTTAGATTTATTATAGATTTAAAGAATCAAATGTGTTTTAGATTCATTTTGCATTTTCTCTGTTTCTTCCTTCTCCCCAAAATACTGGAGTGTGCAAAAATGATTTATTTCTGTGCTGTAGAAAGGCATGTTAGCATGACTTGCCATCTCCCAGTGAAACTCCCGGAGTTACTGAAGGCTAGTAGGAGTGAATTATTGTTATTTATGTTACAGTAGTGCCTTGAGATCAGAACTCCATTTTTCTGGGCACTGTACCAACGCATAATAAAAGATCATCTTTGCCCAAAAGAGTTTATAATCAAATGAAAGCCTCATCAAAGGGAGGGCTGTATGTGGGGTGTATCTTGCAAGGGAGGAAAGAGTGGTAGGGATTGGCAGTGCCAGTGCATTGGGGGATGTCAGGTAAGGCTGTTGTGGTGCTGGGGATGCCTTAGGACAGGAAAGGCTGACTGTGTGGGGAGCAGGGATGATATGACAAAAGCCTGGGATTGCCATAATGCATCCTGCAGAGGTGTCATAGACTGGTGTAAGTGTCATTTCTGCTCTCTGCTCTGTCTGCACCTTCCCTGGGTGAAGCTGGCTCAGTGGATCTTCGTGTTACACCTGTTGGGCTGAGCTGTCGTTTCATTAGCACATTTCTTCACTCTGCTCCCAGGAGTTCCTGGGCAATGTCCCCTCTCAGTGGTGAAGTACTTGTCAAAGCAGTGAGGTGTGAGGTGGCTGCTGGTGTAGCAGGGCTGTCTGGGAGCTGCTGATGAAGAGCTTGCATGAACTGATTTCAAAGCAGCCAGCTGAAATGTTTGTACTCTGACTGCAGCAACACTAAGCTTGGCATTGGATGTGAAACCTGCTTGCAAAACAGAGTGAATTAGCTTCCATGCTACTAAAACAAATCTCTTCTTAGATTAGCTTAAGTCAGTTTTCCACAGGCATACCTGTCTCATAACAATGTCTGAATTGTGACAGTGTGGTGACCACAGCGGGTCACCCCTGTGCATACTCAGCATACTGTGTATGCTCAGATATGCATACCCTGTTCCAGAGAAAGGGCTTCTGTCTCCATACTAAGCTTGTAGCCTTCTTCCCAGGCTTGGAAATTAGATGTCAAGGCATGTGTGGGTGAGTGGAGTGACAAGAAGTTACTGATCCAATTCAGCATGTATTATCTTTTAAGTACAAAGTAATCTAAATGGTAGCACTTAGGGGGATAGTCAATACTGACTGTAGATTCCTGCTGTTCCCACACTAGAAATTGCTACAATAATAAAAAAGATGATTTTGCTGGATTGGAGTCTTGCTGCTGCTTTCAGACCCCTAACTGAAAACTGAAATTCAGGCAGTAATCTTTTCATGCAAAATTCTGGAGAGAATTCCTGACAGAGATGGAAATCGTGTGTTTCTAAGAAGAGCTATATCTATTTTCCATCATCTCTTCTCTTTCATGTGTATGTATAATTCAAACAGACAAAAAAACCCCTACAACACACTCTTCTCAAATTTAAGAAAGAATAGTTTAGACAAAACATCCCTTTTAAATGTTAGTATGACCTTTGCTCCTCTGCTATGCTGCCTTTTCATGAGATATCAGTGCAAAAGCCATTCTGCATGTTCATCGTGCTGAAAAAGGACTGCCCCTTACTTCCATCTCTATTCCTGACAAAACTCATCTGCACTGGCATCCTTTACCTGGAGTGTCCCATCCAGTTTCTTTGGGCAGCTGAATGGTGGCAGGAGCCTCAGCTGTCCCATTCCTCAGATTCCTTATTGGTGTGTCAAAAAAATGGGCAATGGTCTTGACATGCATTAGAAAAATAGGTTCAAGAGGGCACCTGAAATCTGTGAGTGCCCAGAGACTCAGTTACAGTTTAAATGTTATTTAAGTTATGTTAATATCTAGTACAAATAAGTGCTTTCTCGTTTGGGGAGTCGGGTCGAGGAGAGCTATTTTTATGGACCATGGCTTGAATGGGCTCTAGCTAAGAAATTCTGGATAATGCATTTGTACCAGTGCAGATCTCCTGTCTGCTGTCAGTTACTTTCCCTTTTTCAGCCTGGAAATGCCAGCATTCGTGAATGGACTTTTTTTTTTTTTAACTGTAGTATGTTAGAATTAAAATCTGCTCTGGTGATATCTAATTCAGATACATCTAAAATTAAATTTAAAAAACATCTGAAATGCTACTTGTAAACATATAGATGTTCTTTTACTGTCGTGAATAAAGAAGTCACCATCAGAAATCAGCTTGCCCAGACCTGGATATCAAGCTCAATTCAGTAGTTTAAATTAGATACTCCTGTATTTATGTACTGCCTTCCAAAGTATAGAAATACTGTGATTACATTTGTTTCTGGCTGTTTATATTTTAAGAAATGCTTTATCTTCTGTTGTCATTTTATCAAGCTTTAGTTCTGCTGTTTGGTACTAGGAATGTGCGTAGAGAAAAAAAAGATACAGGAATAGACTCGTGGATTGGGTACTCCCTGACTGGCCACATGTGATGTTGCCATAAGGATTTAAGCAGGTATATGCTGCAAAACTGAGCACATGAAAAATATTTCTGAATCTATAAAGCTTTCATCCCATAGTGCACTTAAACATCACTTACTTATTCGTGCAGGTTGCAGCAGAAGTTTTAGCACCCTGTCCTGGTTTTAACCAGACCATACCAGGACAGGTATCTAAAGAGTTGCATCACTTGGAATGTGATGTAAAGTAAAACCAGCAGTTGTATTTGTGACTGGAGAAGCAGCAAACCTAGATCCTAGCTTTGATTCCTTTAAAACTGCCTCTGTTTTAAAAGGGGTTTTCCAGACTGTCTAAGGAGATTGAGTTGTTTTGATTTATCCTTCTCTGATTCTTTGCTTTGCAAAGAAGTTTGGTGTTGTCTGTATGGTGGAAAAACAAGAAGAATCCTTGATAGGAAGAACTGTAGTGTTCTTTGATTTGGTTCTTCTCTCACCAGGATGATTTCTCCTTTTCGAACTTGTAAGGAGAGAAGTGCTCTAAACCCTATCTTTTTCATGTGGAATTTGGTGTATATTTCAGTTTCAAATAGTTTAGCACAACTCCTAGGAAAGTAAGAAATCTCAGTGCTCTTTCTGCATTAAAGGTGCTATTAAGTTCAGGTGTGACAAAGCAAAGGTTAGGGGAGAATGAGCATAACTATTGACTTAATTGTTGATATCAAAACCAAAATGTCTCATTTAAACTCAGAGGCTTTGGATTACATTTTCTGACGTCATCTGTGTTCTGGTGGCTTTGTCACAGAGTCTTAACTCTTCTATAAGAAAGGAGTTACTCCACCTGAGTCATTAAATTTGTGGGTTTTCCCAGGACATGAGACAGAAACCGTAGTGAGATATGCATTAGAATACTAGGTTGTATAAAACGGAAGAGTGGTTATGAGGAGGACAGAGGGATTTGATCTTTTAACATTGGGCTTACTATTCAAAAAAAGAAAAATGGAAGTTTATATTACAAAGACTGGGAGAATGTTTTCAAAATACATTCTTCCAAATTCTGTAGTTGAAGGATGTTAATTCTAATCAGTTGACATAACAAGAGTGAATTTTTTGTTGCTAGTAATAAATAAGTATATTATGTAGGTTCTTTTTGTGCAGGAGTTAATTATGCATAGCGGAGATGAGCTGTGGTGTTGGAAATGCTATTTCAATTTACACATGCTAGAGATAGTTAAAGCTTGAGCAAGTGTTTCTTTCCTTAGAGCAGTTTGTGCTGTAACTTCCATCTGTGCAAGACTAGAAGAATAACTTTCAGCCCCTTGCTGTTATCTTGGTGTAGGTGAAAGAAATATTTGGCCCCACTTGCAAGAGTCATTCTTTGTTTTCAGCTCACTTGACCTGCTTTTGCGTCATGTTTTCTGCACATGTAGAGTTAAAACTGTGTTTAGTTTATAGTGGGGATTAATGAATTTGGAAAAGGTTGAGTTTACCTAATTTGAACATGTTACCATAACACTTTATATAAAGCCTTTCATCTGACTGATTTTATTTCTCTGTAAATTGTGGATGGAATTATTTTTCCTAGTGTAAAGGATATGCAAGCAAATTAAAATAAACGAGACTTTGCTTTTCGATATAATTTCTCTACAATTCTCTTATTTATACATTCAGAAAATAGACAAAATGGTGATGTTTTGGCTTGCAGAGCCTTCAGAGTGTATAAATAACATGTATTATTGCATATAAATCATATTGGAGTGCAGAAGCTCATTCATCTTTGAAAATTTATCACATAGTTTAGCATTCTCATCCACAAGTACTTGAAACCAACCTGGCACCCACAGGAAGTGATACATGTCTGTGCCCAAAAAACAGCACTAAGGGAAACATCACTCAGGACTTGACTGTAACATATGCTCTGTTTGCTGCCACACCCACAAACAGAAATTTCTCTAACCAAAGCAACTGAGGTTTTTGTCCTCTAATTATTGTGATATTCCAAGTTGTCACGTCCAGAACTGTTGACTTCTGTGAATACTTTTGCAGTTAAGGCCACATAAATTAGGACCTGTACAGCCAGTGAAAAGCAAATTGCTTTCTTGATACCATTTGCTTCTCCTTTTGCTAGTTCACAGTAAATATTTTTATTAGTTGTATCACCAGTTCCTGCAGACTAACTGGGGTCCTTAGGCAAGATTTACTCCAGAAGCTGCATGAGGCTAAAAATTACCTGTGCATCTGAAATAAAATGTTAATTTTCCTCTTTTAGAAAAAGATCCAAAAAGATTGAAACTCTGCAAGACAAGGAGAGAGAGTGAATAAGGATAGAGGTGCTGGAAAGTGTCTTTTGCAAGGAATTAGGTAAAGTGGGAGACCTGAATCTGGAGAGAAGTTTTTGTGAAGAGTAAGAAGCTGAGGCCTGTGGGAGGAGGCAGACCCAACTGCAAGGGCATTTCAGCAGTCTACTTTGTTACTTGGGTAGAGACAGACTGAGATGCCTTTTCCTCAATTCTCTGCCCTAGCAACACATCTTTCGCCCATCAAAATGTCTTCAGGTAGAATATGCAAAAAACTTTCATGCTCCCTGGTGGCTGCTGGTGTGCAAATTTGTGAGCAGTCCTTGGGCTGATTCTGCCACTTTCATGTTGTTCAGGGATGTTGAGGTGCTCTCCCAAAAGGAGTTGGAAACCCGCAAAAGGCATGCAGTACATCCTGCTGTCTTGTGGCTGCTTTGCCAAGGATAGAAAGCTTGGATGTGAATGGTGCATGCAGGAGTTTTTGGCCCTTTGGTAGGAAATATGATGATGGACAGCCCGACAGGAGGGGCATGTCAGGGTCTCTAAAGTGATGGTGTGGAGTTCCTGGTACCCACAAGCCGCAGAAAGGACCAAATCTGGGTTTATCAGAATAGGTGGAACATAGATATAAGAAGATCCCTGCAGGTGATGGAAGGGAAGTTTGGTGTGGAAACTGGGAAAATTCAGAGCTAGACAGAGTGTTGTGTTTGGGCACCGTTCTCTCCACTTCAACACTCACATATCTGTGCAACCTTTGCAGGCTGCCTAAGAATTAGGTTCTGCACCCATTCAGGTCTTATGTTAGACTTGCTTGAATGTTATTGCCTCTCAGAACTTGTCAAACTAATTGCAGTTTCAGTTTGTGGTGTAGCTACTTTTATTTTGTGAGCCAGGAGAAGTTTAAGGTGATGGAAATTGAGACTCCTATGGAAGTCCCATGACATACTATCTTTAGGCAGTCAAATGCTCTTAAAAATTGCCCCATAGCATATAGATGATGTGGGACAGACCTTCCAGTTTCAGCATTTTTCAACTTGTAGATTATATTGCTTCTGCATTTTTTATTTTCACTATCACGTTCCAATGATATCCTTTATCCACACCTGTGACCTGCTTCCTGCCCAAGGCAGAATGAAGAAATTACTCAGGAAACACACCTCTCTAAGTAAACCCTGCAGACTGTGTATGTACTACCTTATTTTTAAATACTATAAATGCAGATGTAAGAGCGTTTTATCGATTCTTAATCCTTCCCCAGCGCACTACTCTATTAATAACAAATGCAACAATATGTTATAAATACTCAGAACACCAATGTGTTAGCATAAAACCAGCAATAAATTCCCATCCTTCACATAAAGCGAAAATTCCTAATAGTGTGCTCTGCAATTTACTCATACTAAGAGCAATCAAGAACCTGACATAATGTAAAGGTGCTGCTGCGAGTAGCCAAAACATACAACACTATTTTGTTTTGTGTTCAGAAAAGCTGATCTTTGAAAAGGTCCCTAAAGAAATTCTGCTTGGCTAGGAGTAACCTTAAAGAACCTGCTACAGTTTAGTACTGCACTGTGGATGTAATGGTGTGTTTCAGAGTAGGAAACAATCAATAGTTATGACTATGTTAATAGTTTATACTTTTTCCATCTTATGCTAAGATATGGAGTTTATCCTCTAGCCACATAAAGAAATTTCTGTTAAATGAAAGCAGACAGATGGAGTTGCACCAAACATTAAAGTTTCTCATTTTAAATAAGGACGACATGGTTAAGTTTAAGAACATAATTTCTATAAGTGGCTGATCTTGGACAGTTGAAAGTGGGAACAATGAAATTCAGTGTAATGTAATGATGCGATGGCAAACAGATTTAGGGTTTTTCATTCCTTTGTCTATCTGGTATATAAAGTCATTTGTTTCCCAGTTGAAAATGCTCAGCCATCTACACCTCCCTGTTTTTGGCTGAGACCTTCTGTATGCTTGGCTGTTACACTGCTCTCACTTACAACTGCACTACAGCAGGTCAGTTTCTGTGTGTACAGTGAATTAATCCAGAGTGGGAGTAGTGTAAGAACTGAGTCAGCCAAATACAACTCCTACACTTTACAGTGTCTTGGAAATCTCACTGTTTTTCTCAGTATCTGATTCTCTGGGCTGCCCATTGTTTCTCTGGTTGGTGTGCTGTGTCTGTAGCCTCTTACTGTAGGGCCCCTCATGTTTCTGAAGTACTTCTTTCTGAGGAGCCACACTTTCCAGAGATATGTGTTGACTTTAGTGTGGTCACTGCATCACGGAATGGGTCAGGTTGGAAGGAGCCACAGTGGGTGAATCTAGTCTCACCTGGTCCCACCTCATTTCTTAAGCAGGGTCATTCTAGAGCCCATGACACAGGAATGTGTCAAGAATGAGGGAAACTCCACACCCGCTTTGGGCAATCTGTTCCATTTGCAGTCACCTGCACACATAGTAAAGAAATTCTTCCTCACCAGGTGGAACTTATGTGCATCAGTTTCTGCCTGTTGCTTCTTGTCCTGTTGCTTGGCACCACGGAGAAGGTGGCTTCATCTTCTTGACACTCTTTCTTTAGCTGTTTATATACATTAGAAAGTTCTCCTCTCAACTGATTGGTGGCAAAATACTCTTTTTGGTTTTGTTTGCATGTAACAGAATCCTGGCAGTATGCTCAAGAGATCGCCATTACAGAAGTAAAGAGTATCGTTGCATGTAAATTCTTTAAATTTGAACATATTGTTTAATTAATTTTTTAAATTTTGTGAAATATGTAGTATGGGGATGATGACAGTGTTTGAATTTGATGGCCTAATAGCTGACATGTTCAGTTTTTGTTACTCTGAATTTATCTCTCTCTGTGGTGTTGTGCATGTGCATTCTCCGTCCAGATGTGATGTCATCATGATGAAACTTTGGAGCCTTGTCTGTTCTTTAGAAATAGATTAAGCCCCTTTTTCATTCTTTGGGTTAATTTCCTTTTTGCAGGAGGTGCAGAGCTGTTGTTTATTAGAGGTTGTGTAAATAGATGGTAACATTACATCTTCAAAGCCAGGCCTACTGTTGTTGTGTTGCCATGGTACCTAAAAACACTCAAGAGATGCCCAGCCTAATTCTGCTGTTAGTGGTCATGGCACTGGCACTGATGGAGCAGTTTTAATATGAGACTGGAAACAGACCCTTTTCTGTGGTCCTCTGAGCAGTATTCAGACAGAAGGAGAAGGGAAGCAATTTGCTGCGTTTTGTGAGTTTACTAAACAAGTGGAACAGATAGACTTGAGAGCTGTGGTTGAACCAAATGAGTCAAGGAAGGGCTTTATTACTACTTTGCAGGCAATAGCACTCTATGTCCTTAAAGTTACATGAGTGGAAAACTCATTCCCATGGGCTAGAAATAGTGTGTACCTGAATTGCTGTTGTATAAAAATGCTGCAATAGGCTTACATGAGCTAAAGATCCCCTGTGTCGGGAATGAAACCCAAGAGGAAATATATAAATACGAATAATTCCAGTTGTAAGCATACTATTTAAATGGAAATCCAGGTTTAGTTTTATTTTGTGTCTGGCCACCATTATTACTATGGCAGTTTCTGTGCCTCAAACAGTATACTTTTAATACAACATGCATTAGTTGTTAATGTTAAAGCACTATACAATTTTCTCTTCTTTTTGAATAAGTACTTTAATGTAGAAGTAGATAGATTCATAGTACTGTTAAGCCAATTTCTTTAGGACAAGTGTTAGTGAAAGCAGCCTTTGACTCAAACCATTTCTGATGATAGGTGAATGAGAAAGTCATCTTCTCAAACAGAAACTATTACATGGTAATCTGTGCGAGATACTGTAGCAAAGGCACAGATATAACCAGACAGTATTGCAGAAGCATTTCTGGACATACTTGAAGTATACTAGCAATGTTTGCTACTATACCAGGCCTAGATGTTTGTGAATATCTTTGTTTTGAGAGCTAATGCCCCACTTCTCATAAGCCAGCATCCCTTAGCTAATCTAACTTTTCAAAAAAGATGCAGAAATCTTAGTTCTTAGAAGCCAGCTGACAATACCATAAAGCACAGTCTTTCACTGCAAGCAGGATAAGACTGATGAAATTAATCTGTGGCATTGTTAACTTTCTAGAAATTGCTTGCCTTTAGACCAATAAAATATGTGGAAATGGATCTCTAGTAAAAATGCACCTGTTAGAAAAGGTGAACTGAAATTTTGCAGAAGTCACCAGTAACACAATAGTTTTTGTTGGGTGATTGGTTTTTTTGTGTTTTTAGTATGTTATCTACTATTTAGTATGGATGACAGCAAAGGTTGTCTCATATTCCTACTTCTAAATATGGGTCATTTGTAGATTTGACAATGGTTAGAAAAAGGGAATCCAGGTGTGAAATGACATTTCTGAAATATTGGCTACCTGTAAGTAATTTCCAAATATGTGAATGCAAATGCAGGTTTTTGCAGTGAAGCTAAAAATGTTTTAGGTAGTAGCTGAAAATGCAGTTATCTTGCTTTTGCCTTCCCAGAGCTTCCTGGATTTTAGGTTGGGGGTTGGGGTTCGTGTTTTTTTTTTTGGGGGGGGGTTTTTTTGGGTTTTTTTATTTAGTTGGGGTTTTTTGGTGGCTTCTAGTTCTGGGTTTAGTGGGGCTTTTTTGGGTGATGGTAGTGGTGGGTTTTTTGTTTGTGGATTTTTGGGGTTTTTGTTAGTTTTTTTGTGGATAGTGTGGTTGTTTTGACTTGAAATTCTGTGTGATTATCTAACTTGTTGCATTATGTTGATTATATATTACTCTCCTGGAAGGCTGAAATACAAATTTTCTGTTGACTTAATTTGGTTCAGTTTAGAATAGCAGTCTCATATGCAAAGGTCCATCACATACACAACCCCAGCAGGAATACAGAGCATCATATGCCACCGTGGTGTGATCATCTTTGCTCTCCAACTGGCAGTGGCAGCTCTGTCCTCTAATTGAATGGGGACAGAACTTGCTGCGTGTATCTCTTTATTCTTGACCATGACTGGTATGAATGAGATAGGCTACCTTTTCAGTACTGAAAAGTCTTGTTTAGCAAGATTTTATTGAAAAGTCATTGTGTAATTATTACAGAAATGTGAGAGAATATTGGATCACTTAGATATTGTCAGAGGCAGGAGGAGTCTGAATCTTCATGTCCCACTCATAGGACTGTACCACACTGCCAACATTAGTAAGTTTGTCTCATCCTTTTTCTCTTTATTTCCTGGATCAGGTATAAGTTTCTGTCATCTGTCTCTGGTAACTTGTCTTTTCTACTTCATGATAGCTAGAGGAAATATTTCTTTTACCTCCTGATAATTCAAACAATGGAGGAGAAAGCAACTCTGTGTCACACTGACTACAGTCTGTCACCCCTCAGTTTGTCATGTACCTTTTCTCAGTTCAGTAGTCTCTGATTCCGTATTTGGGCAGATGCAGCATTCATTTTATGCTTCCAAATCAGGTGAGATAGTCTTTGCAGTTTAGTCGAGGCATCTGTAGCAAGTGACCTGGATTATCAGTCTTTAATTTGTTCTCCTCAACCTGTTAGTGTGTGTTGGTGATAATCACTGATGGCTTTGGCAAGCTGACACCCATTGCTATTCAGCCTGATTTTGGCATCCTGGAAAAGCAATACAAGATGTATATTTACCTTACTCTATTTCAAGTATCACTGCTAAGTGTGCACTGCTATAACCTTTAGACTATCAGCTGAACTACTCGCTGCAATTTTTAAGCCCTTTGGGTGTGTAAAAGATATAGCAAGAAAAGAAATGGAAGCCCAGCAATAATATGTGACAATAGCCATGATGACTTCACAATATAAATACTTTCTTCTTTTAAGGACCCATAAATTGCATCAAGATGATAACTATATAGTCTCCTAACTGTCTTTTGCACCGTTCAGATTGAACACCAAGGAGAAAAAAGCAGCACAGGGTTAAAGCTGAAATACTCTTTTTAAAAAATTATCCTTTCCAAATTTGCCTGAGTCTATATTCTATTAATTTAACTATCCTAAAATGTTTTGTGATATGCGCCATGCTTCTAAACTGTGTAAAGGGAGATGCTCCCCCAGGCTTTCATGGAAATCATGTTTATAGTACACGCTCCTGTTTTCTTCTCATTCCCTTAAGCAGAAAGGCCCTCACTGGTACATTTTCATTGGCAAAAATGTATACATCATTTAAGTCATTACAGGTCGACTGCTCATTTGTTACAATAAACTATATCATCCTCGCTAGGAGGCCAAAGAGAGCCTGTAGCCATGAATATACATCTTCCTGGGGTAACTCAATTCAAAGCAGCAGCATGCCACAGTAAAGTATTACTTAATTTATACTGCTAATGTTTAACATTGATTCTGTGTGGGAAAATAAAGCCAAACACATTTTGAGAACCTACATCATTAAGGTTTAATAATTTAGACCTAGTTAATGTGATAATGAATTTACTGACAACTAAAGTGCGGTTTCAGTACTTACATTTCTAGAAATACTGACTCTGAAACGAGGTTTTCTAGGCAGAAAATGTATATTATATGATTGTTTCTGTAATTTACCCATCCTCACTCGCTTAAACCAAAGCAAAAAATTTATCTTTAGGTATGTTTACTAACTAGTGGAAGGAAATACTTCTTTCATTCTGTATGTCTAGTAAACTATACACTACCAACAGGCTTTAATAGGGTATTTGTGTGTTTAAAAAACTTCTTAATTGATGGAAGCTAATTAATGTTTTTAAAATGTAGCAAAGAGAGAACTGTTACTGTGGTCTCTAGCACAACACTTTTCTGTTATGAGCTCCAGACCTACACGGGGGAAAAGCAAACTCTCTGTTGCACGTTTGCATCTCTGCAGTGCCCAGTCCCAGTCAGGGCTGCTGCTGCTATTAGGTTGGCCTGTATCACCACTGAAACTATTTGACAGAATGATATGTAGGTCAATTCCAAAGCTCTGGTAGGGGGACAGGGTATTTATTTTTTAAATCTGACTTAGTGCAGTCCCCCTACCTCTCGCTCTGACCTTCCTATGTCACTGTGCAGACTGCAGCCATCTTCTACTGCCCCTGTGGGTGTCTTATATCAATCAGACTACCTTTCAAATGGCTAAAATAATGGGTGTCCTCCATGCGTCCGAATGTGTCAAGGCTTCCACGATATAACTTGAAGCAGGAGTCAGGGGCACTCGGCACCTTGTGGGAGGTACTTACTCAGCAGCTTGCTGGATTTGGCCTTGTTGCAGGATGTTTCTGAATATCCTTTGCATAGTCACCTTGGTTTTCTTATACAACACTGCTATAGGGAAGACAAAGGGAAGCTGGGTGTTCTGTAGTAGTGTTTTCCCAAACCTCTTTTCTCTCCATTTTGCTAGAAGTATCAGCAGAGTGAGTGTGTTTGGTTGGTGTTTGCATTTGGGGGGGAGGGGGCTGTGTGTTATTGCTCTTGCGAGCTTTAGTAAATCTTGGATCTGTGATAGTCCATCACTTTCTTGAAGATTATAACTCAAAAGCCATTATTATATATTACCGTGATCGGATGGCTATTACCTGATGGTTTGTTGGACCAGATTATCCAGAGCATGAATCCTCACACTGGATTTCACAGGACACCTGTAGTTTTGAGTTCTGGTCAGAGAATTCAGTGTCCATCCTCAAAGAATTTCCAGGGGCTCAAAGCAGTGTTATGTTTTCTGATGTGTTGTAGATAGAAAATCAGGTTAATGAGATATTTTGTCCAGGAGAGGGCAGTTCACATTTGTCCACAACAGACAACTATTTTGTTCTTTAAGAATGTTAGCAATAATAATAATATTATTAGCAATATTAGAAAAAATGCACATAATTTCCTTGCACAATTTTGTACTTCCTCAGACATATTGCTGATTTCAGATTAGGAACAGAAGGAAGCACAGAAATGTACAATTGTTTCCCTGGTGGTTCTTTCAATTTGCACCCTGGACAAGTGATTTTGTCTCTTGACATGCATTTCATCACCATTTTCTTTCCACTCTTTGTGTAATTGCTATACTAAGGTTTTTATCTCTTGGCTAAAAGACTGTCCCGTAATGTGTTCAATGTGATAGAGTCTGATTCTTGGTTCTTACAACAATATAAATAATAAGAATGAAAGTTGAAAAGACAACCTTAGTCTTGCAAAACAGCTTTTCATGGGAGTCTTTTGTCTTTAAATTGTGGAGCAAGAGGCCAAATGGACATACAGACCATTTAGATAGGTGTGATCACAGAATCATTAAGGTTGGAAAAGATCTTTAAGATCAAGTTCAATTACTACCCTAAAACTGTGCAGTCCATCACTAAACAGTATTCCTGAGTGCCACACTTACACATTTTTAAATACCTTTGGCGTGGTTATCCAACCACTTCCATGGGCAACCTGTTCAAATGCTTAAGAACCCTCTTAGTGAATAAATTTTTCCTAATATCCAATCTAAACTGCCCTTGGTGCAACTTGAGGCCATGTCCTCTTGACTCATCACTTGCTACCTGGAGAACAGACCAACCCCCATCTCACTACAACCTCCTTTTAGGCAATTGTAGAGAGCAATAAGGTCTCCCTTGGACCTCCTCCTCTCCAGGCTAAACACCTCCAGTTCCCCCAGCTGCTTCTCATGTCTTGTGCTCCAGACCTTCTCCAGCTTTTTTGCTCTTCTCTGGACACTAGCACTTCAACGGCTTACAGTGAGGGGCCCAGAACTGGACACAGGATTCAAGATGTGGCTTCACCTGTGCCAAGTACAGGAGAATGATCACCTCCTGCTGGCCATGCTATTTTTGATACAGGCCAGGATGCCATTGGCCTTCTTGGCTACCTGGGCACATACTGGCTCATACTCAGCTGCTCTTGGCCAGCACTCTCAGAACCTTTTCCCCAAGACACTTTCCAGCCATTTTGTCCCCAGCCTGTAGCGCTGTCAGGGGATTGTTGTGACTCAAGGGCAGCACTTTGCCTTGTTGTACCTCATATGATTGGCCTTGGCCCATCTGTTCTGCTTGTGCAGATCAACATCCTGCCCAGCTTTGTGTCATCTGCAGACTGAGGATGCACTCGTTCCCCTCATCCAGTTCATCAGTAAAGGTGTTAAGCAGGACTGACCTCCAAACTGAGCTCTGTGGGACACCACTGGTGACTAGCCACCATCCAGTCTGTCACACCATCCTGCTCTGGGCCTGGCCATCCAAACAATGTTTTACCCAGCAAACTCCACCTGTCCAAGCTATGGGCTGCCAGCTTCTCCAGGAGAAAGCTGTTGGAGACAGTATCAAAGGCTTTACTTATGTCCCCAGCCTTCCTCTCATCCTCCAAGTGGGTCACTCTGTCATAGGAGGAGGTCAGGTTTGCCAGGCAGCACCTGCCTCTCATAAACCCAAGATGGCTGGGCTTGCTTGCCTGGTGTCCTGCTTGTGCCATGTGATGGCAGTCAAGATCCTCTGCTCCATGACCTTCCCCTTGCACTAAGGTCAGGCTGACAGACCTGTAGTTGTCTGGATCCACCTTCCAATCCTTATAGACTGTGTGTTTGCTAAATTGCAGTCAACTACGACATTCTCAGTTAACCAGAACCACTGAAAAATTATTGAAAGTGCCTGAACCATTCCTTTGTGTGGCTCATCTGTTTTGTTTTTCTCCTAAAATACTATCTATAACTGTATTTGAGGGACACTATCTGTCCTTTGCCTGTTAGAATGAAATGCCGTTATAGGAAGCAGGTTGTCAATGCCTGTCAATGAATTTAGTATATCTGAAATTATTTTCTGAACTCTTATGCATCATCAGACAGTACAGTCATTTCCATTTAAGTGCTGTGGATCAATGCTGTCTTAGTACACTGTACAAAGGCTGATTTCTAACCAAATCTGATGTGCTTTTCTTTGCTGTCTGGGCTGTGCAAAGTGTCATTGTTCAGTGTTGTCCTGATCATGTAGGTTTCCAGTGTTATGCTCTCTGCGATCTCTTTCCACTCTGTAAAAGTTCCATTTTTTTTTAATTTGTTCATTCTCCCATATTATTAAGAGTTTTTATATCTGGTTGAATCTAAAGTTTTGTGGAGCTTTTATTTCTTATTTTTGTCTCTCCCAGTTTCTCTTCCTTTTGTAATGCTATTCCTTAAGTGTAGTACGTGCCTTGTATCAACATAATGTGAGAGGCCCTTGTGAGTTGTACTGCTTGCTGTGTGCCAAAGCACTCATTTACCTGCTAGGAGGTAATGATGCAAGTAAGCCTTTTTTTCTCATGCTATTTTGCAAAGTAGTCATGTATTTTCCAATTTCCATTCCCAAATTTTATTAAGACCAATTAAGTATTTACTTTATCTCTCTTTCATTTCCAAACACAAATTCAGCAAATTTGGAGTGTCAGTCGTCCATAAAAAGCCTTTTTCTTTTCACATATGCAAAAGACAAAATGACTTTGGAGCTGTCTAGAAACGGTAGTGAATAAGTATTGCTGAATTTCCTTAGAGTGGTTAAAAAGGTTACTCCTTACCCCAAATCTGTAAGACCTTCTTACATAATGGAGATTGCCATGTATCTAGCCCTGCTGCAGTTACTCCTGATCTGGTTGTTTCTGTGTAACACTGGGTGATGAATATTGTTGGAAAAGAATAACACGTTTGCTTTTCCTATTTGTATGCTTACTCTCTGTAGGATGGTGCTGCTTATTCAATACTTGCAATACTGAGTTATATAGCTTGCTTTTGAAGACCAAATTTACGTCTCTCTTTTTATCACTGTATTTTGGAATCTACACCTTTGAAAGCAAGGCAATTCACCTTTGGAAGTAGACTAGTGTGGAAGAGTGGGGCTGTCAGATTCCTTGGTGGCTCTCTGAGATTGCTCCAGATGTTGCTGATGTGTGGCTAAATGAATTTTACCTTTTTTCCTGAATTTGCTTCCTGACACTGCTGACAGCTGTTTTGAGCCTGAGACATCTTGCTAGAACAGATCAAGTATTATTACTGTGAACAATATTTCAAAAGGAGAAAAATTATACATTTATTTCAGCTAATTTTATATATGAGATGAATGTGCTTTTCATAATGTTACACAATGTAACCGTAATAACACAGCCAAGATGGTAAATTCATTTTAATTCCATAGAATTCATAATTGGTGACATCACCAGTGGGAGCAATTGATCTCTGCTTTCCATTTGTTCTTGACTGTTTCCACTTCAGTGAATTAAAAGAATGGGGCTGTTGGGACCCCACCCTCTGCATGTTCATACGGCATATTATGCAAGAGCAATAGCCTTCAGAAAATTGCTTGTAATAGACAATGCATGCATTAAATAAAAAAGGCAGTAGTCCCCAGCCTGACTCAATATTTTAATCCTTTTTAGGTTTTTATTATACCTGATGTCTTTTTGTTCTGTAGTAGAGCTAAGGAACAGGTGTAATTCAGTGTAGTTAAATTGCATTATTTGAAATTAATGAGTTCTGTGTTTATTCTTGTAAATTAATACAGTTTCTAATAAATCAGAAGAGAATATGCACTTCTCTGTGTTGGCCTGCATATTACCTCAGTGGGAATAATTAACATCTTGTGACTGAGAAGTCATATGTCAAATCTGAGAACTTATTACCAGCCTAGTGAAAATGATGTTGCTAGTGACCTATATTGTGACCTTATTGATGCATTTAAGTTCACTTATTCAAGATGTTCAAATCAAGTCTTGTCACTTCACAGTCCTTCCTGTTCTCCAGGAAAGGAATAATATTAATGTATCTGAAATAAATATTAAAAAGCAGAAGTAGCTAATGGGGTAGACATCAACATGTAATACCTTTTGAAGTGTGTATAGTTATTACTCTTCCACTTTTCCCCATTTTGTTTTTTTTTAAGAATAACCAAAAGATTTGTGTTCTTTAGGTTTTTCTGCTATAATTTAGGCTAGGTTAAACCATTTTTATCTGAAGGGGAAAGAATCATGGTTAAGGCGTTTTACCAGTAATTCTCAATGGGTAGCACAAGTTGTGCCCAGCTCCTCCTTCTTCAAAGAGTGTCACCAAATTGTTTTCAAGTCTCAAGCATTCAGCTGATTTTCTTGCCAATGAAAATCACAAAAATTAAGTGTGTGTCTTGGGTCAAAGAAAAATGAGAAGAAAGTACTCTCTTGTGGCTTCTTCATTGTTTCCCTAGTTTCATTAGTACTGGAAATACTACTGAATTAGGTGAGCATTTAAACAGTTTTGGGTAGGAGTAAAAGCTGTAGAAGTCTGTAAATTCATTAAAGTAACTTTTGGTTATCTTGGTTGAATTTTGCTCTTTGCTAATGCTAATGTTGATCCTAGTTCTGGATGTTGCAGAGCACTGGTGATAGGACATGGATTCTTTCATCTTTAGAAGTGAGATTAATGAGCAAATACTCTACAAGTTTCTTCATACGAGAGGAGGCTGTGCACAAGTACAAGTAAGTAGGTTTCTGGTTGATAGTGCATGTTGTGTTGAAGTGGTCCAAACCTGAAAGAAATGGGAAGTTCTAGGCTTCTGTGAAATAAGTCAAAGGTCTTAATGGGAAAAAAAAGCTCAAAAATATCTTCAGTGATAGCAGAGTAGTTAGTCATGCTCAGTAGATTCTCATGTGGATAACTTTACATCTCTTGCTGTAGACAAAAGTGCCTCTGCTTGAAGTTGCCCATGCACTCAGAGTCTCCTGTTGAATACAGCTGTTTTTTAAAAGTCTCAATGCCACTAGATTCATATGCATAGTACTGTCTGTTTTCAAGTTGCAGACATTTTACTTTCCTTTTTTAGCTACTGCTGACCTTTAAAAAAATATTTAAATGTATGGGAAGCCTAAGGGGGCGACCTGATTGTGCTTGGTGTGTCATTCCTGCCAGAGTTTGCGTGTGGTCTCATACAGGAGCTACAAGGTGAAGATGATGTTAGTTTAGTATTTTTGAGCACCAACTGAAATAATCATTGCTCTTAGTAACAACTTTATAACATACTTCAATACTTATCACAGTGCATAGGAAGGGAAAAGCGCTGTTAATCATTTGAACTGCACTGTTTATCAAGTGTTGGTACCCCCATGGCTGGAAAGGTGTAACTCTGCTCATTTTGTAGTTGGAGATCAAGTACTAATTACAGTTTCCTTTTTTCATCCTCACTTTGATGCCTTGACTTTTCTTAAAGTTGGGCTCACATTACTGTGCTTGCTGAGTTTTTTAAAATTTTCCTTCTTAAAAATACTTCACTTTACAATGATGCACATGGAAAAAACATTTTATTGGTGCTGTACTTCTGCTTGCAAAAAAGTCTTCAAGTATTGCTTTGTGCAATTTAAAGGCAGCAGGCCATATTCCAATCTCAGTTATAAGAGCTGAAATCTAGAGTAGTGCTACTGAAACCTGTCATTTCCAGTTATACAGCTGATAGCTGGGTACTTTTGGTGTAATCTATTGGTATTTGTATTATTGTAATTTCTTAAGCATGTGCAATCTCTCCTGTTTTTGTGGCTGGAAGCAAGTATATTTTCATTTTTTTTCTGACTTCTCTTTCAAAACTTTTTTTAAAGGGGCATTAGTACACTCATTACCGTAGATGTCCATTGACTTCTCTGTCTTTGAAGGCTTAATTAATTTATTCATGTAAAACAAATACAGTCTATTGGGTATCATCAGCTCGGCCCTACAAGCACCAGGCTGCAATTAGATCATGATCAAATATCCTAAAGCAGGTGGATTGTGGCCTGGATTCTTAGAAGTGGAAGTCTGCCAGGTTTCATCCTTCAGGTCTCTTCCCAGCTATTTTTGAGATGCAGAAATAATTGGAAAGACTCTTTAGAGAACCTTTACTTTTCAGACAACCATCTCTTAAAGATACCACTACAAATATCTTTTTAAGAATCTGAGTTTCACAGTCCTTTGACTGGTGTCCTGACATACAGACCATGTACCCTTTGTTGTGCTCCTGCTCTAGGACAAAGTGACATTCTTTGTTGGGAAAATGTATAACACCATGGGCTAAATTTCTTTGGAAATCAGAAATGAGGACTCTTACTCTTGGACTTGATTAGGTTTTATCTGACAATGGTGAATTTTTGCTTTTTTAAAAATATCTACATGCTGTTTGCAAACCATGAGTTTTATGATGGTTCTTGCTTTGCTTAGCCCAACCCTAGAATGATTCAAGATCCCATGTGGAAGTCCCACTGACATTAAGGACGTCCTTCAGTGACCCTATATTCTCTTGAACCAGGCCCCAAGTGTTTTATTCAAAGTCACTAACTGAGCATAAAACAGAACTCAGAACCTGTGACTCCTAATTGTCCTCTACTCTTTTAACCGTGACACCACTGTTAGGCATAATTCCTCTACATTTCATAGCAACTCATCACCACTAGTTTTCTAGTTTAAGTCCCTGGAAAATAATGTGGAAGGAGAAATTTCTGCCTATTTTTTTTCTTCCCCCATTCTTATAGACTTCACAGTATTACATCTGCTTCTCAATATGTGAAAATGAAGTGTCTGACAATTCCATATAAGATTTTGTTCAATCATTGCTTTTTCTTGCAGCTAGTGTGTTTTGTGCAAATCCTACCTTCTAGGCTGAGGAAAAAAAAAAAAAAACCCTTTTAGTCACTTCAAGAGTGACAAACTAGCATTTCCTGGCTGAAAAAGACAACTTCTGCAGTTTCAATTAAAGGAATTACTGGGATTAGGAAGACAAAGGCCCACTTCTGAAATCAGCTTTAGTGGCATTTATGAGGATCAAGTGATCACTTCAAGTTTCTCATTCTTTTCTAACTGGCTGCTTCTCATGCTCTGAAAACGTTGTGCTGTGTTTGTACTGAGAATAGAAAAATATGTTCAGGCTGTAGGATGGCTGATGAAATGAACTTGATTGACCATATCGATGGGGAAATGTATGTATGTGTGTCTTTTCTCCTCTGCAGCTGCATACAGTGGTGTTTTCTGAATTTGTATGAGTTAAATTAACTTCTGTTATTTTTAAAGGTAATTTGATACAGAAAATAACTTTGATTTCAGAGCCAAGGCAACTCTTCCATTACCTGCATCTCTTGCTATAACAGCTAGCTTTACTCAATTAGCAAAGTCAGCATCATTCCAGTAGATACAAAGTTAAAGTAGCAAGTCTGTCTGGTTAGCACAGGAGACAGGGAAAATTGATTTCTCAGGCTATGAACTGATTCCTGTAAGATCAGCTCAGATCTTTACCGTGTTAGGAAACTCTAATGCTGACCTGCATCTTGCATGTGCTTGCCTCTTCAGCACTATGCAACCTAATCCTCCTAGAAACAGGTTGGATATATTGGATTTAAAAATCATGGCAGATAGGTCTGTTAAGGCTTGCAGATGTGATGAGACTGAACATGCATAAGGAATAATAAAACCCCCGAAACAAAAAATCCCACAGCAACAAAAAATCCCAACGCCTCATTTCTCTTACACAGGCTAGTAGTCACCACCTGGAGATTTTATAAAGCAAGGATTCTGGCTGGCCAGTTTCTAGCTCATTTTGCTGCAGTTTAAAGTGTTTCCATGTCCATTTGCCCACCCCATTTCCCTTGTTAAAGGTTCCTGCTTCTACAGCGGTTTTGGCAGGCTGTTGTTCATACCTGCGTGTTATCTGTTCTATTAGACAATTGGTACAATTGAATTCAAGCACGTGGTTGGGCTAAGATAGCAAAAAGGAGTTGGCTGAGATATGGGCATTTGCTCCCTGCTGCTGACAGTTCTCTAGGGCTGGTGACAGGCTGGGTGGGCAGCAGCCTGTGACCCTGGAGCAACCAATGCCAGGCCGAGTGCAGCTGGAACTGGGCATGAGCACAGCTTGACATGGCATTGGGCACTGTAAGATCACAAGGCAGCAGCCAGGGGACCCCAGACCTGCTAAGAGGAGAAGCTGAGTAACCTCAGGTGTCTGCTGTCTAGCCATTAGTGTCACACTCACTGCTGTTGTTTCCTGATATATTCCAAATTCACACCTCTCACTGGCTTAACATTGGCCAGGATACCACATTTTTTGTCACTGCCTTCCTTTCAGGAAAGATTGTCCATACTGTTTGTAAATTTATAGTAGGAAAGGAAATATGTGTTTTCTTATACATATCACAAAAGTTACTGATGCAAACACTGCTTTAATGTAAAGTCGTAAAGAGCACATTTTAAGATGGGAGGGCAGATTTGTAAGCTAGGAAATGCTGAAGATTTCCAAAAAGAGGTCACATGCACGTTCCCCATGCTCATATTTATATGTTTGTCAAACTGGAGTTGTCCTCATTCTTGTATTAATATTCCTGTGTGTGGTTAAAAGAGTAAAAGTACAAGAGTAGCAATACCTTTTTTTTTTTAAATAGTGATTTGCAACCCCAAGACCTTTTAAACTGCAGGTTGATGGATCTTAATTTAGTGACACTAACATGGCACTCCCAGAGAAACGTGTTGTGTAATGCTTTAATCATTAATTACCTTCATTCATCATGCAGCCTTCCTTTTAGTGTCCATTAGCATCATATGCCACTCACGAATGCTTGTAAGTGTATAAATATGCTGGTAATCCAGCTGAGTAGGTTTACATTAACTGTAAATTATCTTTTTGACCAGTTGGTTGGCCTTCCTGGCTGATGGAGTCATCTTATTTGTAGCATTAGCAAGGAGTCTGGGAAATGAGATACATAGAAAATATGTGCAGGTTTGTCTTAAAAGCTAGGACCAGCTGCTGCCTGGGGATATGTTGTGAAGTGTTAGCTTGGTTTTGCCAGCATGCATCAACATCTTTTGAGACAAAAATCTACCGTCTGTGATCCACATGGCAACAATCTTGTAGAGATTGCCTAACACCAGTTTGACTTAGTTTAAGCCAGTCCATTTAACACCACAAAGCTGTTTTTTAAAATACCAAAACAAATGTAAGTGTAGACTAACTGTTGGAAAAATACCCCAAACAAAACAACACAAAGAAACAAATGAAAATAGGTAGATGCAAAGAAGCATGAGGGGCCCTTTCCCACAGCAGCTTGTGAAAGTCAAGCATGTGCCCCTGCCCATTCTTTTGTCGTTTTCCTTGTAAAAGCATTATATAGGCACACTCTGTCTCCAGGAGCATAATGTGGCTTTAGGAACAACATTATGTTCTGTACTGCTGCATTAATGATTCATGTGAAACATGCAAATCAAAATATAACACTTGACTACATGTCATTAGGGAGCAGTTGAGAGAATCATGACAAACTAATACAGAAGTATCAATTTTTGTTGTATATATGAAACATTTCAGGTGAAAGGTTGATCACTTCCTATTGACAATCAACTCCTCTTGAATTAGCACCAATGTGATTTTTGTCACACAGTTGAAAACTGGGCAGCCTTAAGAAATAACTTTCCACTACGTACAGTAGTGCTTTCAAGTAATCATGCAAGATGCATTTGCCAGTTGGAACTGAATTTGACAGCTCACCAGGCAGCAGGAAATTTTCAAGATGGTTCTCACCCTGCTATCTTTGTTGGGCAGATGGAGCATGTTTGCTTGCTCCAGGATCTGCTATGGGATGCAGCTAACCACCAAAGGCTAGATTCTGATTTCTCATATGAATGTACAAGGCTTTTTTTTATAAGAAGTGAACTTACAGCACAATTTAAATTATTTTATTGACCGTGGATGTACCAGGAAAATTGTTTGGTTCTTTTTTCCCTTTAAAAGTACTTAGTTTTGGTGATTGCCTGCTGGCATGAGGCTAGATTTTCACCCATCTACAGTGCAGCAGCAATTTTCACTTGACAGAATCTCTAGAAGACAAACTGACATGTTGTCACCAACACTCACAAATATTTGAGCAGTTTGATGTTTTGCTTACATGCCAGGCATCAGGTTTTGCATAAAACTCCACTAACTAGGGGTCTGTGTCTCTCAGCTAGTGTCAAATCCTGGCCATGCTGAAGCTGATCACAGGACTTAGAGGGAGGAACTGCATGAGAATATCAGCTCCACTGAATTAGGTTTGTGAGTTCATCAGAAATTCAAAAGTTGCATCAGCTGGGTTCTCATTTCTAAGCAAAAAGCATGTCTTTTTTAAAACATGGATAGCATGAGCAGCAGGGTCATTCATATTTGACTCTTGAGGCACCTGTATCATGGCCTGCTTGAAAGGAATTTTTTTTCTCAGATCAACTCATCAGAGATCTGAGTCCAACTCCACCATTTTTTTCTGTGCTCTCTGTTTGTTTTTTTTTTTTTTCTGTGATCTGATAGGGCAGCTGAGTGCTGGTGAAAATAGAAACTACTCTTTCACCAGGTGCAGAGAGGAGGTTGTACACACTTTTTCTGCCAGAGCAGAAAACTTTTATCTCCTCTTTCATTGATATGGCAACTGTTGCTATTATTAGATTTACTATCAGGAGGGGAACACACACAGGGTTTTTTTTTTTTTCAGTGCAGAACAACACCTGCTGTCTTCAGAGAAGGCAGCAGTTTGTTGGGGGTAGAAATGCTAATTTGTTGTTTTCAGCACGAGTGGGGTACAGGAAAAGACATGCTCTTCCTGAGTAGCTTTGTTTGTTCTGGGATTTCTGCCACCTGTCATGCTATGTCCCCACTCTGTACATCCCCTGTCTGTCATACCCTCACTGTATTCAGAGCACAGAAACTAGAGCAGTAGTATGGCTCTAGAAAAACTGCAGTATGGCCATGGCAAAACTAAATTTTTCTTAGAAGGGTCCTGTGCAGTCTGTTGAATTGGTGACGTCCCACTCACCACTACTGATGGTATAAACTCACTTTCCTTGTATGTAGTAGTTATGCTACACTGAGCCTGGTAAGGGAATTGTTTTCTTTAGTATGGAGACTTCTAATTCAACCAAATGCACAGTGCCAAGGAGTCCAACCACAGTCCCAGGAGCTGTGTTAATTACTCATTTAATTCAGGGGTAGAAAGGTCCAACAATGAATTATGATGGTATCCAAATTCTAGTTTTTCAGTTGAAAGCATAAGTGGGACCATGGGACTGTGTCAACAATTACCTTAAGAAAGGAAAAAAACCTGGAGTGTTCAACAGATGTCCTGACTATCCCCTTTTGGGAGAGAGCAATCCTTCCGCTTCTCTTTAGCAGGCTCTCTGGGGGCTTATTTAGTGGTTCTGGAAATATTTTAAAAGACATTTAAAAGGAGTTGACAAATGTTTGACCTGTTTCAGTGTCCATGAGCTGAGTTAAATTATGATGGTATCCTTTACGTGCAACCCAGAGGCCTGGAGTTGAAAGCTGGGGAGGACTGTAGGAATGTTAAACCCATTTCAGTGACAGTATCCAACATATGGTTTATCTGGTTGAACCATAGGAGTGAGGAAGTAGTGAAGTTATGTGAAGCTTTGGGTATGACCAAACCTTTCCAATAAATATGCTGTAGCTGCCACTGGGTTCCTGCTGTTTCCAGTGTCATCTTTCCAGCCACCTGAATCTCTCTGCTGGCAGTTTCCAGAAGGGAAGAGAGAGGCACTATCTCTACATATAAGGGAAAAATATGATGCTACTGCATCAGGTAGTCTTTATTCTGTAATACTACCCTGCTTGTTAAAATTATACATTAAAAATACCTCAACCAAAATGGGTTACTGATTAGGCTGAGGTATTTGATGTATTTGTCCTTGGCCTTCTTGGTTGGAAATCTCTTTTTGTGGCACTATATGTAACTAGTGCCAAACTCTCTTGCCTGGCAGATTTGTTTATCTAACTCTTGACCTGTTCATCTCACTGCTCCTAGACCATCTTTGGGTCTGTGTTATGCTGGTTCTTTAAATTATTTTGTTTTTTCCGCCTCTTCTCAGCTGTTCTGCCAGGCACCATTATAAATTTCTTCTGTGTAAGAATGAACACTGTGTCAAAGCCTGAGAGAGGCTGAAGTTGCTCCTTATAGGAACCCAAGTTAAACTTGTTCAAATATGACTACTTGCAGTTAATGTCATAAAACTATACTTAAACATCTAAGTCTCCTGATTTTTTTTTTTTTTTTAAATATTTGAGCAATTGCAACTCCAAGTGCAGGAGATACATTACAAAATCATCTCAGGAAATCAGGGCACTTTTATATTTAAGCCTCTAAATAAGAACTCGGGTTTTTATATTTTACACTTTCAGGTTTTGTGAATGTTTCCTGCTGCGTGTAGGTTTCAATCTGTGTTAATACCAGGAAAAAAGTCACCTCTTACCACCATCCTCTGCCCTCTTCAGAGCAAAACCATAGAATAATGTTTGCCGTGTCTGAATTGTCTCAGTGCGTTGTTTCACTTCTTTGTTTCCTCCCACCAAGGAGAATTGTGACTGAATAAAGTGAAATGCTGCAAGATCAGCTTCAGCACTAGGCTGCTAATTAATCAGTGTCTAAGTTTCACATTGTTTAGGAGAGGATCAGAAGATTATTATCTTTGACCTAAACTGTGAACTTTTCAGATATGCCCTCAAAATTAAAAGTTCCCTTTCCCTCTTGGAGACATTGAGCAGTAGCTTTTCTGAGATGTGCACTTTTCCTCCCTACTACTTGAAGTACAGATTTCTAATGTGAAAAATATTTTTGTCTTTTTTTTCCCCCCACTGCTTCAGCTGTAACAACACTGGATGTTTGCTTGGCTTGGGTGGGAAGGTGGAAAATTCTTCTAAAATTTAGAAACAGAGAGCTTTCTGATGTGTGCAGTAATCTTAAGGCAGTAAATTCTTTTTATTTGATTTTAAATGCATAATTTAGTATACAATATAAAAATGTATCCAAGGGGGAAATGAATTTTTTTTAATAACATGCTTCCCAAGGCGAGTGGCAAAACGTGTGTGTTGATGGGAAAGGGAGGGGATAAATTCATATCCTAAAGGCATGACTTGTGGTTTTGAATAAAATTGAGATTGGTGCTGCTGTTGGCTTAGTTTCTTCTAGGCAGAGATGGGTTATGCTATTCACTGGGAATTTAAACACAGGCAAATTGGGTTCACTTACAAGACTTTGATGCAGGGGTTTACTCCACAGTTCATACTACAGAAGTTATTGACTTCTCTGCAAACCAGAAAGAAAACTTGTAGACTGAAGATAACTTTTCTCTTAAAGAAAAGAAAGTTCTGTGGTGCTGTTTTGCCACCCTTGTGTACATGAGGCACCCCTTGAGCACTAGTGAGGTTCAGGGCACATTTTGGGGTCCTATAAGGGTGATAGTTATTTTGTTTTCAGTCTGTTACTACACAAATGGCTTCTTAGACTCTGATTCATATGGCAGTGATAATCACTTTTCTTCAATATTAAACAGACTTATTAAGAAAAAAGAAAGTAAGTATTAGTTTAAAACTGTGCTTGTACATCTTTCTTCAGGGAATGAATTGTTTGTATTCTGTCTATCTGGCTGCCTGCAAGGGTTTTAAAGAGCATGTTGATTTTCTTTGGGTCAATTAAAACATATGATTACAAGTGTTTGCTTTGATTCTTATAGATACATTTTTAAACTCATGATGCAAACTGAAATGGTCACATTTATTTCAATTTAAGATTTATTTGTGCTCATTTAATCTGAATCAGCAAATGGAGTCTTAATTTGAAAGCAAGTTCATAATACATTTGACCTGCATGTCTTCCATTCATAATGGATTAAAAAGAAGTCCATAAAATAGCCTTGATTGCCTGAACTTAAAAGAAAAATCTGAAATCTAGACCTGTCTAGAAAGTGTGTGTGATTCCTTCTAGTGTCATTCTTCTTTTCTAGCTTTTCTGATTGTTTCTATGCCATATAGTTAATTCATCTTTTAATGAAATAAATATGATTTTAAAATTTACTGTTTCAAACAGAACAGACCTCAAGTTAACTTTTTTTTCCCTCTCTTGCATATGTAAGAGAGATAAAAATTACTGAAGTTGGTTTCCACAGTGCAGTGCATGTTAAATCCAGAGCAGCTTACAGCTCTGGAGAGGCTGGCAATCTGTAACAGATCTTTGTGTGCTGTCTCCAGCATGCACTACAGTCAGGGAAAATTGCACTCTGTGTGGATTTACTCAGAATTGTATAATGAGGTGGCTCTTTCTAAAATGAGTTAAATACAGCTGCTTCTGGCCTTATTGGTCCTGTTTCAGAATGCAAAATGTAAAATATAATGAACAAATGATGAAGATAAGGCCTGCCTCCAGGGAAATGGTGCTGGAGAGCTCGTGGAACCATGCCTGGTATAAAGGTGATTTCCCCAGTGGTTAAAGCCCACACAGAGTCACAGGAAAAATGAGCTGTGAGTCACGCTGCCTTCTAGCTACTCTAGCCTGCTAAATGGTCTCACAGGAGGCCACTGCAACTAGCTCAAGATGTGGCATTGCCTGGGGGACTCCAGCTTACCTTAGGGACAACTTCAGTTGGGTGAGGTGCTGGGCAGGTGGAGCTGCTTCCTCCCTCCAGCTGCCCTTGGCTGGTGTCAAAGCCAGCCCATCAACATGGGAATCACAGCCAGCCTGCCCTTTCTTAGCCTCCTGCACTCTACTGCATGAGTGCATGTTCTTCTTAATGTGAAGTGAATTAACCCATGGACTGATGTTCTGTAATGTTGGAGCTAACTATTGGCTCACCTGTGAAACATGGGTAAGGTTTTCATTCCTCCCCTTTTGCATTATTGGACTTTCTTATGGGTTTTGCAATATTGCTGCAGTGGTATTACAGACCAAATGCCAGGTGTGTAACTTCAAACTGTGGTGCCTGGGTAGCCTCATATTGCAAATACCAACTTATATGAATTACATGAAATAAGGATTAAGTTGCCTGCTGTTTTCATTTGTTTGTGAAATGGCTCTTTTCCAAGCAGTTCTTCTCTTTAAAATAACATATAAAATGTGGTTTGGGCCTAATCCTGTCTGTGTAGGGCTCCCTGAGCTTTCAAAGACAGCCATAGCAGGTGAGGGGGAAGAAGAGCCTTGTAAAACCAGGTGTCTGAATTATTTTATTCATGACACATTGAATGTACCTTTGCTGTTTTGTTCTCTGACATTGATTGGTTTATGCTGAGCTGTAATGAAATCTTATAGCCTAAATCTCTAAACTGTGCGTCAGATGATGTGCTTCAGTCAAATAAGGCACCACCAGTCCTGTTCTGCCCCTGGTGCATTGTGGGAATCTCATCAGATGCTGCCATGTAAATGCTCCTCACTGATGCCCAGCAGAGGGTGGTGTGGACAGTAGGTTGTAAATCTGTGTTGTAGCACCTCACGCAATTATCTGCAGCCAGTCCTCAGGTTTTCATCATTTTAATCCACCCTTTAAAGCTATTACTTAAATGATATAGACATGGGTGATATAATTAGAATGTGCTGGATCTGCCATTAATTTATAACATATGATAGGCTTATAGATGTCATAAAAGTGTATCTTGAGAATGCTGTGAACTCTGCTTAACCCTGATGTTTCAAAAAAGTTTGATTTTTATGGCTGAAGTGTTTCATCATTGCAACAAGGTCTTTCTTTCTCCTAGAAAATAGGCTTATAATGAAAATTCAGTTTTCTCTCCAAGCCTGATATTCTGGAGTTGTTGTATGCAAAGAAATACCATGTTGTTACTTCAAGCATCGATGCAGCTATCCTGAATTTGAATTCCACTAGATGCAGGGATCCCTTAAGTTTAGGGACAGGAAATTAATTGATAAGATGAAAGTTAAATTTGTGCCTCTTCTCACATCCATGTTTTCCATAGCATTGTCACCGAAAGCTGTATGATATGTGAAATACTGTCCATTTGTGTATTTGTCTCCCTCTTGTGGCTAAACAATTTTTTAGGCCTTGTATTTTGAAATAGCTGGTTTTATTTTTTAGCCGAGATTACTGAAGTGATTTTTCTATACCGACTTGTTTCTCGTGGATATTTTACTTGTATACTTTCAACTGGTGTGTGCACCAAACCATCACAGTAGTGGCCATCTTCTTATTTACTGCCTAGATTTTGTCATCCTCTAAAACATAAAATACTGAGTCAAGAGTTGCTGGTTTTCCAAAGAGAACTGTATTTACTTGTAGAATTTTCCATTTCATCTGGTGACCAAAAATGCCAGCTAGTAAGCAGAAGGAATAAACTAGGTACTTCTGTATGTACTTTGTGAGGAGGGAAGTGCTGAGTTTTGAAAGGGTCAAGTGTTTGGTAGATTGCACTGTTGGGCAAGGATGGCTGCATTAGCATGGCTCTTAAACAGAGTAAAGTAAGTTGGGAGTAAAACAAGTAGGAGTTTGCCATCTCTGCTCCTGCAGACTGTATAGACTTCTTTCTGAGCTTCCAGAAAAAAAAATTGTGACACATTTCTAAATTAAAAGGCCAGTAAAGCTGTTAGGTCCTTGGGAATGGAGTCACCTAACCTGAGTGAAGAAGGGTTTTCCTGCAGGTTTCCAGTGAAATCAGGCAGAGAGGATATGTTTGCATATCAGACAAAATAATTTTATCTTAAAAATGCTATGATGTCTTGCAGAACAATCCCTAGCTAAAAGACATTTAGGGTAATTTACTCATTTGCAGGAAGTTAGTTTTCTCTTAGGTGCTGTAATTCCACCTTATGGTTGCTCTTCAGCAATTCTATGGTACAAGTGTCCTGCTTTGTGCCTCACTTTGAACCACAGTTGCTGGTGGCAAGTCTTTCCTTGAACTTCTAGCATAGGTAATGTTATTTGTATTTGAAGGGCTAGAGGTAAATTGGAAAAAACTTGTCTCTTTAGGCCATTTGCAGAAAATGGTTTTGTGAGACTAGAGCCACAATTCCGGATTTTCTGCAGTCAAAGATGGAAACAATTCAAAACCTTTTGGGTGCTACCTGTGATGACTGGGAGAGCCAGGTGAAAGGACTTTTTTTTCCTTTTTTTTTTTCTTTTTTTTTTTTTTTTTTTTTTTTTTTTTTTTTTTTTTTTTTTTTTTTTGCCAAGGATGAAAGGACTTTTCTGCACTGTAAAAGTAATTCCTAGCTTCTACCTTGAAATTAATATGTTTGTCCTGAAAAAAGAAACGGGCACATCTGGGTCTCCTCTCTAGCATGGTATTATGTACCTAAGCTCTCCACAGCTAGCTGTGATGCCTGTGTTTTCACTAGTTGTGCAGTCAGATAGTTGAATGCATTGAGATTATACTTAGAATTCTAGGCTTTGGAGAGAAAATTGGATCCAGTTCCAGCTGCAGCTAGCTCTTGTGTAAATAAAGAATTGCACCAAACCTCAGACAACTGAACACCTCCCTGCTTTGCACCAGTAAATTCCTGACAATGAAGTTTCCATTTCATTTAGTGAAATAGCTCATATCTCTGCAGTTAATATGCTCTGCTGCTAGACTACTCTAGTTTTCCCCTCCACTCCACAGTTCCTTTTAAACCGCAGTATTACTCAAGCTCTACAGCAGGAGACAAGATATTTAATAAAAAAATCTGGTTTTATTTGTTGTCCTATCAAATTCCCCTAAATCAGACTGTGACCGGACACAAAGTGGAAGCACCCCAACCTTTCATAGTACTTGCTCTGTGAGATAGAGAGGGGGTAAACTCCAGCTCTAAATCTTCCTGGTGCCACCCTTGATGACAGGGAGAACAGGGTGCCAAAGTCTATTATGTGCTGAAAGGCCCCTAAGTGTTATTGTAAAGGGCTTCTATAAACCCACCATACATTTTCATCTGAAGATTTTTAGGCTTGCACTGCATGGGGAAAAAAAACTGGTGGAGTATTTGTAGTGTGTATCTGCCATATTTTATAGTAAAGAGTTCTTTCTGAGCAGCTCTCTTTTTTAATTATATCTTAAAATGGTATTAAATGTTGGCTCTCTTCATGCCAATTGCTGTTTGGTTGTAGTCACTGCAAGAGCTCTTGCTTGTTGGTACATCAATTTTCTTTTCATCGATATTTTGCTTTTATGTTTGGACGGGAATTTGAAAGCATATAGGCTGAAGCAGAAAATATTGCTGAGGCACACAGAATGATAAATTTCCCTTCTGATACAGAAGAGTCTAAGGAGGAATATATGTTTTGTTCCTTTTAAAAAGTTTTCCTTGCTAGATGATATTTTGAAGCAGGAGGGGGGGAACAAATTTTTACTTTTATGTGGTAAGGAGAGGAGGGTGTATGTGTGGGTTTGTTTTTTCTGCCTCTTAAAGTCTACCTTAAAGTGGATATTTTATTACCTGCTTCTCCTGACTTACGTATATTGGTAATTGAAGGAGAGTGCTAAACTGCTGGCCTAGTGCATTATTTGTGTTTTCTGAGTCTCTGGGATCTTGAAGAAGGTGATTATCCCAACAGCTGCCTCTTGGGAAATGCAAGGGGAGAGGGGAAATTGCCTAGTTGGGTAGATGGGCTCACCTCTGAAAGGTCATGAAGAGAAGGAAATGCTGATGTATTGATACCTTGTGGACCCTTTCTTCCTAGCTTGACAAAAAAGGGAGCTTTAAATTGAAAGAAGACTGTGCCACTGCAGAAAATAGTTCATGTGTATTTTTGATCTTCTTGCCAGCCAGCCAACATTTGCTTCTATAAATCACTGCCTTTTTTTGGATGTGACTCCTTTTCATTCTTTCTACGATGTGCAAGAGGGAATGTCATTTACTGTAATCAGCTTATCTTGCTTAGCCTTTGAGGATGTTAATTTTGCAATATTACATCTGAATATTGTACTAGGATCATTCTTATTGGTGACCTTCTGGCTGCTTGACTAACGTAGATATCATAAAAGCTGCAGTGCAGCCCTCTATGATGCCCACAGGGATGATAGCTTCTAATGGGGATTATACAAGAGCTAACAGATTTCTTGGTATATTTGATGTTTTTAAGAGTGTCCTTTACAACATATTCAGCAATTTGCAGCCCAGTATCATCTGCTTGTTTTTCAGCTTGAATTATGAATTCATAATATGCCTTCAATCAAGGAAACATTTTGGATTTATTTTTTTTTTAGAGGTGTATAATTTAGATGTTTTTACTTCTTTTTGAGTCTGGACAGTTATATTTGTACTGAATTTAAGCAGGCTTAGTATGCTCTGTAATAAAGCCTGCATCAGAATTTAGATCTTTTACTTGCAGGTGTCAAATCTTTGTTATTTTAGTCAACTGTTTTAAAATTTACATACGTGTTTTATACTGTCCTGTCCCATTTAGGTGTGTGCCGTGGAGAGTAGCCTATAACTTCATTTTGTTCAGATGCTTTGTTCTCTTGCCACCTGCTGTGTGTTTGATTGCACACTACTACTCTTTCAGGGGGAGGTATGACCCCACTTAAGATGCTTCAACAGCCTGATAGGCAGAACAGTCTCCTTGGACTAAGGTGTGGGTTTGAACCCTGGGCTCTGGGTTTCCTGGTGAGTGCTTTAGCTACAGGGCTATTGTATAAGTAGCTCTTTCAGGTGTTTGTGCTCAGGGTGGAAGAAAAGTGATGCCCAAGAGCTTTAGAGGGGAGATGGTTTCTCTTCTCCTCGGACCTCTGCTTCACTTAAAACACACGTCTGGGCTTCCTACTAGAGTGCAGTTGCAGGCCATTGTCAGACTCAAGATGTGCATGAGTGTTTCACCTTGTGCTTTTGTCCTTATTGTTGAGACTTTGCTCCTCAAAGTCAAATGACAGTTCCTTCAAAACTGAGGGCTCAAATATCCGAGTAAAAAAAATGCAAGGGAAGGAAGGTTAAGGGAGGAAGAGATATGTGTTCTGAAAGGACATGATATTCCTGTTTATTCAGAGAGAGGCATGCATGTAGTCAAGATGTAGAGAAATCAATTTCCATATTATCACAGGGCAGCCTCTAAAACACAACATTCAGGAATAATTGCAAAGTTCAATGTCAGCTGTAGGGAAAACTTATTTTGACAAGCCATGCATTTAAACCAATACAGATTAAACTTTTTTATTCCTCATGTATATTCTATAACTGAAGACATTTTAGAAAGGGGGAGTAGGGGTGTGTGAAGTATGGTGGACCATAAAGCATCTTGGGATTTCAGTAATTTATGATGAAAACAAATGTGATTGATGGAGCTACATGTCAGCTGTAAGTAAGACCCTAAAGCACCTACTGTAATTTGCTTGGAGACAGCCAGCTACAATGCACCTTGATCACATCTTGATAGCAGGTGGCCAGAATGAAGAAAACAGAAAGCTTTTTTTCCTCTTTTAAACAGCCCCCATTTATTCACAAATTTGTGCCTGGAACAGCTTTCATGTAAATAATTTCAGTATTTATTTCAGTCCAAGTTGATTAACAAGTTTAATGATTTAAAGGGCACACTTGACATCTAGCTGCAAAAATGAGAAGCATGTTAAGTGCTGGTTGCTTGTTTCCATTAGCCCTCAGGAACACTATAGGGATCTTGACACTTTTTAGTGAAGTCAGTGTTTAGTGGGGACTACTTCCAGCAGAGAATGTTATCTGGGCTCTCAACTGAGCAACTATGTAAGATAAGTTGTTCTTTACAAATTCCAATAGAATCAGTGGAGTTGTATATTTTACAGTAGTGTAGGATTTGTCCAATTTGCTATCTGCAGTCTCTTCTGCCCATCTTGCATAAAAGCAGATTAAAATTTTCCCAGGATCCAGTAGATTGCTGTGAAACAGCACAATGGGAAAGATGCTTTGAGGAAAAAGGAATCTTATTTTCTCCTTTAAACACCTCCAAATTAAAAAAATACATTTTGACTTGTCATAAATGAAACCCAAAATCCTCTTGACTACTACTACCTTATCTGTGGCACGTTTTGAATTAGTTGTAAAACTTAAAGTTTTCAATATTTCATCTCTGGTTTCTTGATAGAATTTGCTTAATGTTGCCAAGAATTAGTGCTGCTTACACAGTGCAATTTGCATTGTAACATTTTTGCAAATAAATTTAATTGTGAGAAGTGGAAAGGTTTAAGAGAATTTGTAGGTTTGTGGTAGAACAGAGAAATCTAAAAAGGATTTGATTAGGATTTACAAGGGCTTTGGTGTGAACTATCTCCTTTGTATTGATATTTCCAGGTTTTAAATACTTCTCTAAAATAAGTACATTGCAACTGATGTGCAGAATATTGGACTTGGTGCAAGCTTGCATTGGCAGAGAAGTTTTTTATTTGTTGGCACTTTTGAATGTTTGCACTAATGTGTGAATTTTTGTGGCCAACAGCTGAACATTTTTGGGGAGAAAAACACATGGTCAGGTAATGAATTATTTTCCATTTCTGAAATAAAAAGGATACTTGAAAAATGTCATCCCTCTTCTCTCAGCTATGAACCTCCACACAATACTGGCGTATAGTTAAAGCAGCATCAGTGCTTGGGCCTTCTGCAGCCGGCTGCCTCTGCCACCACACAGCAGCAGGAGCAGCAGCAATGCCTGCGGACTGCATTGATCCCTGCACGCAGTGTCTAACTTCACTCATTGGACCAGGATGCTGTCCCAGCTTCTGGAGTCTGTCCTGCATGTAGCACAAAGTAGATGAGCTGTGTGAGAGAAAGAGGCTCCTTTATCTTAATAGTTTCCTTTGTGTGTTGTTATTATGGCATTACAATCTGCTTGCAATTATAAAGTGTCATTTTTCCTCTATAAGACCCCACTTTATATAGCATGTAGGGGTGAGTGTGCAATATGGTATAATTCAATTTGTAGAAGTAGCTGTAAAAATGGTGTGTCCTGTCTCCAAGTGCTGATATAGAAACCTAAATAATGGTCTCCTGTGCCTTGCTCTGGGTTTTGGATTTTTTTTCATGATGTGTAAAGGTGCTAGATATAAATCAGTAAGGACTATGGAAGCCAAAAGCGCTCTACTGATTTACAGGTAACAGCTTTCCAGGGCAAACTGGAAAGTAAATAGGCCTCCCAGCCAATTTTGACATCCTGTGCAACTTGTCAAAGCAGTTTCTACATGCTGTAACTCTGTTACTAACACTACTACCAAAACTGCTTTTCCTGTATACAATTAGTATATACACATATGCAACTAATATAAAGTTTGTGTACCAAAATCAATATATACATGGGAAAAAATATTTATGTCGCTATATAATAATTTACTTAATAGTTGAGTATCTATATTGACATACAGTTCATACAGGAATTGATTGTATTTCAGGGTGAGGATGCAAACGTTCTGAAAGCTTTCTAACTGTTCTCTTTGTTAAAACTGAACTTCTCATTGATTTGTGATTTAAATCTTTCTGAAATTCTGCTGAACTTACTCTAAATTTTGAATGCAATATATTAGGGTTTCAGAGTTCGGTTTAAAAGATTTGAGGGTAAAATGAGTGATGGAGAAGCAACCCAGCCATGGATTTGATGTTTGACTTTTAACTTTTCTACAATCAAGTATTGTAAAATGTGACATAGAACATTGTCCATAGGTGTCCAATGCCTCTGACACAAAATGTGTTAAAGCTGAAGTAGCCTTATCTGCATACTAGTTTTTTACACACACCTTTATTTGCTGTAATCTCCTTCTGAATTGTATTCTTTCTGAAGTCAGTATATATGTACTTGGTTTTGATTTTCTTTGCCTCATTTTGTGGTTTCAGATGGCTTTGTTTTTATTTGTTACTTTGTATTAGCTTTTACTCATTATAAGTAACAGATAGCATGTCAGTTCTCATTCCATCCCAAAATTTCTGTCTAGAAAGTGTTTACTACAAAGATACTATGCAAACTAGGAAAGATTATTTGTAGCAATGGTGGAGTGTAATTGCTGGAGACTCAAACTGATATTTAAGGCACACCAACATATCAACAGATATGACTCTGAATTGGTGACTTGGAGCATAAGGCATCAGGAAACTATGGTGGGCTGTGATTAGTGATGGATATTCCAGACAAGTCTGTTGTTGTCATTGTGTGTCTAGCTGGATACGGTTTCAGACCATTCCTGCTGGGTCACACCTTTCTTAAGCAGAAATTTAAATGAGTGTGTGACTTTTGCTATTACTCTTTCTGAAGATCTGGCTCATGACTTTGCTCAAGTGGAGAGTTTCAAGCACTATTTTTGAGGTGCCCTTGTAGATAAGCAGGGAGACAGGATGCAGGCTCGGTGTGTGGGTTTGTGTGGCCAGATGAGCCTGGCTCCCAGGTTTGTAGCTTATCCATACAAAAAGGGGCTGGAAATCTGTGTCAGGATTATTTAACATAGAGAATGACCATAATGAACACTCAAAAAGCAAGAATGGGATCAAGGCAAATGTAGTGATATTTGGGAAGTGTATGTATGCAGTCTAAAACTGTGTAAAGTATCAAGTTTCTATCCTGGTTCTGGGATGATAGGGCTGCATTGCCCTGCCATCCATCAGTCTTTTAGTCTTTCCTGCAAAGGAAATTTACACTTAAACCACCTGTGGCTAGGGGTAAATGTACAATTCAGCCCATGGCTCTGTTGGTGTGGCTGTAGCATTGTGCATTCATTCACTGACCACAGCTGGCCAACCATGTCCTGCTGGGGTGCTGTTGTCCCTCTAGCTGGCTGTGATATAAGTTTCCTAAATATGAAAGTAAAAATACTAAAGTAGTATCCTCACAGTATAAAATATATTACTTTCCCAGTACAAAATCTAGCCCTTCTTAGTGTATGTCTCACATCTGTGCCTGTGTCTAGTCATAACAATTGTATGTTTTATAGAGTGAATTATTTATCCACAGATTGTGTTTTCAATATAAATATTTCTGTTTCCTATTCAGCTCCACAGTTGTTTGTGGTCTACTGTTCTTTGTGATGCCACTTGGCCAGAGATGTTTTGTTCACTATATGACTTCATGTGGAACAGATGAATGGACCACATCTATGACAAGTCAGTTTTTGTGGGAGCACTCATGTAAAGAGATGCTTTATACAATAATTGGAAGTAGGAGTAACAGACGTGAGGCCATGTCTCCAGCACGGATGGTATTTAGCTTCCTGCTAAGTTAATAGTCTGTCTGTGTAAGGGACTTGAGCCATTCCTTTTTGTCCTATTGTTTTTCCCTTCTCTGTCATTTCTCTTCCTCTTGTTTAGTCACTGAGTTAAATCAAGGATTAGCTATCAGTCATTTGTGTTTCCCTTCCAGCATCCCTTCTATTAGCATCTCCCATGCCCTACAAATGAAATCTGATGTTGCTTCTTGGTGTGTACTTCCATGAACTCTCTCCCTCTGTGGCTTGTCTTTTTATCCTTTCTATACTTAATGCATCTACAGCATTTACTTTACCAGGGAAATCCATCTTCCACACTCACTTGTACCCTCAGAGGAAAAGGGATGCTGGTCATGCTTGTGTGTCCTTGTAACATTCACTTCACCTTTCTATTAAATTCTTCCAGGTGCTGAAGGTACTTTTTATATTGGCAGCATTTAGCTCTCCTATCAGTGTCTCTCTCAAGAATTCATTTTTTAAAGTTTAATTATGTTCACATGCAATTGCTGTAGGTGGGTATAGCATGTGTGTAGTTTGGCTTCTCCTGCTTTCTTCTTTGCTGCTTCTTGGTTTCATTCTACAGCTCCCTCCTGGCTCTTACTTCCACCTCTCTCCTAGGTCATACTTCCTTGTCTCTCCCTCTGGATTTCATTTGTATTCCATGGTTACCAAAGACAGGAGCAATAACTACTTAGTGAAGTCAATAATGCCATAAAAAGGACAAATATCGTGGTGTGTAGGAGGAGGGAGGGGTTTAAAGCTTCCCTCCTATAGGAAAGGCAGCTGGTGTAAGGAAATGCATGTTGTATGTCAGTTCAATCCTGTGTGATGCTGTAGACTTTAGCTTGTATTTAAGTCCAACTCTGCTTCTTTTCTTTTGTCTTATTGTCACTGCCAGAACAAATTTCTTAGACCAAACAGCAGTTACCAGCTCTGCAATCCTCCTAAACCCCTGCTTTTCATAGACAGCATCTCCATATGATTTCTGCAGTTCTGGCATTGAATCAATACTTTTTATGAGTGCTCCCATTCCAGATGGATCCACTGAAGGAAAATGCTTCTTGAGATTTAAGATTATTACTCTTGAATATCAGGTGCTACTTGTACCTGAACAGAAAGGATTGCTCTTTGTTTCCTCATTTACATATAGTTCATTCTAGGGTAGGTTAGTTTATCTCGCATTAAAACCATTCAATGTGCAGATTCCAAACATCTGCGTCCCTGACAACAGCACGCTGGTGCATCTTTCCTTGGATTGATGGCATCCTGAGGGCAGGAGAAAATGATGTTTATGATATAAACTAAACAACAGCCTTGAAGTGATTGTTCAGAAAGTACTGCAGGAAAAAGAGGGAATAAGCCCCAAATGTAGTATATTAAAAGAATCTAGGGTTTTCAGAAAGCACAGTTGCTACCCTGCCCCTTCATTCATCAATAATTACAGTATTTTCTTCTCTCCATGATTCAGTGCCCCCCACTTAAGATCACAAATGTAAGCCCACACTTGTCCTTGCTTCCTGGCTGCCTGCTATGTCAGTGAAGTCAGGGCAACTGTGTATTAATAAACACATCAGTTTTATTCCTAATCTGGACTATAAAATATGTCAACCTTTGAAATGCCTTGTAAGTCACTACATGAAAATGCAACATTCTTGTGATGGAAGATGGTGTATTTTGCAAGGGACCGCTTCACCTCTTAGGTATGTTATAATATGTTATATGTTTTATATATATGTTATATATNTATACACAACAGATCTGGGTTAAATGCACTTGAGCTATGCCTTAAGTGTACTGCTATGTGAGTGTGGCACATGGGCCTTGAGATATCAGAATAAAGCATTTCCCTTCTCTGATTTTAGATGCCTTTTATTTTGAAGAAAAGAAATGCATTTTGCATCAATATTTGATTTTTCACAGTGACGTGCCACAATAATTTTCCTTAACAACAATGTAAGGATGCAGATTTCTGTCTTGGTGGATTGCTCTATGTGCAGAGTTGCCTCCTAATGTTATCCTGTCTTTAATCCGCCAACCCTGATGGGGAAACATCATGTTCCTTTTATCTGTCAGAATGAAATCCTCTTCTCTGAAGAGCTCCTGGATTTCAATTTTAGAAGAAAAGATAAAAGCAAAAACAAAGTGGGGGTAGTAATCCAGACCTTTTCTGGCTAGGATTATCGATTACTCAGTCAAATATTAAATAAGATAATTTGACTTTTGTCATTGAGATGGCATTGCCAAAGCCATTGGTATCAAAATAATTTATTTTAAATGCCAGAACTGTAGTGGATCAAAGAATTCCCCCCCAATGATATTCTGCCTCTGGTTATTCTGGACTCTAATTTTCATTTCAGATGTATCACTATGCTAGCACAGCCATGTGACAGCATACTTGCATTCCTCAGGAATGGTGTGCTTTTGAGTGTGTTATAAACATCAGAAACTGGAACCTTTTAATTTCATTCCTCCAGTACTAGTGGAAAGGTAAACAGTAAAAAAATTACAGTGTTCTGGGTTATTTTATGCCAGATTACTATAATTCTATAATAAATTAGGTCTGTGGATACAAACTCTAAGCATATGCAATTTGAACATTCTTCCTAAATACGCTTGCAAAGATTCTTCTTCTGCATTTTGGAAATATAGTGTCAGCATCTGAAAAGGCTGTCTATAAGTAATTGGATTTTGAAATCACTTCAGCTGGTTATTGCACTTGCACTGTTTGAGGTGGCATACCTCTTTCAGCTAGGAAAATTTCTCCCCTACCCCTCCCTGTTCAATACTCTTGATCTTTGTTTTGCTGGAGTGTGAAGGCATACACTCGACGAGTTTGTTGTGCTTTGTATTTTTATCATCTGCTCAGCTTACCATACAATATTAAAGATTTTACTCACACAATCAACATGTGCTCTCATAAATAAACCTTAGGGTGAAGTGATGTTCTGGAGACAGTGGGGTTTGGATGTTTATAATTGGAAGCAGAATCAGCTCCTTGACTTTCTATAACTTGCAGTGACTCCATGTCAGAAACAGTTAGTATGGACTTCATGTAGAGATCTAGCATGTGTGCAGGCCCTCTAACGAAAAATTCTTTCTAGACTCATACAAGTAGAAGCTAAATTTGACTGTGACTTGTGGAGTCATGTAAATAAAAACCAAAGAAGTGGCTAACATTCTGGAGGGCAACATAGCAGGCTTTATTTTGAAGCTATGAAATCCAGCCTCACATCTGACATTTGTTACTGCTGGGATGAGAACACTCTGTTCAGGACACATGTGCAGCCACAGCTCAGGAATACCACATGCATGGTGGGGGTTAGATCCTATTGGGTTTTAAACTCCTCCTACTGAAGAGTGAATGTCTTTCACTCCTTCTAGTATTTGCAGAAACTAAGTCCACTCAGCATCTCACTGCTTCAGGCCTTCCATTCCCCTCTGTTGGAAAATGTGAGAGGAATGGAGATTTCAGGTAGTAAATGTCTCATTTACAAGCTCCCCTTTTATATCCCAGTCTTATTTCTATTTTACATTGATTCTGCATTTAAAAGACTTAAACAGACCCCAAAAATAGAAGAAGCAGCCTTTTTCTACGTGTTGCTCTATTCCCAGCGCAGAGTTTGAACAGTAGAACTGCACTTACAAATATTGTAAAACTAAATATCTTTCAGGCTGAAGTAGAATTGGGAGGATTTTGGTACCTGCTTTTCCTGAATATGATTGTCTTGGATTGAGTTTTATAAGATTTCTTCTTTGGGATTGCATCCCACACTCCCAACCATTAGACTGTATTGGGTCCAAATAAAATTTTAAAATGATTAACGTCAAAATAATTGTACTGGGCAACAGAAATCTGACATTGACTTTACTATGATCAGATAGTATTTTTCAGTTTATTTATCTTCTTTTTTGTTCAGCTTGGATATAACTTCTGCAGTAGAAATACTAGAAGAAATTGATGAGTGTACTATTTTTGTTATATTGTTTTATATTGGTGTTATGCTATTTTTGTTATTATATATGCTTATACATTTATACTTCTATGTTTTCTGTTATCATAACTGTTATCATAATATTCTGTTATCATAACTGTTATCATAATATTCTGTTAGCATAATATTCTATTATTGTTGCACTTAAAAATATCATAAATTGCTATTTTTCCTTATGTTGCTGATTTGTAATTCCTGGAGTTAGTGTACCCCCAGCAACTCAGGATTCATTTATACCTGTTGGGAAGTCTGTCTTTTGTAAAGTGGTTCATCTTGAACATATCTAGGAATTCATGCCAGAGACATGCTAGCTGTGTTCCATTTGCCCCTGTCTTTACACTCACTAATAAACTTAAGCCTCCTGACATGTGATATAAATTAAGAATTATAAAGTCATTCTGCAGAAGTGTCCCTCTTATGCTCTTGATGTGTTTTATCCCATAGAAATCCCACCTTGGTCTTTGCAGTGGAGTCCTCTCCAATGCCACTTCATCTCACTCCAAATTATACTTCAGTCTTGTAAGGTTTAGTCAGATCCCTTAACATCACTTACATCACTGGGTAAATTTTAGGAATCACATTTTGTAATTAGGATGAGAGGCCTGAAGGACAACCAAAGAGTACCAAATAGCACTGGAAATGGCAAACAGTGCAGTAGCATTATAGATATTTTTATTTGTAGTTCTAGGTATGTTCTGGAGCCTCCAGATCTTTTCACAGATTTTTGTAGGGTATTTCCTTTGCAATAGAAGTTTCCTGCATTGTCACACTTAACTTTAAAGGCTGAAAATATAGTGATGTCTAATAACCGTACAATTAAACTCCTTTTGTACATTAGGATGATGTCTCTTTTATATAGAGTGCGTTGAAAGGTATGGTGATTATTCTTCTCTTACTCAATTACCTTTATCTTCTAAATCTTCAATTTGCTTTTACAGAGCTTCAAAAGTGGTAGTATAAAATCTATATCCTAATCAGACTAGATAATTATGCTTGCAGAGACCTATTCAGGTTTAGCTGTCTGTACATGACTGAGTCTGCACTGAAGCAGGGATGAATCTGCACATGTTTCACCTAAACAAAAGCACATTATTACTGGAGACTGTTTAATTCAAATGTAGCAATCCATAGCACATCAAATCTTGATTTAGAGTAAGAGTTATTGTTGAGACCTTTTGAAGGTAGCTAATACCAAAGAACTTTGAATTTGAAAAGTTTCAGAATTAATTCCAACATCCGTCTTGAGAGAAGACACCAGGGGTCATCCAGGGATAATCGTAGCTAGGTTTATCGTATGCTTTGAGCACTTGGATAGGTGAACTTGAGGGGAAAATGTGCTACTCACACTGTCTCTGAAGTGTTCCCAAGTGCACCACGTGTACAGCAGCTAAGAAGACCTACTTATATTACAGTTCTGCAGTTCTTGTGGCATAGAAGCCTGAGGCAGGGTCTGGCCAGGGCTTAGTAGAGACACAGGAAGGCAAAAAACTGCATGCTTAGGCTGCACACCATGAAAAGCTGTAAGTAAACTTATAGCTATACAGCTTTTAAGACCTTTGGTAGAACATTTTTGGCTTCCCAGATATTTAACCTCTGCCAATGTAAGTCAAAGAAGGTTCACAAGGCAGAGAATCTTTCCCATTATGCACAGTGGAGTAGGAAGTCAGGTATGTGAAAATCTTCCTGGCCAGTGCAGGGTTTAAAAAGACAACTGGTGTGTTGGTTGCAAAAAGATTACCCTAGGGTCTACCAATAGCTGATAGCATGTGTGACCATGTCCAAGCTTCACTATAAGCTCTCCTGCCATTTTGGGTAATTTATACATGCAAATAACTCTCAGGCATATCCCAACTCCCTAGGCCATAGGTGAACAGTTGAGTGCCGAGATGATGCTTTGTACCATTTCCAGTGCTAGCTGGGGAGTGCTGTACTGCATTTGTTCCAGAGACAAGCCAGCTCTACTCAGGCAGCTCTATGGTTCATAATCAGCAGTGGCAGTGGGTTTGGATTCCCTGTAATAGCATCAGGTGTTTTCAGGTTTGGTTTGGATGGTTTGTTGAGGTTTTTTGTTTGATTTTGGAGTTTTTTGGTGGGTGGGAATTGGAGTTTGTTTGTTTTTTACAACTCAGTTTTCTTCGTCTCTAGTAGTCTGGCTTTCCCTGCTCCTCCAATTCCTTTGGAAAAACTAGCATTGTCTAAATATCTGATGACTAGGGTAAAGAAGTTACTTTTCACTTTAGGACCTCTTCATGCATCAGAATTGGTCAGCACCATTCAGGTTATTTCTGCTGTTCATTTGTGTTGGGTGCCAGAGAACAAAGGACTGTCCAGGGAGTGTGTCCTGTCTTGGACAATTAGTCAAATGTCCAGAATAAAGTCTTCCATGTGCATTCTTAGTTGCTTCTTCTGAAAGCATCTGGGAGTGGTTGGTTTGTTGGTTTTGTTTGGTTTTTTTGTTTTGTCTTTTGTTGGTTTTGGGGGAGTTTTGATCATTCAAAGCTCAAATTCTAAGTGGCTGAAAATTTCGTTTTGCCTTTGCAGTCTGGGAACATTATACAAGGGCAAAATGTCATTTTTGCCAAGGCAGAACTAGAAAGCCCACCTCAGTCACAATATCTAACAGGTTATGTTTGTATGGTTCTCTTTTCTTATGCATTTTGTCCCTTTCTAAACCTGTGTTACCAAAACAGAAGGAAGGGTGTAAATAAATTTAGTCTTCCTAGCTTTGACAGGCACTTAGCAAACAATAGATGGAGACTCTGGGCTCATGTTTGCTGCTGCTTAGGATTTCTCAAGCACCTTTGAATCTGCTGTCCCTGCTTGTGCATACCCATTCATCCCAGTCAGTATTCGTACATCTTATCCTGCCACGTGTTCTCTTGGGCTTCTCTAACCTGTCTGTCAGGACTTGCATCTTTCATCTTTCTGGTACTGGCTCAACACAACAATGAAGAGATTTTAAGGGTAATATGATTTGCAACTGCACTTCTGTAAAATCTCTGGAGCAGCTCCTAAAAACCAGTCAAAAAGCATGTTCGTTTTCTCATTTCAGTAATCACATTGAGTAGGATCAACTTCCATGGAACAATTTCAGTGATAAGTTGGCCCCACACTAAGTTGTGTGGGTGCCTTATCTGTTTAGGGAAATGAGCGTTTTCCCTCCACAGGATCCTATGAAACCAGCATTCAGCAGTCAAGTATGGGTAGAGCTTGAAAGGAACAATTTATTTTTGCTTGACCTGCCATGCAAGAGGTTGTCAGGGAGAAAAACTTTATAGCACAAATTATGCCCTTTTCAGCATCAAAAATTGTTCTGACCAACTGAAAGAGGCCTTCATAAACATGGGAGAATAATTCCCTGTAAAAAACTAGCCTAGATGTTTAATTCAAAATAGATTTTAATTTCTGCAATATTTTATTATTTTAAAATATTCTCTAAATATCTTGAAGAGCTGTTTATTCACTGACATCCATGTTGTCTGTTCATGGGGATTCCCCCCCCTATATTTGATAAGGTTTCTGTAAGAAAAATAAATGGAAACTAAGTGAAAAGTAAAAACTAATTACTAGTAAAGATACTTTTTTTTGATACTTTATTTTGCCTATAGGCTTAACTGTTTGTGTGAAAAGCACCCAATTTTACACAGTCTAGTTGACATCTTATTTGCAAGCCTGTGGGTGCTGGAAAAAAACCTCATCTGTACAAATACAACACCCTGTCTTGCAGTTCCTGACAAAAAATGTCACCCACTGAAAAGACCTGCCAGTTGCATATGTGGGTCAGACTTCAGTCAACATCAAGCCCTGGGATAACACAACATTATCTTCATCTCAGACTTTTCCACACTGGTGCTATTTTATTACCCTCACAGCTTGGCTAGCTGAAGATGGTTAGTAATAGCTGTGCTATTCTATTCCAATGCAGACTTCTTTAGGTAGCAGGCACCCTAGAGATTTAATGCATTAATTTCATCAAACATGATAATTTACTTCTTTGTTTCTATGTCTTAACAACATCTTTTCACTGTTGTAGTTCTTGTGATAGAAACACTTTATGAAAAGCCATAGCTCATTGCTTTGTGGCTTTTCACTCCAGGTGCAAGGCTGTATATTTTAATAGGAAGCCTCAAGATCATTTTTCTGGTCTATGTTTTTCTGGTCTATGTTTTTTCTGTGCACTTCATCTGTGCTACACACACTGCTGAGCCACTTGAAGGTTTCAATAGTGATTTCTCATCAATCACTAAAAGAAACAAGATTACTGGGTCTAAAATTCAGAGTAAATCTTGTCAAAAACATTTAATCTTATCTGGCAATCTCTGCATTTTAGAGTGCTGCTTTGAAGCAATGTGTTGGGAAGAATGCAGAGCAATTTCTGAAAAGTAGCTACTATAAAATATATTGGAATGGTATATTGGTTCAGTGTGCTGAATGAGTAGTGGAGGAAAAATAGGAAAAGAATGTCAGTATTTGAAGTGTGTGGCTGTTAAGAAGGTGTAGGTGTATGTACCTGTGTTCAAGCTGTATCTTTGTGTGTATTGTCCTGTGGGGCTTTGTCACCCACGAATAATGTCAGTGATGGGTGCAGTGCTGTGGTCACATCTGCCTCACCTCCTAACTCCTTTCCTTCATCTCTCTCCAGACCTATCTGTATCTGGAGGAGATGCTAGAATAGATCTGCATCTATTCCTCACAAATATTTCAAAGGTGACTAAAATGGTTCCCTGGTCTCTGTTTTCTTACAGAAACTTCCTATGTCTAAATAAATTGCTATGTAATAATAATTTCAACCAATAACGGCTGCAGTCCAGGGATCAAAATTTGTGTTGTGAACTCCAACATAACTTCCCAATGCCTTCAGACTGAGCAAATATTGCTGTAATTGCTCTACAGAATAAGCTGAAATAGAGATAATTGAAGCCGTTTGCTTGGGGTTATCATGAAAGGAGTTTGTGTGCATGGGCAGAAATTTACCATCTCTCCCTTTTCTTGGGCACATTTTTTGACTGCAAAGTTGCAAATGAAGGGAATTCCCACCTGGCCTGATACATGTGGACTGAGACTTAAACCTAATTCTCTCATTCTCTTGAATCAGCAGATGTTATATAAAATTAAATGTGGATGGAAAGTCTTGATGCAGGCTATTGAAATTATTTGAAGAAACTTAACCTATTTCAGTGGCAGGATGTAAGTGAGTCCTTCATACTCAAAATGACCCGAGTGAGCCTGGAAAGCATTCCCTTGTCACGAGGATGTTACCTTCTGGCTGGGGCTATGCCTCTCAGCCTGTTTCTGGCAGGTACCAACCTTTGCTAGCTATGAACTCATTGTGCTTTCTTCTCCCCATCTGCATCTCAGCTGTGCCTGTCCTTTGCATCTTCCACTTCAATCCAGTTGGTTCTTTCACTCTCTTTCTGCCTTTCCATTTGTTTCCTCCTGATGAACGTTCCCTCCTTCACACAGGAAAAGAAAACCATAAATCTATTGTGATATTTGAGGTCAATGTATACTTTATGTTGGAGAAACTTCCAAAAGTGCCTCTTCCTGTCTCCTTTTTCATCTTTAAAATAAGTAGCTGGTAGAATCTGCTGCAATGGTTATAAGACATAATAGCTTCTATTATCCATTGTTTCAAAGCAAAAAATTGGGTTGTTAACCTATGAAAAGTAACATTTCAGTTGCCTCAATCTTTTCTAGACATAAGACTGAAGTTCTAATGAACTGATGTATTTCAAATAATTTCAAGTAGCTGGAAAAACTACATTTATTTGAAAATGGTGAAGGTTTTTATTTCTTTTCTTGTGCATTCCCTGAAAGCTCCAGTTTTTAAACACCAACTTCAATTACATTGTAATGCATTAAGCCTTGAATATAAGTTGAAATCAATGATACTAAAATTCAAATATAAGATGTGCCTAATCAGCATCTAAAAATGCATGGTACTTTGTGTGAAACCCCAACAGTGTCTGAAGACAAGCCTCTTTCCACCTCTTTTGTCAGTGGACTCCAATTTCAGTCTTTCACTGAGGAAGTGAAATAGATATGATTGCTTTACCTCCGATTATTTGTAAACAAAGACTTGGGATGGAAAACTGCAGATTGGAAGAATCCTACATTTAATTATTTGAAGCCATTTGATCTTTATCCTTTGGGTCCATGCCAAATTAATTTCTTCTTCTACTTTGTGTATGTAACACATAACATTACAACCTAAAGTTTAGCTGCTTTGTTCCTTTTTACTTCATAACCTTTTATAGGACTTTGCAAATTAAATTTGGTGATTAAAATAGACAAGCTTCTTTAACACAAATAATAGCCTATCTTAGAATGCATGATCTGTTTCATAGCCATTACTATGACTAAGTGGGTTGTGTGGCAGGAGACTCAAGACTAGCTTAATAAATCATTGCCTGCTTGGTCAGTTTTAGGCATGAAAGAACAAAAGCATAATATGATTTCTGGTTCAACTAAAGGATTATCAAGAAAGATTTGCAAGTTGTGTGCAACTCCCTAACCTTCTGGGAAAGATGGTATTCTAAGACTCTCTTATCTTCTCATGAATAAATAAAACAGCCTTGCCAATTTAAAATCCTTTATTGATAACCTGCAGACTTAGTTTGTGCCATAGCTAGAATGTGGGTACCACAAGACGAAGCTGAGTACCAATGTGTAGATCTCCCAGAGGGAGGCAGGCAATGTGTCCAAGAGCCTGTGCTTGCTTTGTGAATGGGAGGTTTTGGAAACTGTGCACAACTTCCCCATCTGGATGGCTCTGTGATAGACTGTGAAACCATCTTAGTCAAGAAAGCAAATAAACAACTTACAGAAGCTCTAAGAGACATTCAGCTTAGTGATCTAATGCTTCAAAAATGCAAAATATATATGCACAATTGAATGGGAATTTCTTTAAAAGTTAAATTAGGATCTTGAATGCATGCAGGGGAATGAGGATGGTTTAATCATAGATGAATGAAGTTTAACTTATTTAAATGTCACTCTATGTCTCTGCTTCTAATTGTGCCATATGGTATCACCTAATAAGAGCCAAGTGCAGATGCCAGTTGCATCACAGTATGATATATTATAAAGCAATCAAATTTGAAGTGAAGATTTATGATGGAGCTCTTCTTTGTTAAAATCAAGCAAACAAAAAAGCCATCTGATCTATTATGGTCAATGAATGGGCCTCTGTCTTAAAGCTCCTGTTCCAAAGATGTTCCTGGTGTGCATCCTCCATCCCTGGGAAGCCTCATACTGGGGTTAAGAGCTGAGGGAAGGGTTCCACAAGTTAGGCCTACCTTTGTGCTGTGGCCAAAATTCTTTGCTCAGTAAGAACAAAGTGGCAATGTCCTTAATGAGCTGAGGGGCTGTACCCTGCTGGTGAGAGCTGATGGAGCTGGAGTGCCTCATACCCCAATGCTTCTGCAACTGAGTGCATTTAGGAGCCCCATTTTGAGATTATCATCAATTTTCTCTCCCTTACCCAGATATCTATTGCTACATGTTAAGGAAATGGAAATTTACAAATTTAATTTTAAACCTGGTGTAACCCCAGGTAGAGAGTCTTGTTTTGGTCACTAGGTTTGAACATGTGACTGTGAATATTTTTGAGAAGATACTTAATCACAAAAAGTGATGGAGAACACTTTGCCTACTTTCATGTCTGGATAGTACTATGTGTTTCTAGAAAACTTGGACTAACTTGAAAATTAAATTTGGTGCCAGTAAGCTTCCTTAGCCTGCCTGTGTATACGTCATCATTAAAAATTAATAACTCGATCAGTATTTTTTTTCCCCTACATTTTCTTCTCATTATTTAGAACCAGAATTCACAGTAGGATTTCAGTCAGTCACAGTAACTCCTCAGAACCTGCAAAATTGTCATTTCTTTCCCCACTTTGTAACAGGACAGGTGGTGAAATTCACATTGTTTTTATTTTACTTTTTTTTTTAAGTGAGGAAAAATCAGCATAGCTCTGTTTATTTCCTTTTTTTAATATCTCTAAATGGTTACTGAAACCTTTAGAAATACCACAAATAATGATAAAACATTGGCATTTATTCCTGTGTTCAGAGAGAAGGAATTTTAGTTTGTTAATTTGCTTGAGATGGTATAAAACTAAAAATAATGGCAGCACTCTTGGTTTAAGAAATAGCTACTTGGAAAAAAATTCTAATAAATTGGAATTTGAGTGATCTATTCAGCCAGTTGAAGAATTACTCTTTAGAAAAGCTCATCTGATATTATTTGAAACAATTTATCATTCAATATCAGAGCAATATCCTGCTGCAACACCAGGAGGACATCAGCATTCATCTGCAAACAGGATTCAAACAGTAATTTCTGCTGTTGCCAGTTAGGGAAGCTTTAAAATAACAGTCACCAGGAATAATCTGCAGGTGAAGAAATTGCAACACATGTGCTTTCTGACTGTAATTTGACCTGTGTGCAAGCATGTAAATCTCCTGTTATTCCCCAACTGAATAATCCTTGGATAAAACCAAAGCCATCAGGCGGAAATAATAGTCAGAAGTATGTAGCACTGACAGTACACAGAGCTCGCTCTTCTTCTCTGGCTTTTGTTGCACGGCTGGTTGAGCGAGGGGTGAAATAAAACAGTTCCATGAGAGTGTGTGAATCTTCAAGTACAACAGAATGATCTGTCCAGACTAAAAATACAGGGAAAGATGAAACAGGAAGAAGATTAGGAGGGATGTACAGGGTCTGAGACAACACAGCAACATTGCTTTTCTCCTGCTGAAGAGAAATGTATGGGTTTAATCAGATGGGTTAAGCTCTGAACTGAAGGATTCCTAGTTCCTCATCATGTCTGCCTTTGGAGACTAGGATATTCACAAACTATTTTGCTACAAAAGTAAAGCAGTGCCCTGGCAAACTCATGCCATACATGACATGAAACAGATCCTCCCAAGTGGAATACAGCATGCATTTTCCTTTCAGATTTACCCCCAAAGAATTTTCATTGTTCCTGGTAATTTAATCCAGGTTCCCTCCTCTCTCTGCATATTATTTACAGAAGTAGTTCAATGTACAAACTCATTTGTCTACTTTCTTTTGCTGTTAAATATTTTCAGGGAAGCGATTGGAGAAAGTTAAGCATAATTATTGTTCAGGTTTTGGTCTGCCTCCTGAGACTACCCTCTCTGAGAAAATTCTCATGATGATTTTTCTGATACCTCTCTCTGTGGAGAGAGTCTGCTGATGTTCTTTTGTTGCCTGGCCTATCCAGGCTCCTTGTAGACAGTGGAGAGTCTGAAATCTTTCCAGAGGGAAAAATCAGAGCATCTTTATTACACACCTTTTGTAAATTGCCCTCTCTAGAGACTGATCTCTTCCATTTATTATAGGTGGTATATAAAACTTCTGTTGAAGCAGCAGTGCTGTATCGCAGGGAGATTTTTGCTTAGCCAATGCACTTTTAGGTTTACTCTCTTATAAGTTGATTTAGCTGTATCTTGTCAGTTCTAGCTGGAGTTATTTCTGGGAATGGGTGTAAGTAGTCCAAAAAACCACATGGACATGTGTCAGGTAGGGTTGTCTGTAAGAAATCTCTTATTAGGCTGTAAGGTGATGAGTGTTTGAAAAAGTCCCTGTGGCCTATTGCAGTGAGGAACCCCTGGAACAGCTGTATCTCATGAGAAGCTGTTGATCCACAGTTAGGAAGTGTTAGGTCTGTATTTCTGTGGGGCTGTACCATGCTTGTGGATGAAAGGAGGCCTGCTGCCTGAAGAAGGTCCTGGTTAAAGGACATATGCTTAACACCTGAGTTGTACCTAGTAATCCTGCTGAAGGCTCACCAAACCTCAGGCTCATCAAGTGGAAAAGCTTCATTCAGGATGTGGCCTAAGGTAAGAAGAGGGCCTTATTAGTGTTGATATTTTTAACAAGGGAGCTGCCTATTTCATGATAGCAGATTCTGATTAAATTACTTGTATTTGATTTTTGAGGCAACTGGAGAACATGTCTGAGTATCACAGCTATCCCCTAAGCTATCATGATTCCACAGTGGGCAGAACTGTGGTTTGTGGTTACCTCAGCAGATTCCTGGCCTTGTGGTTGAAATGGGTTTGGGCAACTTGTGACCATGTGGGCCCCTGCCTTCCCATGCAGCCTCCTGTGGAAGTTGCATTTTTAAGCTGCCTGATTGCTGTGCCTGCTGTATCCAGCTGGAAAAACAGAATCCTTGTGCCTATGACACCCGTATAATGAGCACTGTTCTGACTGACTGGCTTCTCCCTTCCAGTTCATTTCAAGCATCTCTGGTAAGGTAATTTTCCTCTCATCACCCTGATGCTGTCACACCCACACCCTAATTGGAGCACCTTCCCATCAACTACCATGTCACCCTTATTACCACAGCAATCTTCCATCCAGACTCTCAATGCTTTCCTCCCAGCCCATTCCCCATGCACTGCTCTGTGCTCTCTCCTCCTCTAAATCTCCTGTCTGTATGCATAACTTAAAAATTTCTGCTCTTCTGTCACCAAAATTGAAGCAACCTCATATACCATTTTACGAAACAGACAATACATCCTTCAAGAAAAGGAGATAATTTGTATACTTTGGGAAAATCCATGAGTTTTGGGTTAGTCTGGGAAGTTTTACTAACAAGAATATATGTGTCAGTGCAATCTCATTGAGTACCTCCTCTCAAAATTCAGATTTTCTGCTATGTGTATGCTTTCTAGGTTTTTGCTGTTTGCAACCATCATGTATTAAAATCAATAATGTTTGGTTTTCTAAAGGACAATTTGTTTCCAGATTTGAAGCAACATTTTAAAATCCATGGATAGAAACTTTTTTCCTTGGGAAAAGACAACATGACAATGATGTTTAAAGTAATGATGTTTAAAGTACCTTTCTTTCTGATAGATCAACAATGGATTTTTTTCTTTCTTGGCAGATACTACTCTGAATTATTCCTATTTCACCTATTTCTCTTCCAGATGATTTTAGTTTCAAAATTGCACACCAGTCCTTTCTCTACACATCACACAACTAGAATACTTAAGTTAACTGTGGCATGCTTGTCATTAGAACTGAAAGTGTGCTGAGTTCCATGTCTCTGCATTACCATAAATTGTTTGAGACCTCTTTGCAAGACTTGTTAAAATTGTTTTGAGGGATGTTTCCCACTGTTTGGTCTGGTTTTGGTCAGTATCTCAGTCATGGATAAGTACATTTTATTTTTTCTACACAGATATTTTATCTGTCACATATAATGCCAATCAGATTAGGTAATTCCAGGTGATCTTGTCAGTTTGTTCTATATTAAGTCTTTGAAGGACAGGCAACCAGTATGGATGGAGTGCAGGAAATTCATTTGTCTTCTGTTCATTGTCATACTTGGCTGTCACAGAAAATCATTTCTCACAATACCATATGTGCTAGACCCATTATCCTGCTCTATGCTATATCACATGTATTTTATGTCCACTGATGCTTGGTTTTCACTTTTTAGATTAGGAGGAGTGAACTCCATAACATGTTCTGAAGGTGTTTATCAAATTTACAGCTCCTGTCACACTGTGTCCTAAAGAAATTAAAATAAACACTGTTGGTGTGCAGTCTCAGGCTGGGAATTACTATTTAAAACAGTTATTCTGACAGTAGTTTGTTCATTTTAGGAGGAAAAGGAAGTCTGTAAAGTATGAAACAGTTCTTCCTGTCTTATAGTACTATGTGGGCTGGGCCTAATTCTTTGGAGAGTTTGTCGGGATGAGACAGAGCGCCTGCAGTTTGCATTGACTTGAACCGCGCATAGGCTAGATGTTTAAGGGCAGGACTTGACACACTACCTGTAGAAATGACAGTAAGATTATCTTAGGTGTTAGCTTTCACAGTCTGTCACAAGTTTAAGTGACATTCAGCCAGCTCAGGTTCCTGCACAGGCGTTAGTCTCACTGGATGACTTTTCTGTGAATAGAGATTCTGACTGATCATGTGATTCAATGAGAATTGCAGAACCAGGCCCTAAGAGAGAAATGTTTTCAGCTTCCAATGGTTATCCTTATACCATGTGTCTCTTCATTGTTGTGGTGTTTTTTGACTTTCAAATCATATGTTAAAAAACCCACTTGGTTCCTGAATATTGCTTAGGGCATAGATATCCAGAGTTCCTACTATTTTGCTATTGCAATGGCAATTAAGGATAATTGAGATGGGGGAGGAATCTTAGCCCCAGTACAGTTTCTATACATGATTTTTAACATTTGCACTGAATGAACTACGTCTTTGAAAGATGAGCTTGTTTTGCTTTAGCATAGTCCGATGATGTCACATGAGCAGAGTTCAAGTGTCCTGTCAGCCTGCAAGCTTGCAGAGGTGATCTGGGTATCCTTGAGGATCTTAAGAAACCATATTTTTCTGTTCTTTCCCCAGACTTGAAACATTTCTGTTTAGAATGATCACTCAGTTTTGCACCAGAATGTAGAATTCTGACTGCTGAGGTTTATGTCAATCAGGACTGGTTGCTTAAAGCCAGGAATAAATCCAAGAATTTGTCCATATGCAGGGAGCCTCTCTGCATGTGCATGGGCTGCTCAGCCCTAGTAAATTGATTAACTTTTCAAACCTTTGTTTGCAAGAAGGAAGATCAGGTTTTTTTCCTTCCCTCCTCCTTCAAAAGTAATGTCCTTTACAGCTTGAAAAGATGTCATGTATAACAGAGACCCTGGGTGCATGCCATCAGTGCTGGGTGGACTTACAGCAGGGAGAAGAAAAGATACTAAGAGCTGTTGTAGACAGAATAGACTAATTTATTTATTTATTTATTNCACCAGCTCTCTGGTAAATGAGTTTTATTACCCAGTGTGGGAGCATAGGTGTCATTTTAGCAAAATGACCAGGGCACATCTCTAGTAAAACAGCAAATGGTATGGATTACAGGACACCTTGTGACTGGATATTGCTTAGCAACTACACGTGTTTAGATCACAGGCCTGGTGAGGTAATTCATGCTGGGGATGAATAGGTAGCATCTGACCACATAACACACACCATGTTCAAAACAACTAACCCTTGCACTGCCTTCTGACAGCACCCTTATCTTTCTCTTTATAAAGCACTGTTAAGGATGAGAAATGTAACCTTTTCATAATTTGGAGAATGTTGAAGTTTCTTCTTCTACAAAAGTTTATTCAGATGGAATTTCTGATTTCTTTTGTCTGGCTAAAATTACACAGGACATGTTACAGTAAAATGTTGCTGTAGGAATTTTTTTCTTTTTCCTTTTATACAGCACCCACTACATTTGAGTTTCTTTTCAAACTAATACTCAGACCTATCCATGTTACCCATATGTCACAGAGATGGTACCCTTGGAATAGAAAGGCATGTTTGTGGTGTTTTCTCATGATGCATTTTTTTCTGTGGTTTGAAATTTTACAAATGTGTCAGTACATTCTTATCTAAAGTTGAAAAACTATGTTACTTTACATTATGTGGTAGTCCTAAAGGACTTGACAAAGATTTTTTCAGTGGTTTGTTGAAGACTACTGTAAGGGTATAACCACATCCCCAGAACTGAGCATTATGTATGTTTGCAGTGACTACTGGAAGAGGATATTGCCCAAAAACTGTGTGAATATGCTTTTGCCGCAGGTCCCAGGATGGAGATGTAGTTTGTTCTTAAAAAAACCAAACAAATAATATGGAATATACTTATCCCCTCACCAGTTTGTGTTCTTTTAAAAGCTTCTTGTGTTTCCCTTGCTCTTGGCAGAGAAGTAAAAATACATTTTTAAAAACAAAATTGGAACCATTCATCCCTAACAAAGAAAAGTGTGATGTTTCATAGTCCATCACATCTATTAATATACTTGATCTAAGTGTATAGGAAGTGTGATGGACATCCTTGGTGTCCTCTGTTTTGCAGCATTCTGAGTCCCTCAAGGCTGAGGTACTGAACTGTGAAGGTTATGATTTTCTCAAGCACTGATTTCACTTGCAAATCAGAAACTGTCCTAATTAATAAATAGGTCTTTCAGAACAGACAAACAAATTGTATATTGTGGTCTGGCAGGGATTTTGAATTTGAATACCCTTCCCCTCTACCCTTTTTCTGGGAAATTGTTGAAAAGTGATTTTAATTGCCTAAAAAGTTGTTATTAAGCCCAGTTTTCACAGCTGGCACTGCCCTCATGCACAAAACTACACAAATGTGGTTTTGAGATGAGAAACTGATCTTTTCTTTATCTCTCACAAATTAAAAAAAAAAAAAGCATTAAGAGAGATTCTGCTCAGACCATGCTTTGTAAAGGGATTCTTATTTAAATCATAAGAAGAAAATTGTAAACCAAGTATAATCATGAAAAGCTGGAAAAATCACATTTTATACCTGAAATTTGTGGCTTTGTTTGGAATTTGAAACTATCAGCTAAAATATCTCTGATTACATAAAGCATGTGAAGTGTTAACCAATGGCTCACATTGGCATGTGTGTGAGCAAACTGCTGAAATGAGAACTCAGAGGCTCTGGACACTGTGTCCAGAGACAGGGCCAGACTCTGCATGTTTTAACTCAGAAAAAAGTGTCATTGTCTTCAGTATGCTTAATTAATGTTCTTAGCCTATGATGATCACATTTAAGATCTCACTTATGAAACGAAGCAATGTGTGTGTGAGTCTGTGTGAGAAGCATCTGGAGTTGGGCTCATCTGCAACTGTTGAAAGAGCAGTATCTTGCTTTTCAAATACTGTCCATCATTTCGGGATCTTACTTCCCAAGCCAACCTGTGACACCACTGAGGAAACAGAGATAGAAAAGAGGGAGATCATTTTTTCAATGTCCTATAGGAAATGTGCTGGAATTGGAGCCTATTTCCCCTGAGTCTTGCTTCTTTTTCTTCATCAAAAGATTGCTCTACCTCTCCATAGGCATCCAATGTGTATTTCAGTTGACCTGCTGTTCTGTGGGGCACCCTTTGTTTCAGATCTAAATTTAACTCTGTTTCATACACGGCTTGGCTTTTCATGCTGCTGTTATAATAAATTATAAATCTGAAAGGCTGATTCACCCAACAGTAAAAACTGTTATTGTTACAGCTTGGGAATGTGATACTGTTTTAGAAACTGAGATTTCGGGGTTTTTTAATTCAGGAGAGCCTTAAACTTTTTCCTCTGTGATAAATCACAGCACCTGAGGAGCTTTGTCCAACTGCTGAAACAAATGAATACTACTGAGCTGGTTTGGTATCTAGAGGTTGTGGAGTTGGGGTTTTCTGAAATGTAAAATGCAGATGGATCCCAAGGCTTTTTCCTTATTAGCATGATTTTCAAATGTTTTTTTAAATTGTTATTTTAGGGCCAAGAAGGTGAATTGTTTAGGGAAAGAAGAAAAGCTCACACAAATATATGACTACACTATGTAGGAACGTGTTGATTGTCTAGGTGCAACTTGAACAAGTAAAGAGTTTAAAGTATTCTCAACTTGCCTGTAAAAGCACCTCTGCATCCCCTGAAGAGTTTGTGCCTGCACAGCACAACCAAAGCTCTTTCCCCCTTTAAGCCAGCCACAAGTCATGGACAGGATCTAGTGGAGCAGAGCCTCCATTTATAGCCCTCACCGTTCACACCCTCCATGTGGATAATACACGGCTTGTGTGTGGAATCTCAGCTGTGCTGCCTGATTCAGCCCCTAGCCTCCATTGGCATGTCAGCTGCACCGAAATCTGAAATATGGGTTGTTCAAGGGCTCTTAGTTTGTTGGCCTTCAAATCTCACCTGTGAGAGCTTGTTCTTAGGAAGACTAAATAACTTCTCCTCTTTTCCAGCAAGGGCAGTCCCATAGCCTTTTGCAAGGAACTTTCAGCAGTCCTTCAGAGTTCCGCAGCCTTGTCTTTGTCAATAGACATTTTGGGGAGGAGTTAGAAGGTTATAGATTTTCCCATAATATGGACTTGTTTGTCTTGCTAATGGAAGAATATTACTGCAGTTTACTCAGGCGGTCTGCATGAAAAGATTGGAACAAAAGTCCTGAATTCTTGGGATGAAATTAGCATGAAGCAATGACTTCAAGACTGTTGACTGCTTTACTGTTGCTTAGAGTTGCTTGGTGAGTCTCTGTTTATCTCTGTTTCCTAGCTTGTGTTTATTCCTTTACTGGCTCTTACTTTGCCATCTTTGTCACAGGAAATGGTGTGTGTGCATTCAAATAATAGCATAATATAAAATGTGTTTCTAAGAAATACATATTTTTATATGCTACATATAAATGATACTTTAAAGATGCAGGCATCATCCCAGCCTAGGTCTTTCCAAATAATTTAGTGTTTGGATTGTTGTGGGCTGGGAGAGGTGTGTGTTTTTAAGTAAAATAAACCATTAAATTGTGAGTCTGACAGAAAGCATTGGGCTGGAGACTGGTCATATCAATCTCTTAGCTAATGGATATGTCCCTCATTTGAAGGTCTTTTCTCTAGATGTCTTTCATAATATGATAGTAGCAACACACTTCAACTTGGATTAATTTAAAAACAAATTAAAAAGATTAATTTAATCTTTTCCAGAACACCTTCTTGAAAAATCAGTTGATCTGTGGAAAGAGAGCCAGCCAGAGACAGCACTGAAACTATGCTTTTGATCTGAATACCCACCTAATACAAAGGTCAGACACAGACTGCATCTGGCTGCCATCTTTTGAATGAACAATTTCAATCCTGTTCCATGTCCCCATACACTCCTGCAGGGAAAATACAGAGTTAGGTTTAAGTCTGAAATTATTATCTTCTCCAAATATGAATCCTAGGTAACACATTCTAACTGCACCTAATATGTAACAACAGTATCAGAAAATGGAAGGGAGAGAACAGTTCATTCACTGTGGGGTTTGTTTTTTTTTCTAAATGGCAGCTTGTCTGGGTGCTGTGTTAGCAATAATTTGCTATTTGATTGAATAATTGGGAAAGGAAATACATTCCCCATCCACTCAAAGTCCATTAGCAGTAAGGCGAGGCTAGCTGCTTCTCCACAAAACATGCAGGTGTTTCTCATATTCTGACTGCTATAAATTGTACAAGTGAGGATGGGGTTTCAGGAATTGAGTGGTGTGATGGAACAGGCAAAACAGCATAAATCTGTTGGAGGATCCTTCACTTTTTTTTCTTGACTGAGGAACACAGGAAGTGTCTACCTAGTATGATGTCAATTGAAATCAAGGCTTCCAAATGGCATCTCCAGCTGCAGACTGGTTTAAAGGGAAGTGTCCAAGGAAATAGTAGAGGCATCGAAAGGATGATAGCTTCCAAGGCTCATTGGGGAAGATGAAATGACAGAAGGACAAGGCCATTCCACCAAGTGATCTAAGTGACAAACTGTTAGAATTGTCAAAAACCTGTTGGCTGTCACCCAGCACTAAATACACAATAAAATCCATTGATGTTAATGTTGTCAAATGACCAAAAATGCTGCTTGATGTTGAGATTGCTGACCCATTCTGGACCTTGCTTTAATTTAAGCCCTCCAAACTCACAGATTAAATGCTCAAGTGCACATTCACTGGGCTATCACCAACAGGCTCTCTCAGAAGACCAGCTCCATGCATAGGATCTAAAACCCAGACTGATGCATTAGAACAGAGCACATATTCTTCTAGGATATTTTAGAAAAGACCACTGCTCTTAGCTATTCCTCATTTCTGAAAAATTGAGGTTGTAATTCCAAGCCTCATGTGTTCAAGGCTGTTAAGTTTTAAATGCAAGTTACCAAAGTCAAGGTCTGGGAAGATATATTTTAAATTGCAAAGAGGGATGGGAAGTCAGAAGACAGAGGCTCCTCTGAACTCCCTGTTGAGGGTGCTGCCTTTAGGCACCCATTTTTGATTGCTTCACTCTCCTCACATACCACGAGCAGGCATTATAACAAATATTAGAATGCAACATCCTTCACGGGCAAATCTGGCTTGCTCAGTACTTCAGAACTCATTTTCCCTTCCAACATAAACAGAGGGAGCTTTACTCCTTTCAGCTGGGATTTTTACCTCATAACATCCTTAGTGCAGTTAGAAAACAGGTGACCTAGTTGTAAATTAAGATCAGGATTGCAGTGTGTGTACACATGGTTTCTACCATCAGATAAATACACAGATAAACATGTGATAGCTATTTTAATCAATCATACCTTGGGAGCTGTGCCCACTGTGTTCCCAAGAACAGGGCACAAAATGCAGCACTCTAAAGGAATTCCACACATTGCAGCAAGTGACCCCTTACCAAAACCAAGGCTGAGAAAAACTGCAATTTCCTTATTAGAATCACATGTCATCACCTTGCCAGCTACATTTTTGAATGCTCCTCAGCTCTTTTTTTTGCACTGGCTTCCCACAAACACTGCACATAAAACCAGAGTGACTCACAGCATCCTTCCATGTCAAACAATTCTCTGAAAAGGCTGTGCTGGAGTCATTTGATGCTGTGTTTGCTAGTGCCCTGGAGGCCTCCAGGCAATCCCCAAGTCAGCTGAGTTCATGTTACCAGAGATAAGTAGCTGGCACTCAGACTGCATGCCTGCACAGCTTTGACTACTTTTCAGTCATAAAGTAATTTTCCAATTTATGAGGAAATCACATGTTGCTCACCAAATATAGGAAATAGGTCACATTTCAGTCAATATTCTCCAGGTGTCCTGTGGTCGGGTCTGATTGGTGACTCATTCAGAAGCTCCTTTTGCCTTTGGTTCTTCCTAGCTGGGCAATTTGCAGCAAACAGTGTTTGTGTTTGGCAGATAACCATATTACAAACGTGAGTAAACACTAATTATTCACAGGATAGATAATGGCCCAGGGGAGCAATGATCACCAGGTATCCTCAATTTCCCATTTTCTTCTGTCTCCTCAAAATTTGGGTTGTTGCCTTGTGGAAGAAAGGTTCTCAGAGTCAAAAAGTGGAAAACACTAAGAGGGTTAGGGGAGAAACAGTTTCTGGACAGCACCTTCAGGGAAGTCTGTTTTCAAAATTTTGTGGACAATATTAAAGCTGAAACTGTGCAGCATGAGGTTTTTACTTTTTAACCTTGGATTCAAGTTTATGCAGCTCCCTTCATGTTTTTAGGAAGTACTGCTTCAAAGGAGCTCTGAAACTCCCTTCTAGATGATGGACTGGGGTTCTCCAAAGCATAGATCTCCAGCAAGACTGCTGAAAAAGGCAGGGAACTAACTATCTGAATAACAAGCCTTTATTTACTCATGTCCTGTTAATCTCAGCCCACTCTGAAATGATTAGCAGAGTGTCTGCTGGAGGAAGCTGTGGTGCTCCACATGTAGTTGGCCATGCCTGATCAAGGCATGATCAAGCAGCTTTTCCTGTGGGCCCCAGAGGACTCTGTGCTGTGTCTCAGCATGAGGAAGCAGAACAAGATCCTTCAAGGGAATGTACTTGTCAGTGCTCTCCAGAATGGGAGATGAAGTTATGCTATCCAGATGAACTCTATCTTGCTATTGACAACTGAGAGAACCTTCACTACTGTTTAATTGAAACTGAAGCTGCGAAGTTAACGTTTAAATTCATTCTGTGTAAAAGTTGTGGTGAAACCATGAGTCTTTTAGCTCTGAATTTTTTTACTGGTAACAAGAGAAGCTTTATAACCTTAGAATTCACATTTTGTGCAGCAACATATTAAAATTTCACTGGAGGTTAGGGTAGTCATACACTCCTAAAAACTAACTATCTCTATTGGAAAACTGAAAGTGGGTCTTTGAAGAGCATTTTTAGACCCAGAAATTGGAGCTCAGCTGGTGGAAGACTGTGATTCCAGAAAAGTAAAAATCCTCTTTAAAAAAAAAAAAAAAGTTTTAACCTTTGCCTGTTTATGTTTGGATTCAAGGAAGAGTACAGACTGATCATTAAATCCTATGTATTGTATCTATTCCAAGCCAAATATATCCAGTGCTCTTTACTGTCTGGTGGCTGTGCCAGCATGTACAGTGGTCACCAGTGTATTTTTATGCCACATCATTTGTGCACTCCAGCCCTCTTGTATGGATATGAGGCTGCAATATCAGCTTTTTAGGCTTTCAGAAAATTAAGAAAAATGTCCTAGGGATGGAATAGGAACTCACAGCAGGAACACAGCTTCAAGCTAGGAATTTACTCAGTACTGGAACAGCACAGGACGTAGGCACACTGGAAAAGGAAAAAAAATTTTATAGGCAGATTGCTCTGCTAGAATAGCTACTGCCTGCCTGAAAGTCCAGCCATTGTTTTGGAGCCACTTTAGGTTACTGCCTGTAATGTCAGTAAAGACATCCCAACAGTTGGTGAAATTCTCCATCAAATTAGGTCTCCATGTTTCCTAGAGTGACATCAAGTGAGAATTCAAAGAGAAAGTCAATTGACCTGTTATTATACTGTTACAAGATATGAGTGTGATCTTTCTAGTGCACCCAAAATAACCCCTATCTTTGATAATTAGTTACTGTGTATGTCCATGCTCAAGGGCAGCCCTGAGAGTGCATGAGATAGAATGAAAAAGCCATTATGCATCTCCCCTTCCTGTTAAGGAGATTGAGTTCTGCTCTGAGCCAGAACTGCTTGCATAAGAACATAAGTCCAAATTATGGAAGTTATTTTAATAATAATGGTGTCTAGGCAGGCTTTGAGAATGCCCATGACAGATACGTAAGGACTCTGGAAAACTTTTGGAACTGTTAATACCAGAAATTTTGAGTCTCTGTCCTTGTGCTCATTAAAACCAGGCCACTGCAGTAGGCTAGAAGTATTTCACAATAAGCAAAATTGTTTTATAAGCATGAACACAATTCCTCTGTGTTGGTGTCCCTTTGTCTATAAATAGCCATATTTTGCACCCTGCCTTTCACCCTCTAAAAAAGCCAAACAGACAAACCACAAACAGCAAACCCCCACCCCTGCAACCAGCCAAGTCCCAAAGCATCAATGGAGCACAAAGAAGCTTGTCTGTGCCAGCTAACCAGCTAGTTTGGTATAGCATAAGGTGCAGGAAAGGAATTAATGTGACTTGTTGTGACTGATTAAGAGGGGCAAGGAAGGAGCATGAGGAACAATGAGTGCATGCTGTGTGGAGTGTGCATAGTCCTGGAAAGTAAGAGAGTGAAATGCTGCTGAAATATTGATAGGGTGGATAGGATCTGGAATGATTGACGGCATGTGTGTGTATCTTGGCAAGTTTAATTGGATTTGTTGGGGTAGAGGGTGGAAGAATGTGGTGCATTTCCTTTTATGGGTTTCTTTCTTTCAGTCTCTTCTTTTCTTTCCTATAGAATTGATATTCAATGCATGTACTTTTCATTGTCTGCACAGAAAACCTGGTCTTTATTCCCCTAAATTTTAAGGTTGAGGGAGCTGCATAGAGGGGATGAAAAGAGATGTAAAACAGCTTTCATTGCTCTTTATTTACTACTTGTCTTCACTCTTCAGTGAGCAGTCATGCCTAGTGAGAGTAGTGACTTGGAGGGGTAAGAAAAAAAAGAGTATGTAATTGAACGGTGGCTAAATGAATTTCAGTATTATGATGCCCATCATAACAGGAATTCTTCCACGAGGACTTGTGTCTGTGCTCTACTGAGTATTACTGTGTTTTTCTGTTTTCTCTTTGGCTTATCATCAGCAACCAGATTCCTATCATCCTGCCACAAGATGGGAAATTTGGACTCTGTGCACAAGGGTCTTAGTGAGTGATGAAGTGCAGATCCCTCAAAATGCCGATCACCTCAGTGCCCATTCAGCCTCCTAACTTCTGCTGAAACAAGTAAGTGTCTGTGGAAAGCTGCCTCAGTTGCTTTGATGGTCAAAGCCTGGATTTCCAACAAGTTTCCAGCCACAATGTATGTGGGTTTTCTCTGCAAGGCTTTTAGCCTTCTTTTCTCCCTCATGCCTTTCTGCAGCATGAGTATACTGTGCTTTTAAGCAGAACTGTTGAACCATCTGTTCTCTCCCCAAGTGTGACTTCCTATTCTGGTATAAATCAGTAGTTTCTCTGATGTCAAAACTAGAAAGCAAAAAACCATTCTTGATTGTTGATTTCTGTGAAGTTGGGGGTTTTAAGGATTTTGGTTTGTTTTCTGTTTACAGGGCTTTTTTTTTTTGTTTTGTTCTGGTGTTTTGGTTTTTTTCACAGATTTTGGTGTTTTAAGTCAGAGAGCTGAGGATGACAGCTTTCAAGATGTTTCAAAGTGAGAGCCCCAGTTGCTGCTCTTGGGCTCAATGGGAGAGAAGAAGCCTGTTGTGTGTGTAAGTGAAGGAGCAGTGAATCCAGGAGGTTTCCATTGTGTGGTGAAGAAGGACAACTGCTGATAGAGGACATTGCATCAAAAGGTAAAAGTTTTCACTTGCTCCTCTTCTGAGTTCAGTGTGACTCACTAGCCAAAGACTTGGTAATCCCTTCTCAAACTTGTGATCTTTCCAAGCCCTTGGGCATATACTTCAGAGCTTTTGTTTCTTCCCTTCTTTCTGCTTCACTCTGCCCCATGAGCAAGCTTAACAGTCTGTGAAAACCAATGGGCTGGTAGCTATAAGCAGGGGGGACTTAATGACATGTTCAGTCATCTCTGAAGAGATGAAGCCAAACACGTGTCTGGAAGCAGGATATTTTTGGAACTGTTTGTCTATTTTCAAATAACAAGTTGAATGTAATAATGTCATTACACAGCTCTAAATTCAAAGATCTGTTTTCACTGGAACACAATAGAAGCTAAGCTATCAGTCAGATAGCTCGTTTTCATTGCAATAACAGCCAGTTTCACTGGCAGAAGTATTTCCGAATTTTGAGATTTTACTTACTTAAGGCTGCTTTTGGTGTGAGATAAATGTGTCTTCCTGAGAACAATTAAAGACTTCTGGAGAAAAAAGAGGCAAAGGAGGACAGTAGGAGAACAGTCCGCTTGTTTGTTTGATCTGATTTGTTTTTTATTAGTGTGTAAGCTAAATTCAATTTCTGAGTAAAATTGTTGCTGCAAGAAACCACACATCATCTTTCTCCTCTGGATGTTATATCTCCTTTCTTATGAAAAACCTGCATTTCAGGGAAAAAAACCCAAACAGCAGAGGTATCATTCATGAAGAGTCAACCAATGTCTTTATTGCTTCACTAATCAACAAACATCTATTTCTGCTTGCTGCAAATTTGCTCCCATTGCACCAAATGTTAACTCTTTAATCTTAGCACCCTCTGCTGTGGACAGCTATAACAACATCATACTGAATTATTCTTGGTTTATAACTTGTGTATTTCTTTTGTACCAAAGGGTCTACAAATGCAATAAAACTTGTATCAATGGAGCTGCATGAACATGATATGAAAAATGTATTCTTTTTCTTATGTTAATCTGGAAGGTAACTTTGTTTTCAAATGTTTACTGAAGAAACGATGTGAGGAATACAAAGAAAAGGTTCTAAATTGTTGTAGATTAGAGGAGCCCAAAACATAATCTTAACCTTTGCAAAAGAGAAGTGTAGGCAAGCAATTTTGTTTCAATCTGGAGATCAGCTCCAGGTTGCTGAGTCCATAAGAAAAAGCCTGTATTTGCCAAATGCATTGATCATATCACCTCTACCTCTGGTGACACCACTTCTAAAAAGTGAAAATAGACAAAAAGTGAAGAGTGAGTGTAACACACATCTGGGGTGCATGGGCACAGTATCACCAGCTGGACAAAATAGATGACTGTCCCCCTCTGCTCTGCACTGATGCAGCCTCAGAGCCTCAGCTTGATTCCTGGAGGCATCACAAAAAAAAAACCCAACATTATTAAGCTGTTAGAGAGCATCCAATGGAGGGCCACGAGGATGGTGAAGTGTCTGGAGGTGAAGCCATATGAGGAGGGCTGAGGTCACTGGGTCTGTTCAGCCTGGAGCAGAGGAGACTGAGGGCAGACCTCACTGCAGGTACAGCTTCCTGGGAGGGGGAGAGGAGGGACAGGCACTGATCTCTGCTCTGGGGTGACAGGGACAGGATTTGAGGAAATAGCCTGAAGCTGAGGCAGGGGAAGTTTAGGTTGGATATTAGCAAAAGGTCCCCCACCAAAGGATGTTTGGGCACTGGAGCAACTCCCCAGGGCAGTGGTCACAGCACCAGCCTGACAGAACTTACCAAGCAATTGGACAATGCTCTCAGGCACAGGCTATGACTCTTGGGGTGTCCTGTGCAGGGCCAGGAGCTGGACTTGATCATCCTGACAAGTCCCTTCCAACTCAGCATATTCTATGTTTCTATTATATCAGCCTAATTTATAATAAAACTTTTGCAGGGATTACGCTTAAAAATCAAACTTTGTTATCGTATCTTTCCAGTATCCTGTTCAATTTTTTTAATCTCTCAGTCATGGGGAGGATTACATTTGATTTTAGCAGAGGTACAGTCTGAAAACTGAAGGAAGAAACTATTTCTAGAAGGTAAGTTAAGAATGACAAATTCTTTCACATTTGATTACAGACCAAAAAAATCTCTTTTTTCTCCTTAATGAAGTTTTTTGCCCTAGATCCTCAGTTGGAAACACTGGTTCTAGTGAGCCTTTCTTCTTTCTTTTCCTTCATCTCACATTTCGAACCTTTCTCCAGTTCTTGTCAGGTGGAGGCCAACCTGATGGCTTTCCCAGAAGGGTGTTTTTGAAAAATGCAGTAATTTCAGAATACACATAAGCAATTATCTTACTTTTAGTGTCCTCCTTTAAATAATTAAGTATTTGATATAAACCCTCCCTTCATATTTTCTGTTTTCTAGAAAGCAGCATGTGTAACAGCAATAAAAGAACAAGAATCAGTCTTGCCCTTCTCACTCCTCCAACTCCATCTGCTGATCACTCATATGAGAACTCTAACATCAGAGCTGCTTCTGAGCATTGTTGAAGATGTGGAACAGTGAAATATTTTTTGTCAAGCCTCCAAGAGCAAATAGCAGCAGACATGAGATTTTGACTGTGTTGCTAGTACTGCTCTATTGATCTCAAAACACTTCACAAACATTAACTAATAAAGCCTTAAAACAACAAAGTAAGTTTGCATTAATGACACCCATTTAGCAAATGAAGAAGTGGAGGTAAACAAAGGGTAAGTGAAATGACCAGTCAAGTGATGAGTGAAGGTCAGAGGATGGTCTCCTGTTTTCTATTTGTTCTGCTTTTATGTGATCTCATTGAGAAATTTTTTGCAGTGGAGCTTTCAGCCATTTTAGTTTGAAACATTGGGACATTTTATCACAATTCTGAGCTCTTCTTACAAGAATCAAGGTAATATAAAAGCTCATAAAAGTAATAAACAATTTCAGACTCTCAGGTCCAGCTTTGATTTTCAAGAGGCAATTTCTTATAGTAGAATGGGGCCAGCAGTGGTTGTGGAGGTATCTGTGTTGTGAGCTTTTCTTTTCATTTGTGTTTTTCTGGTGGTGGTAGATTGACAGAAAAGTGCCTTAACCTTCAAAATGGGATCCCCTTCATGTGGGCTTGACACTGATGTCATGCATCTATCCCACTCTTCCTATGAGAGGACTAAGGCCATCTCAAGGGATTGCTCTGCTCTGGTGATCCCAGCCAGTCTGTGAGCTGAGCTCAGGGGCTGTTACAGAGTGGAATGGCTTAGAGTCAGTGGAGCAACCCTGGATTAAAATCAGTGTTAAAAAGTGAAGGATCAGGCACACAGTAAGTGAGTCATGCAGAGCATTGCTGACACAAACAGAGGATGATGGCTTAGAACAGGTTCCTTGGAGACATTAGGTTATCCTTGGAAAGGGAGGTCTCAAAGCCAGGCCTTATACTTTCTTAATGGGTTTCATTAGGAAGAAATAAAAAGAACTGGAAAAAAAAGACATGTAGCTTAAAAGGGAACAGCTTCGGCACAGTCTAAAATTTGTTCCATTTTTCAACAAAAGAAGGCAATGCTGCCTTGAAATTCATGTCCCTTCAAAGTTCAAGGAGGCCTGTATTGTTGGCCTGCTCAGTCAGAACGCTCTAGCCACTTATTGTATGTGGAATGCACTCCAGGGACTGACTGAAAAAATATGATTTAGTGAAAGCTTGTACCCAAAACACATCATTGGCCTCTGATCTCTGAACATTTAAATATTTCAAGCTTACAAGCGGACGCTGTCACGAGGACAGACCCTGATCCCTAGCTGATTCTAGAACATCTGTTGAGGCATTTACCAAGTTAATAGATTAGCTATGAGAATCAGGCAGGTGTTTTTCACCAAAGCCAGAAAACATCAAAATCAGATTGCCCTCCAAGTCTTTCAGCACAGGCAATCGAGTTAGAATGACTCATAGAGTCTAACAGATAATAAAACACACATAACATTTGCTTTAAGGTACAGGTGGGGATATTTTGTACTGCACTTAGGAGAAAGAAAAACTAACTCTATTTGGGAATAGAGTAATTGAATACAGATGGGAGGAGGCAAATGAAAGAATTTAGCAAATATCTCAGTGGAATAGCTAATGGGAACGAGACAGAATAGGAAATTAAAAATTATTCGAAGCAGATGGACCATTCTTTGAGTTTTTTAAAATTTATTAGGGCTGCGAAAAAAATGTGTCTGTTTATTTTCCACGGCCATGAAATTAATGACTTGGTGAGTTGTGCTTGTGCAATTTTATGACTGCCATGTCATTTGTCATAATTTGGGTTCTGTTTGATATGGATTTATGAATATTTCCTCCCCCCAGCATGATTTATGGGTGTTGGTCATATGTGAATTAGACTGTCACCTTTAGTATGAAAAAGTACAAATGACAGATTATAAAAAAAAAAAGTGCTCGGGTCCTTAGTGGTGGAAAGCAGAGTTCACAATTCCCTGCTCTGCTTCTTCATTGGAAGTTTTTGTTTGGAGCTGACGATTAAATGTTTGGACTTGAGTCAAGCATATGGAAACATTGAGAGGGCTTGAATAGATCTGAACTCATCTGAACTTCACCTGTGAAACTCAGCTTGAGTCATCCTTTCCTTGTATTATGCATTGAAAAAAAATAATCTGTATGCTACTTGCCGTAGGAACAACTGATTTACTGTACCAGAGCAGCAAGTTGGCCTTGAAAATTTGCTGTCCTGCTTCCAGTAGTGGCTAGCTCTGGGTAAAGCTTCCATGAAAAGCGGGAATAATCTTACACAGTATGTTCAGTTACACAGCACTGCATAGTTGAAGGAGAGAAGTCAAAGGACATATGAAACAGGCTGGATTTCTGTAATAATAATAGTATACTAGGTTTAGATCCAAAGCACTAAGTTTTATACTAGCTGTTATCACTTTCATGAAAACTACTGCTCTTTGCTATTTGTTTTGCAATGTGTAGCAACAGCATGCACCGATTTAGGACAGAAGGAGAAGCACAGTTGCTCCTGGATTTGAGCCACCTGACTTCAAGCATAAAACTGTGGCACCTAAGTTAGTACCTAATCACCCAAGGCTCCTCCATTGGTGCTGGAAAGTGATATGCACCTCCAGAGGCTAATTCAGCCCACGTGTCTTCATCCACTGACTACGCAGGCAGAGAAAAACAGTACCCCTTCCTCATTTAGCTCCCCAGTTTGGTCTAGAAATTCATGTGGGAGGAATTAGAGCCCAGCATGGAATACAACTTTAAAAAGAAGAAACAATACACCTTGCATGTCAGCAATGCATTGCCAAGCATCTTGCATTCTGAGCTAGCAAATGTTTCCTTTATGGGGGATACAACTGGTTCCTACTACAGTTCTTAGACAACTGTATGCTGAAGCTTGTTTACTGAGACCCAGACACCATTGTTTTTCCAGTGGGAGGCTGGTAATTCTTACTGAATATCTCTGCACTTGTGGAGAAAGGATTGTTACTTTACAGGGAGCCAGCAGGGCAGTCTTTGCATGTCTTGCTAGCACCTATTACCTCTAAGACTAATTGAGCTCCTTTTTTATTTTTTTTTTTTTGGTTGGTTTTTTAAATAGTCAAGCAAGAACCTGCATTAGCAGGTCATGCCTGCTGTTGTGATGGTAGCTGAGATGCTTTGCAGTGATGATATGCAGCTGCACAGAACTGGACTATCTTGCAAAAATAAACCTGGATCATTTGTATTTGAATTGAAGAGTAAAGTCCAGTAATCTTAGAATCACAGAATCATTTAGATTAGAAAATACCTTTAAGATCATTGTTACTTTGCTGACTCATCAGGAAACCTGCACAACTTCTGGAAAAAGCTTGGCTCATCAATTGTAGAACTTTGATATGTATCAGAAATATTCTATTTGCTTTGGCTGATGAAACTTGTATTCATCTAGCACATCTAATCAACCTATTCCCAGGCTCCAAAGCTACTTTCACAGTGTAAAAGCAGCTGATCTTCAAGTTGTCTGGCAGTTCCAAAGTGCAAATTCTGTTAGAAGACAGAAAACTGAAAAAAATTCAGTTTCAGTTAAGTAAAATATTTTTCTTAAATGAAAATAAAATGTATTGCTTAGGATTTAGCTATGTTTAATAAATTTTTTCCTTAGTTGAAAAATGCTTCTGAACAAGCTCCTTTTGAATCTTTTTTCAGAAATAGTTTTCTTAAATTACCAGAAGTCAATAATTTCAGTTATTTTCTGATATTTCAGGTTTTTTTTCCCCTATATGGAAATTAGGAAAATGAAGCAAATTTGCAGAACCTTTTGTTTCAGCAAGCCTGCATTTATGCCCCCATATTTTTTTTTTGCCAAAGCATTGAGTCTAGACTAATTTTCTTAGCTACTTTTCTATTTTTTCACTTACTGGATGGCTTGTCTTGTAAATTTTGAATTATGTTTCAGTGAACTAAATACAAAATCCTTTTCTGTAAAAGCAGTTACACTAGGTTTGGGGAGGAGAGAGGAGAATATGAGCTGTTGGATAACAGGAGTGTTCTCACTGAGCTTAGATTGAAGCTGTTTTGTCCGTATCTGGCACTTAAAAGGCCAACCTGCTCCTACCCTGTTACCATAAAAAAATTTGCCAGGAAGGCAGGTGTCTAACTATACAGGCAATCAGATTACAGAGCAAAGTAATCATGATTTCCGATTTTCAGCATAGGTTGCCACATTAGCACATGTACTTTGGAAGAGAGGGAGAAGTAATCAGAGCAAGATAAGGACAAGGGTGGAGATCATTTGAACCAGTACAGTTATAATAGGGTAGTAAATTTTATGTAGCTTTTATTAAACCATTTTGGTTTTTTTATACTAAAAATAGGGTAAAGCTATCTGAAAATGAGAAAATTCCTGAGTTTGCTTTCATTTGTTTTTAAGAGTTACTGAAATGTAGCAGTGTGTTTCTTGGAGGCACCATTTGGACACACATGTCTGCAACTCTGAGCAAGTCACAGCTGCAGAGTTTCTTTAAGGCATGCATGCTTGGCTTTGACATGCTGAGATTTATGGTGAGATTTAAGTTCTTGTACCAATGGTGACGTTTCCTGAATAGTTTTCATCCAGATGGTCTCCAAGAGGATAAGGTTTAACAAGATTTATTCACTGAGAGGGGGCAATGTGAATTAAAATTACAAGAGGTACTGTACAAACACTAATTCTTTGCCATTCACTGCCTCATGAAATGTAGAAAATCCTTGCTCTTCATTCCCCTCAAACGAAGTTAAATGGAGTTGCTTCTTTCAACATACTGTTCCACTCTGAGCAGATTAAGGCTCTGGCAAACAAGTGCTATTAATTTTATTGGGGTGGAGGAAGGGGTTACTGCCCTTAATGTCTACCCTGCCACTTTGCCACAGACTTCCACCTTACTAGTGGAGGCAGCAGATGTAAACAAGTGCCAGTTTATCAGTTGTTACAGTTTGCAGACCATTGGCAGTTAAAACGAATGTGCTGGCTCAGAGCTCTATGGATGAGAGCTGGACCCTATCGCTTTCTGATGGCTCTGTTTCAGCTTCTGATGGGGCACTGCTGCAGACAGCTGGGAGAGGTAACCTCTTAAGCCATTATCACTAAATCCAGCACAACCTCTCTGAGTGAGCTCCAAGTCTTTAGCCTTTGAGATCTGTTAGGGCTAGCAGCACTGTTTGGGGTTCTGAGGCTATATCTTCAATGGGTTACTTAAAATCATGGAGCACCAACAGTTTGTGCAGGCTGAGTATCTAGGCATGCTAATTCAGATTGTGATTGCTGAACCTAGATTTTCTGGAAAATTATACATATTACAAACAAAAGCATTGATGTAATTTCATACTAAAACCTCGTAGTTTTTATAAGGCTATTGACTCAGTGGAACAGTCAAGCACATGCTTAACTGCTGCAAGGTATCTTCATCAAAGAAAACTAACGGGTATTGATGCCATGTTTAAAGCTAAACAGTTTGTATGCATTTTGTTGTACAGAGTCAGTTTTATTGTTTTTCAGGTTTTTTCTGTTTAAATTGTGAAGTGAATATGGAAGGTCTAGAATTAGAGTCTTATTCAAGTTCCGCTTAAAAAAAAATGTTGAGCTGAGATACTAGGGATCAATGCCTTTTATTCATTTGCCATTTTCCTCACTTGCAGGCTGAGTTTTGTCCTCATATCTAGACGTATTGGAAGTATCTTAACTCATAACAATTTAGCTTTTTTAACAGGATCAAGACATTTCAGTTTGCATATCACAATATTGAACTAAAACTCAAGTGACAGCAGGCAATAAGTTCATCCTAAAGGAGCATTTATAGGAATATAGAATGTCCTGCTTGATGACAAGAAAAAAAAAATTGACAGCATATTGCCTTTACCACTTTGAGCATGTTCAGGTTTTGTGGGTTTTTTTTTTATTTTGCTTTTCTATCTCATAGTGTTTGCAGAAATGCATTTCATTCATTTCCTGTTGCTAGTTGAGCTCTAACATAAGATCTTCATAATCAATGACTGGTCTTGAGTCCTCCAGTGTCTAAGTTGTCAATTTGTGATTCTTTTATTTTTGAAAAGTAGCTACTCAGTGTTTCATAAAATTGTCTGCACTTTATATTGTTTCAATTTCAGCAGCTGCAAGTACAGGTACTGAAAAATCAGTAATTGCTTTTATAATAATGGGTTGGTGAACAACACATTTTTAAAACAATGGGAAAATAAGAAGGGAGAAGAGTTTGTGATTGTTCTTTATATCTAAGAATGGACAGTCTGAGTAAAACATAAAAGAGTTAGTAATTGTAATGAAATAGGCCTCATGGTATTGTAGCAAGTTAAAAATGGGACTCTTGCTGCAGAACTTGCATTAATATTGTTTGAAAGAAGCAGCATCAATGCACTGTAATAGATTTTTATTAATAGGCAAGAACAGTCATCAGTCTCTGGGTTGGTGTGATAGCTGAATACAGTGAACATGAGCATCTTGACAAGCAAGTAGCAAAATCTATCAATCACTTTCAGCATGAAGATGCTGTGATAATTAGGTTTACACTGGTAATAAAATATGGATAAATAAAGTGTTCAAAGCCATGGAAAATGTAGGGTCCATAGTGAATATCCTATGAAATATAAAAGAGGGCATCACCATAAATTCATCTAGCTGTGTAGTCTGAGATCATTATTCTCTTGACCCATCTTGCTATTTTTAGAATAAAATTCATGCATTTTTCAATCAGCACGTTCAATGGTAAAATAACTCCAAGGCTTAAAGCCTAGGTTGGATTATTTTCTTGCTGTGCTCATGTGTAAGGATGTTCAGAGTCTTTCCTGTTGATGGTGCTGATGCCCTCAGCACAGAAGTGTGGTGGCATTTTTTAGTTTGTGCTAGTCACTTTTTCTTTCCAGTATTGGCCAGATAAAGATTAGGGTGTGTTCTGCTTCCTTTTATGCTGCTCTGTGTGGGTGGTTGGCTCCATTTATTTTAGTGGAATTACTCTAAGTTTATGGTTTAAGGAAAAACAAACTTCCTAGTCTAGTGGCTTCTGGTGCTAATGAGCCAAGGTCTCCTAGACTGAAAAATAATCTTTCATGTGACTTCTGGGGAAAAAAAGGTCCTGATTTTTTTTTTCTGTTCTAGGATATTGTCACAGGCAAGACAAGCCTTGCCTTGTAGTAGTGGGAATCCATTGCATTTACATAATTTCAATCTCTTTATAATTGCAGATTAATCTATAGTTTACATAAGAACAACATGACCTAGTCTGAGTCACTAACCTGCCCCACACTAGACGGCACCTGATTGTTTTTATTATTTTAAGAAAATTAGTAAATTCAGTTCCTGAAAAAGAGATAGCTTGTCAACCCACTAAACTGATCTCTTTGTGCTGGACTGTGGCACAGCCCTTTTCAGATGGCAGCAGAGAAGGCTTCTCCTGCCAGTGTGCCTCCACCCTGGCCTGTAGTGGGGGAGAGGTAACTTTGCTTCCTATGCTTCATTTCATTCTTGGCGCTGTCTGCTGAGAATGGCAACGGACTTGCCAGTTGTGGCATGCAGGTTTATTGCTGGGAATTGAGCCAGAACCACCAATCCATTTTGCACGACAGTGAACAGCAATTGTAAATACTTCTTGTTCATTACTAACCTAAGCTGGATTTGAACAGAAGACTTGGAGGTGAAAGACTGTCTCCCATTTCTTAATCCCCTTAACATTTCAGTCTGCCTCATAAAATTTTCTAAAACCAAATGTAAACCTTGTGTATAAAATGAAATCCAGAGGAGAAAAGAAAATCCAGAGTGAAGACTGAGACTGTTTTCTTCTTCAGCAAGCTTCTTTGCTAGTAATGACCCTGGAAAATAGTTCTCTGATTATTCTCTTGAGAGATTACTCTAATTTCTTGCTGCTGTAGATGGCCATATGATCAATTGTCATCAGTTACTGCCTGATGATGGGTCATTACTTACCGATGCATACTTGGGGGAAAAACACATGCGACTTCCATTAGGAGGCAGAGTGCACCTACATCAAATATGAAGTATACACTAAGTTCTTATTAATAACATTTCAAGACTGTCCTCCTAAAATTCCTAGCACAGAAGCTGCCTTCATAGTGGAAGAATTGAAACTATGAAAGATTTGCAGTGTAGAGCCAGGCAAATGAGTATTTCTTTAAGAAAAACATCTGATTTTCAGCTGAGCATTTCAATAACAGATCAGTTTTATTGAGAAGGAAAAGTAAAGCTCGTCTGCTCTTTGCTTCAGGACTTCCTAGCTTAATTAATTCATTTAATTAAATTAATGCATGGCCAGTATAAATATTTCCTTCTTGTTCTATTTCAAAGTTAAGAATGCATGTATGGCACTATGGAAAATGCTGCATCTCCTGGCTACTGTATTGACCAGGAAGTTTGAATATCTTCAGTAAGGCGATTATTTCAGTGACATTTTAAAATTTATTTCTTTCATATTTTCTAAACTTCCTAGCAGAAATTCAAATCAAACAGACTTTCAGCTGGGTAAACTACTGAGAACTGAACAATGTAAAGCAAGCACAGTCCTACTGTGCTGAGTGGCCTTTCAAATGGATTCTGCAAGGGCAACCTCTTTCCTATAAAGGTGAAGACAGTTTGTTTAAACCACAGGGATTTTCATTTAGGCCTTCAAAGTGAAATCTAGTATATCAAGAGGAAGAAAAGTAGAAAAAGGTGAAATTGGAAGAAGGAGTTGATTTTTTTGGTACCAGTAAACTGAGAGCACTGAAATATGGAGAGAAAAGTTTGGCTGAGACTTGGCCTCATCTAGTCATGTTGCTGTGTGTACCCATGTGGCACTGAATGACACTGGGTCTGGTGCATGCTGCTGTAAATTAATAGATATGCAAGTAAGTGTTTGTGAACAGGATTGGTTTTCATGTTTGCCCCCACTTCCTCAAAGTCTGTGTGGAAGTCCTCTTATGAAGATGTCTTAAGAGAAGCAAAGAAAAAAAGAAGGCTCATCCTCTAACTAGTGCTTACTGGTATCTATTGTGCAAACTGCCACTAAAGGCACTGGTAAGTAATCACAAGTACAGATTTTTATTCATGAAGGAACCAAGGACTATGTAAAAATGTGCAGGTTACTGGAATAACTTTATTATAAAGTTATTTGAAATGAGCAGCAGACTACTTAGTTTTAACCACCTCAAAGTCAGTTTTGAAATTCTGTAGGTATGGAAGGGAGTGGTCAGCTAAGCCCTCAATCCTCATGAATGCAGGTGATACTGTGCTTCACTGTGGAGAGAAGGCTGCAGTTCAGAACCTTTAAATTGATTAGCTTGGGTTGACTTCAGTTGCTCAGCTGTGACAGCCTGAGTCCTTACTGGAGCCTGCAATGCTCTCAGAATTTGAGCTAGCTGGTTTAAGCTACTTGGAGTATGTCCCCACCTCTGGATTACAAGGGAGTTACTGCAATGAATCAAAACTGCAAACATCTTCCTTGAAGCATTTATCAGCTCTGGCCTGCTTTCTCATCACTAATTGGCTCTGGATGGTTACTTGTAATATGGTGTTTAACACTGGAATGTACATTTGGATGTTGCTTGGGTTTAGATGGGGAATTTTACAAAGGAAGTTTGAGCCACAATCTCACTGAAGTATAGGGAGAGCTCGGTACCCCCTTTGCTTATGTTATAAAACTGTAGGAAAAAGTTTGCAGACTGTTCAATTTGAAATCATTTAGGGCTATGTAGATGCCAGGTGGAATTACCAAGGGTTCCCATGGTGGTCAAAGACCTGATGTCCACTGAAAGACAAGTATTTAGGATCTTCTCTGTATCCTCCAGTATTTATTTATTCAGACACTGAAGTGTGTTTTTAAATTTCCCCCCAAGCTTACCTAGTCCATTGCCCAGTGGTAACTGAAGCAGAACTGCAGTTGCCATTGCACATTCCTCTCTGGCACCATCTAGTGATTCCAGAACTATGCTTCCAGCCACTGCTCTTTCCCACTGCTGAACAAGATGTGCTCTCCTTTGGCAATAGCTTAAAATTCAGATCAGTGCAGATGTCGCTCTCATGAAAAGAACTCACCTTAGAGCAATGGCTGCAAAGCCTTTTGGAGAAAGCTTTGTAGTATGGCTCTTGTACTAACAGTTTAGATTCGTAATTCAAGGTGCAAAATCACCAAAGCACATAAAAATAGAGTGAAGATCTTGTTATAGATATTTTCTTATGGTAAGAATCAGGAATGGGTATGTGTGTGTCTGTTTTAAGACTGTCATAGTCTTTGAGCATCTTTTCTAGTCCTAATAAAATGGCTGAGAATAAAATGAGCATACTTAAATTATAGAATGATTCAGGGCATCATGTTGTTAATAATGTAGAGAAATGAGATATAAAAGCTTTTACTCAAGCATACCCTAAAGCAAATTTAAGTAGAGCACACAGCTATGATGCTGATTGTTTTCACAGGTGTTGGCACCATATGAATTAAATGAAGAAAAAAATGGTGAAACATTTATGACTCATTAGAATTATGTGGTTTTTTATCCTGTCCTAACAACTGAAAAAAGGTGTAATTTACATTTGCAGCCAAATGGCGTGAAGTAACATTATACTTTACCGACATGAAAAGAGGAGACTTCCAGATGACTACTATTCTGAACTTCTCTAGTTCTCAAATCCTGGATTTTCAGTTTCTCATGTGGATTTTTGAGAGCTAACATTATTGCTCCATTAAAAAAAAAAAAGTCAAAAAGTAATATAGTAACTTAAAATATATAGAACATGTGGTTCCAAGGAACTAAGGGCCCTTTGCTGGATGCAACACCTTTACAATCAGAATATTTTTCCTTTTCATTAAGGATACACTTGATAGATCCAAAGAGAACCATATCCATGTTTGTTTGGTTTTTTTAAAAATAAACTCTGTATCCTCCTTTTCCTTTCTCCTTTAATTCTTTTTATTTTAATCAGAATTGTTTTGTTGTAGATCTTTTGTAGTTTGATGTACATCTTAAATATTTACATGAAGGAGGTATCCTGACAGGCTGATCTATAGCAGGAAGGCAACAAATAAACAAATCCATGTCTACAGTATTTTAGGTCCTGGTTTCCTGAGCTCCTAAGTGTTTATTTTTCCTATTGTAAAAACCTGCATTGAAATACATTCAGAATGGAGTTTGCATGGCAGCTTTCAGGCAACATCTAATGTTTTAACAAAGCCATAATAGTAACCTCAGCTTCCCATGCACTGTGTAGTTGGCTGAAAAAGAAAGCAGCTGATTTATCAGAGCCTCCATGCTGTAGATGAGTCTTCAGAAGAAGAACATGTTGTACTTTGCAACTGAGACGTTTTGCAAACACCTAATAAACCAGAAAAAGAAAGTTTTATTGGGCTTTATGAGCACATTTTTCTCCTCTCACCAGAGCACCAAACCCAGTTTGTAATCCTACTTTCATTTATTTCTTTTTCCCTTGAAATTTCTCACAGCACAAACTCGCTCAATTTTGGCTGCCTAATTTGCATCTCATGGCCTGCAGTATCTCTTTAGGAGGTGAAGTATTAAAAATACATTAGCCTGGTGTGGATGGTAATGGGCCAAATGCTGCTGGTTTTGAAGGCAATCTGGGAAGCCTCATGCTCTCTCTCATTCTTGATAGCTGTACAGCAAGTTGTTTGCTTTTTCTGTCCTTAGACTTTCGAAGTTCTAGCAGTAGATGTAGGTGAGATTATTGTTCTTCTGAAAGTCTGAACTGAGAAAAGCGCTTTTCTTCCCTTCCAAGCTTGCTCTAATCTTTAATGTTCCCCTTATTTCTGTTCTGCCAGAACTGTGTCCTATTAGCATCCAAAAATGTTACACATAACTTTGGCTTGCTTACAGAAGATGATCCAACCACTAACATTTGCCTTCTGTAGCTGAATGCTGAAAGAAAAAATAATCCACATTTGAAATGTGAGACTTTGCTGCTGTCAGTTTCTGGAGTTGATTATTAGGACTGTGATTTTTATCTACTCACTTGTACAGTAATTAAAGCAATTCCCTCATCAGTTATCATCCTGCAAAGCCAGCTTTTAAGCAGTGCTTGATGTACAGTTTATTAACCTAAGCCCATGTTGAGGGAAAGGTGACACAGTTTAAAAAGTAAGAATGAACACATCTGCTCTGAAACAAAGAGCTGAATGTAAAATAGATGCTTACTGCTAAACCAGCAAAAATGGCAATGTGATTTTAATTGGCAAAGTAGGAATAATTACCTGACTTAGGCCAGGTGTACGCCTCCATTCTGTCCACTCCCATCTGTGTCCTTTTCACGTGGATTATTTTCTGTGGGGCTATATCCTGTCATGATGGGGTAGATGATTAAAGAATTAAGAAGGAAATCAGGGAGTCAATAACTTGCATGCTGAAGAGGAAGAGCTATTCAGCTGCCTGACAACCTTTGCCACACCTTCTAACAGGTATTGATGAGCACATATGATTATCAGTGTCAGCTCCAATTCAAAGATATTTGATATGACCTGGATACTGTGTCTCTAGTTACCTGTGTTGTAACTTAGTGCATCTTTGTTCCAGTAAAGAAATGTTAAGTAATAGGCAAAAAAAGTCCATGGTATTTATCTGTGACAACTTTTCTCAGTGGGTGCTGGAGACAGAACATTAGGGTGAATGAAGGCAGACTGAGAGTGAGCTCAACTATGGATCTATCCTATTGGATTTCTCGTGACTGCTGAAAATGATTGATGTGGAATCTTGTGAGTATATTCAAGTATTAGAAAGAAAAGGCATTGAGAGAAGAAACTCGACAGGGGCACAAGTCCCTAAAACATTATATGCACCTAAAGTACCAGTGTAGGGGTGCCTAAGAAAGGGGAGCAGAAACAGCTCTGGGTGTAAAGATGCAAATTGCAATGTTTACTGATTGCATTCTAGTATACTCAGGAAGGGGAAACAACGAAGTGAAAATCTACTACCGACTCTACTCTTTCAAATACTTTAATTCAAGGCAGTTTTACAAAACAGCATGGTGTGTGACAGGCAGGAAAACGATGTGCAATCCATGGTCAGCCAAGAGAAAGCAGCAAGTGCCACAGACTGTTGTGCCCACCCCCAGGAAGTGAATGAAGAACTGCATGGATTTTGTTTTAAATGGAGCTGAACAGTAATCCCAGGAGATTTAAGAGCTGACATCATGCAGTGGATACATATTTCACACCTGGGGATAGAGACATGCCTGAGATGAGCTAGGAAATGTATCTACAGGCCAGGCATGAATACCCAGTGGAAAGCATAGATGGAACAGTGCAAACTGCGCAAAGAATACAGTGATTGACAAGAAACACCTCGTGGAATTCAGCACAGACCTAGGAAAAGGTCAGGACAAACTTGTTAATTTCTAATGAAAGAAACTTTATGGCACAGTAGATTAATAAAGCAGTTTTTGAAAGATGCACAGACAAGAACAATGATCAGAAAACTGAAGGTACAGATTTTTAAATGTGCAGTAACTCACTGGCTGGGACTGAGCTAGAGGCTCCTGATACTCTTCACTTAAGCATTTGAAAAATGGTACCTTTAAATACTTCTTCATAAGATCTATGTTTCTGAAAATATGCAACAGGATAGGACTATGGTATCAGCCTTGGCAGCAGCCAGGAAACTGGCAGTGTTAGATAGATAACAAGGGTGTTTTGGCCTGGTTATTTTCAACTTCTTAAATGCTAAATGTTCCCGTGGTTTAAATAGTGGCATGTACTCAGACTCTGACCTTGAAGTCTAGGTAAGTTTATCTACTAAAGCCTGAGGCAAAACCAATCAATATTTTTTCTTTATTTTTTCTTGCTTAGGAAACTAAGCAAAGTGCAAAGCACCGAAACCCCAGAGGTTACTGCATGCAGAAAGGTGTGTACAAAATTAGCCATTAGGTTATTATGAAAAGTAACAAAAAATGTTACTGGGTGCAGGATGTGAAATGAGTAGAACAAGAAGGAAATATCAAACTCCAGATACTATGCTGTGACTTGAACTGAAGATAGCACAAGTCATTGTGCTAGTGATTAGTCTGTTAGGCTAATGTAAGCAAGACCAAAAGTATGTGAGTTTTGAGATCAGCACAGAGGATCAATATGGCCAGTCCTTTTGAGTGCCCTCAATAGTAGTAGAAAACGGGGAGGTTGGACAGTACACAGAGAAGTTGGTGGCTTCATTGCTGGCACTGGTGTTGTTTCAGCTATTGCAGATATCTGCCTGGCATCCATTTGCTACCATGGTGGAGTGTCAGTCTGCTTTAGGTCCTGCGTCATCTCTGCTATTCCTGTGCAGATATCCTGGATGCTTTACAGCTGTCTCAAATGGCACTGAGCACCTGTGTGTCAGACAGCAATCCTGGCCTTCGCTTTGGGAAGCAGCACATTCCTGAAGGGCCACAACAAGGTGGTCATGGCCACAGACAAGCATGCCAGAAGTGAACAAGTTGGACAAATCTTTGAACAGGTATGTCTGTGTGATAATTATCTTTAGCTTGGGTCTTTTAAAGCTGGCTGTGGGCTGAGCCCTACAGCTTCCTGTCTTGGCTGAGAATGAACCACCTGTGGGGTGCTGCATTTCCCAGAGCAGATGGGAGCTGTCAGGTTCAGAGTCAGAAATTATGGAAAGGGATACAAGGTGTAACAGCTCCCTTTGGGCGGGAGAGATCGGAGAGGGGGATAGGTAGGGTCTCTTCAGCCAAGGAGAGGGTATCACAGATAAGGATGCTTCAGGAAGATGCTCTAACAGGCAGTCAGGTGTCTATGTAAAATACCTAGAGGAGAAAGCAATTAAAAGAGCTCTAGTTCATTTAAAAAAAAAAAGTTGAAGAAAATGCAGTCAGTTTGAGAATAAACTTAATCACCAAGGTGCCCTTGAAGTTTATCAGACCACCTAGAGGTGCAATATCCTAGACAGACAATGAGTTCTCAGAAATATCCTTCATCTAATCTTTTTTTTATTATTTTTGCCTACCCTAGGACGATTGAAGTGTTTTGGTTTGGTTTGGTTGGAAGACTGTACTAGCTTGCCAGAGGGAATTCAGAGGAAACCAGAATATTTTCCCAAAGAGAAGGTAAGGCCCAGCCACACCTTGCAACATCAAATCTTTAATCATGTACCTGCCTGTATAACAGCAGCAATATTCAGTGTCTCTGTAACATCATTCATGCAAGAATTTCAAAGCACTTCATAAGCACTAATTAATCAAACCTCACAAACCCTCAGCAAGCAGCAACTTTGCCCACCAATGAAGCATAATCAGCTCTAACATGGAACATGATGGCAGTTTGATATCTCATAACATGATGCAACAGGTCAAGGCAAGTAGAACAGGAGCAATTGAGGGCACTTGGGAAGCACCGATCCTTAAACATCTTTGCAGATACAGTGCTTCACTGGATATACTTTGTAGAAACATCTGGTGAAATAGTTTTGGGAAAAAGAAATTTATGTATTGTACACAAAAGAACAATTTGAAATATATATTTTAATTCCTCATAGATCTCCTAATGCTAAAAGCAAATATCTGCATTTTGTAGGGACAATGCATCAGAATGCTTTCCACTCATTTTGGGACCTTTGTTTCCATCCCTCTAACCAGTGGTACCTGGAGTCCTAGAGATCATGTAATAAGCCACTCTCATGTAGTTCTTGACCTCTAGTCACTGCCACCTGAGGCTCCCCAGGGGAAGAAGGAACCTGTGTCCAACACTGCAGGCTGTACCTTCAGTTCCTCTATGTTTTGAGGGATCATGCAGCACATTTAGTACTTTACCCCCACAGGTTGGTTCTCTCAAAGCTGTGATCCCCAGCTACAAGACCTGCTCCAGTGCAGAAGCCACAGGGACTAAATTAGTACATTCTCTTGGCCTAGCCAAAGCTGTCAATGTTCCAGTTCACTACAATGAGAGGAAGATTGGGCTGGCTCAGTCTCTTTATATTTCTGCCAATCCGATCTTGAGGGGCGGACAAATTCAGAATATGTTACTAATACTTTGAGTATGTATCTTCCCAATTAAACATATGTTGAACAACCTTTGTTTGTAGGCAAAATATCACTGTATTTTAGGTCTCCTGTCCAATCACTTCTCATCTCTTTTGGAAGCAAATGGGACATGGGTTTGGTTTTTTGGTTGATTTTTTATTTATATCATGCAATAAAATTATATTGTACTTGTATAAAATAATGTTCAAACCATTAAGTAGAATGATGAAATGCTGGAAGTTAAAACAATAAGCTTGTATGATTTAAACCTTGCTACATTTTAAATGTGTAATATGTTTGCAAGAATGAAATTGGTCTTTGGGGCTGAATTAATAGTACAGATATCCAGCCCATTTTGGAAAGAACAAGTAATACCTAGGAATATAATTTAAACCAGTCTTGTAATTAACTGGTCATTTCACATTTTGAGAGTTCTAGTCTTCTTGTTTGGCTTTATAAATGACTCATATAGTCATGTTCTAATTATACATGATATGTTTAAAAAACACAACAAAGCCCACCAAACTGTTTGGATGAGACTCTTTCCTTTGGCAGAAGAGTGAAAAGTAAATAGTTTAGAGGAATTATGAAGTATACTCCCTATTAATATGCCTTTGCAAACTTATTTAAAACCCAAGATCCAGAAGCTCCTTTAACCATATGTTCAGATTGTCATAATTCTCCCTGACTTCTCTTTCTGATCACGAAGAACAAAATATTTTCAGTCAATACTCATCTCACTGTACATCTAATTGATAAATAATAGATATTCCTATAAATGCAAAAAAGTGTCTTTGTGAGTATAGTAGAAACTGTCAAATCAGAAGCTCTAATATAGAAATTCAAACTTTTGCAGGACTAAATTGAGATCCTGGGATGACTGTCCATTTCCTTGGGACTTGCCTTCTGTCTGCAGCACGCAGTATGAAAACCTTTCTGCCTATCACATGGGGTCAATGACGTGTGCTGATACTGAGACGGAAATCAGAACTGTCTTAAGGCTGTTCTCAATCACCTTCTTAACACCTTTAAGCAATCCTTTTGGTTCCCTGGAACTGGGGAGAGCCTTTCCTAGTCACAGTTCCCTTATGACTTCACTTGTAGCAGGTTAGTAAGTGATAAGCTGCAGAGGAAGACATTGTATAGCTGTCATGTGGGGAGTTTTTTTGTCTTCCAAATCAAGCATTCTGCCAACAGAGCACAAGGTTCAGGTACTTCATTAGACTGACTTTTGGTACATTTCAGTCTTGCTGATGGATAGCAGTTACTGCAGGAGGTCACGATCTGGCCCCAAATTTGATGTCTATGCAATAAAGTAAGGATTCTTTAGTAGGCTGAATTATATCATTATTATCAGCACGTCTGCAAATGCAACGCCTCAGTGACATAATTCATAGGGAGATTCTAGATTGTGAATCATGATACTGTGTGGTGAAATTTTGTCTGAAGTAGCTGTCATTTAAAACATTTTGTGAATGCATAGATTTCAGTCCTCTAACTAGCCTCTTTTCACCAACCTAAAAATTAAGAAATTATTCTTTCATGTATTTACTTTCTTTAATCTCTTGACTTTACAACTTGATTGAAATGTACACTATGGATTTGATATAATAAAAAAGACATTGTGTCTATCCACATACATATACTAGAAATTAAAAGCTGAGGGGTGAGAAATGAAAAATTCATAGCCTTGGATGTTGAGAAAGTCAGACCTGCTGTCTCCCCTTGAAGTAACCTAGGTGAGGCATTTTGACATAATAGAAGCTTCAATGAACTGCTCTTGATTAAAAGTTTGACAGGTTGACACTATCCCCCTGAACAGGAAGACCAGGTTTGAAAGAAAATTTTAATACAAACAGAATTTCATTAATACCACAGTTTGCTATAATGGGGGTCTTTTTTCCCCCCACTGTTATTTTTGCTTAGATAGTGTCATTACCTTTTAAAGGGGAAAGACACTGTGGTTAAGCTTTGTCTCAGAAACTATGTCATACTAATGGAACAGGAGCTTTCAAGTAAAATATGAAGCAAACTGTCTGGAATTGTTCTGATTCTCCAGGCACAAACAAAACCAGTTTTAATAGGGTGGTTCCTGTAGGTGCAGGCTCTAGTCATTATGCCAATCTTTATTTTGTTGAGAGAGTACAGAAATTCATTAAACAATATAAAATAATCAATAGAAGCAGAATATCAGAATGGCCTTACATCTCCTAAGATCCAAAAATATAGCCTCACTTCACTTTATTTACCTTTTGAGAGCTTTTTTCCTCTAATGTGGTAACTGTTAGACTCTATCTGCTCTGCTCAGTGTTAGGGCTGTCATGATGAAAGTGCATAAACAATATAAATAATAGTTTTTGGCACATGAAAGGAACTTTGAGTGGATTGTTCTTTTGGAATTTAACCATCACTATTTTTGTTTGACTTTCAGGGATTTTTTATTATTACTTTTTATGTTTAACCCAAAAAATTCTTATAATCTTAAATTGATAATTTGAAAAAACATCATTCCTTTAACATATACATTACAATTTAATATTTATAGCTTGATGCCAGGCAATTCTTATACAATTTAGTAAATATTTATTAAATCAGACTTGTTTTTAGACTTACAGTTTTGTAACCACTCTCTAGCATTAATACTCTGTGAAGCAGAATGTCAGGCTGTGCAAGTCAGCTTCTATATTGTATTTCCAGTCCTTGTCTGCAGTGATTCCTCTTGACTTCTTTTCACTGCTGAATAGTTAAATAGTTTAAGCTCTTTCAGATCCTTGATATTATCAGGTTATATAACCTCCCACTCCATTCCCATTCATCATCCCTGCAATGTAATATTTGCACATGGATTTTTTACATCTTATTTGAGATTTGCAGAGACCCTGAAAGCAATTGATTAAACCCACAATATCTCTCTTTGTGATGCATTTTTAATTTCTCATTTAGAGGCAACTTAATTGAATTACTGTGAGCTTACAGTCAGTATTTTCCTGATATCATTTAATTGTAAGTGTCGAGTTTTTAGATGCAGAGCTTGAGGCATATTTACCACCTTAATTGCAGACTCATTCTAACTCTTTTTTTGAAGATGAGTGTTGAAGGACTGACTCACAGTGCAAAGCAGGCAGTTGTGCATCTTCTCAGTTTGGAAACCTGAAACTAAGCCATCTAAATCAATGAACTTAATAAAATGATATAAACAGCTTATCCAGTCACCAACAGAATCAGTAATAGAACTTGGGCATCTGTTTCACATTTTCTTGTTCTCCAACCATGCCATTTCTCTCTCCTTAAAGCATCAGTGACAAATTAAGTAAAAATGGACATGTGAGGAGCATGGGGAAGAGAATGTTGAAAACAAAGCAATTCAGAGCATTTTATCCTTTCTATCCAAGTCAATGGCAGGTGTTCTATGTCCTATTATAGCTTTGATAGCAGGTTATGTTGCATCATTTCAGCATACTTGCTCTCAGACTGGATGACTAAATGTCAGTTCAGATAGCAGTTATCCAATCCAAATGATCCACAGTTGGATGGCAGCAGGTGAACAAGAGAGTGTCCATTTCAGAAGCCTACCCTGCCAGTCCATACATGGAAGGCTGCAGATACTCCAGATTTTTTTAGTAGAAAGGAGCAGATGTAAACTAGGAAATATTTTCATGTGATTTTACAGTTCTTTCATGATTGATTATGGGTCTACACATGATGGAGAAGAGAGCTCTTCTGAATAAATATGAACAGTTCTGATTATCCATCATTCCATTTATTGACACAAATGGGCAATAGACAATGTGTTAAAAGCAAAAAAAAATTCACTGTATTAAGAACAATTTCTTTGCTAAAACACCCATTAAATCAGCCTCTTGACATATTCCCCAGCAAGTTAAACTGATTGTGATTGGCTCTGAGTGAAACGGAAACGAGAAAATTCTAATAAATATGTGGAATACATACAAACTGATTTTCAACCCATTCTAAATGCAGGTTGGCTGAAGACATTACTTGTATAGGCCAGTAAGTGAGAAGCTGAAGTGCATCTGAATGTAAAAGCCAAAATCAATTTGATTTTAAATGATTTTCAGCTGATTTTAAAAAGCAATGGTGCAGAACTTACGAGTGAGGTTAAAAGGCATCAATTTTGTTCCTTACAGACTAAAACAAGCTTATTTTTTTCTCCTTTATTCAATTTGTTATTTCTTTTTATTCCACTACTGTTTTCAAGGTCCTGTATATCACTTTACTGGTTTTAGTTGGAATTATCAGACCAACAATGCAAAGCACTTATACACAAAACTGAACACCAGATGGGACTCCATGAATATTATATTATTCATAGCAAATGAATTAGAGATGCCTTAAAAAAGAAGAAATCTAGTCTGCTGTGCTTTATTCTAGCTGCAGGCTTCTTTTGACTGTATGCATTGAGTAACCCAATGGACTCAAAATCAAAATCCCCTTTGGAAATAGCTAGAGCTTTTCCTGTTGAATTCAGTAGGCTGCTGGTCAGGCTGTGATTGCCATTCATTTACTGAGCAAAATGATCATGTGATACAGGATCCATAATGAGTCTGAAGAAATCTGGACTCAGTTTTTGCCCTTGTTTTCCCTAGTCTTGGCAGTCTTGGGCAAAACATTTGTTGTCTCTCAGCCTTTGTTTCCTAAACTATAATGTGAGAAAAACAAGTCCTTTATTTTTTATCTTTTATTATCTAGAAACCAAGACTTTACTGTTTTTGTTTACGGACTTTATTTTTATTGCATGTGGAGCAGCAGCAACCCCCATTGAAAAACCAGGGTTTAACTTCTTACAGCACTTGGAATGTTGCAGTGCTAATTAACTTGGAATTTCAGAAATATTTTGGTAAGTAATAAGGAAATGTAAGACACTACAGCTCCTCAGATTGGATGGACAGAAAGTGTCCAGGAAATTCAAACTGTTTGAAATTATGGCTGCTCTGTGCTTTGAAAAATGCTCCTCAATACAGATATGGTAAGGACCCGGAACAGGGGTCAAACACAAGTTTAAATTATGCACAGAGCTATTGCACAATGGAGCTTGGAAGAATTTAAAGGAATTTAAATTGCAACAAAATGGAGCTTGTTGAAATCATCACAAAAATATCCATGATTAAGAATGGTGACAAATGTGTCTGGGCTATTAATTATAAAGTCCTATAGCAGGAGGGATTAAAAAAAACCTATAATCCATTTTTTCTGGGAGTATTTTAAACGAGGAGTAAACAAGCCCTTTTCTGAGCTTTCTTTACATCATCATAAATTGAAGTAGAATTTTCCTCAGAAATTAGACTGTGTAAGCGTCACGGGGTCATTTGCATCCTCTCAGTCTCTCTCTACATTCCAATCCTTATGGCTTCCTACACTATGATTGTGTTTTCTATTTATAAGGGGATTTTATTGCTAATGTTTTTGCACAATGTAATTAAAAATCAGCTTCCTTACTGGATGCAAGGACTCTGAAGACAGCTCCCCATGTTTGATAGCACCTCGCAAAGCAATATGGTAAGTCCCACATATGAAAAGAGATTATGAACAAGACCTTTAAAAAGCATAAATTTAAAGTTAGACTCCTGTTTACATTTTATTTTTTCAGTGAAAGTGCTTAAGTTGTCAGCACCTGGAACCAACTTATCTAAGGGTCTGAAATCTTAGTCAATGCCCTTATCCATTCAGTTCCATTTAATGATTCTTTGTAGTACAAAATGTCAGTTTTCCGATCTAGATATTTACTGATTGTGTACTTTTTACTATAATTTTAAATTATTCCTTATTTCTAAAGCTTCTGTCTCTGCAATAGTAAAAATTTAGTGATATAAATGGCCATTTAGCTAATCCAGCTTCTTTACAGTAACACAATTTAATCAGTTCCTGCATAATTTCCTTTCTGAAAACATTCAAACTATTTTGAAAAAAATATTTGTCAAGCTGAATTTTCTTAAGAATTTGGTGCAAAATCTTTTGTTGGTTTAAATATTCTAAAGATTTTATGCACCTGTATGTTTGTGTGCCAAAAAATGTTGCTATTAAGTTGGTGAGGAGTTATAGGTGTACCTACACAGATTCACAATTGCCAAAATTTCTGGGACAATACTGAGTCCCAAACAATACTGGGGATGATATGAATCTATGACAGGTTAACATCTTGAAAATTATAGCTTGTCCTCAACTCAAAAGGACCCTGTATACAGTATTTAGAATGGGTAAAAGCAGTGAGCCAATTTCTGGAAAGATTTCCAGATGAGAAGAGGCTAAGCAAAATGAGCTTAGAAATAGAGTTGTGAAGGCTGCATAATTCCTCATGATACCATCCTAAATTTTATGAAAGAGAAATAGGGAATGCTTAGTCTCTTTTACTTAAAACTGTTAATAGTACTTAAACCAATGGAAGTATTTTCCACATAAAAGTATTAATAAACTGCTGAACTCCAAAGTATGCTATAAAAGCCAAAGTATAATTAGATTAAGAAAGCAGTTATCTAGACTTGTGAAAGGTACTCTTACCCTTACAATTAAAATACAAAATCCTTGCTATTGAAAATAATGTCTTGATACAGTCTCAGCTCAGGAAGTCTGGAAGAGCTGAATTACAGAATACATGTCATAGAAAGAAGCTCTCTGTTTTATACAATGCTAAAGAATTGCTTTTCCAGAAATTTTAGGATTGTGTTTTTTATTCCAACATGAAATTTGATAGAAAATAGGGAAATCCTATAGCGGATTTGCCCTCACAATTGTTTCACTAATTTAAACCTATCACATAGCCACTCCATATCAACATCAAATATAGTTTCTTTCATTTCCAAGTATGCTGATTATGCACTCTCACTCAGGTACAACTTTGTTCCTGTCCACATTTCATACCCCAGATAATGCGCTGTGTGTTCTGTAACATAAATGTGGAGCACATAGCAAGCACTAAAAGAAATGGATCCATTCACACGGGCAAAATTTTGAGCTTGTCTCCCAGCAGCATATGCATGCACCTACATGCAACTGTGAAATAGAGCAAGAATGCCTAACCTGAGGCCTACACTCACTCTAAAAATACCAGAGTTTAGCCCTGAACTGTTTTCATCTTAATCAGGGGTTGAAACCCACAGTAAGATCTAACATCCCAGAATCTGAGTCATCCATCTTACGTTGAGAAGCATGTTGCGACCAGTGATGATTCTTTTCCCCCAAGAGCTAATCTGGCACATAGAGAATGAGAACATTAGACATTTGCTTCTTTTTATTGCAAAGTAGTAGCTGTTTCTTGACAGGACAAAATCTGAGTCACTCTCAGGAGGATTGCACTACCAGTGTCCTTTGCTTACTTCTATCTGGGACTGTCTCAACAATGCAGAGCCTGCTGTTATCCATTACTTTCTCTTCTCATTGAACTGCTCTGGATTAGCCAGGCAAATCTCTGGCTGCTTAGCATTTTGCACGCTACCAACAGAGTCAGTCCCTACAAGCCACTCACCTTGACAGAGACAGCTGCACAGTTTTTTCCAGTAGTGCTTTTATTAGAGTTTGACTGTTACTGGAAGTGCTGAGTGAGCCCAAGGCTAGAACTCCCCATGGATTCACAGTGAGTTGCACATTTCAAGAAAGGAGGAAAACTTGGGGTTTTTATTATAATTTGTGCATGAACCAGCATTGTCAGAGTCTAGACATGCTTGATGAACCACCAGACTTCCATTGTGCCAGGAAGCTGTGAATGGAGTTGCTGCATGGTAGAGAATGGTGAATGAAGCCATTAAATACTTTTTTTTCCCTCTCTTGTTGGGTCTTCTAAATATAAAAAAAACTCAATCTTTTCAGGCTGACTCCCCCTCCCCCAGTCCACACACAACCATTCCAGTTAGCCCAGGCACTCTGGGAATATTTCTCTTCACTACCTACAGAAGCAAGAATACATGAAAAGTTGAGCTTGTGTCACCAGGGAGAGGAGGGCAGAGCTTACCTACCAAAAAGTGATCAGCAACCACCATGTGTGTTTTACCTTTAAGTGCACTTTTACTGTATGCAAGCACCTGTAGAGGCTAAAATCACCTGACAGTGATTGCCTCCTGAGTTTGGGCCTATGAGAGGTGGGTGAGGGGAAAAGTTTGGGTGCATAAATAAGCTGAAAAAATCCTCACTGTCAAATGAAATGTTCCTCTGCTTTATCACCATTATTTTTAGTGAGATTTTGCATTATGGTACCTTGAGTTTTAAATTAAATGTCAAATATAATTTGGCACTACAAAGAATGAATTATGTGACTGCCCTTAGAGAAAATCAGAAAGCTTAGCTCTGTGAGTTAAATTGGTATCTGCCTTATGCTGAGCTGATGTGGGCTAATTGATTAGGATCTGACAGGATACCATATTGCAAATTCAGCACAATCTCTTCCATTAAAAAAAAAAATAGACCTAAGGTACCTTTAGGGAAAAGCAAAAGATCTGCTGTAAAACAGAATGGGGAGAGGAAAAGAGTATCTTCAAGGACTCTCTTTTGCACTGATGGGTTACATTCCCCAGAAGCCCACACTTCTTAAGGGTACAATATGGATGTTAATATGCCCCAGGTCACTTTGGAAGCAGGTTTGCAATCAAATTTCAGGTTCTTCCGGCCTAATTTTAAAGAGCAGCAAAATATTTTCTCAGTTAGCTGACTAAATCTATCTCCATAAGAACTAAGATGACAAAGTGCCACTTTAGATCATTAAAGGAGGGCAATACATTTTAATCAGCTATTACATGAGGAAGGACAAACCAAGTGCTATAGCAGTCAGTCATTTTATAAATTCAGCGCTTGTGGCCCTCTCCCTTTCAAAATGCATGATGTTATTTCCTGGAAACATCAGTCTTAAAAAACTATTGTCAAGTAAACAAGCCTTGTGTTTCTCACAGCCTTCATGTCTGTGTAGTCTGGGTTTAATTTTCTGTTAAGTACGGGTAGTGGGGGGTGGGGGGAGGACTAAGTCTGAAGTTCTAATGTAGTCAGGCTGGAATCTGTCACTCAGCTTATTGCATGTTGATGACTCAGTGCAGTTTCAGCTGTAAGCAGACCATGATTTATGGACACCAAGTGAACTCCTGCGGCAAAAACCAGCCATGAGATCAGAGCAGCAATAGGGCCCTTTTTTGGCAGGAGACAGCGCCTGCATTTTTCTCATTCATGCCAAACTGCTTTGCACGGCAATTAGCTCTGTCCTCATTTAGTCTCCAGTCCCAAAGGGTAATGAAAGTCATATATCATCTTCAAGGCTGCTAATTATCCAGCTCAGTTACAGGTAGGCTTTGTAACTGTGAGAAGGGTCTGTCTGCTTGATATTTATTGCTCTTCTAATAAGCAAGTAAAGGAGAAGGGGAGGGGGGGAAACTTTCTTGAAAGCTTGCCCATACCCCTTGCCTCAGATCCTTGACATACCTTCAGCAAATGTGCAAGTCAAAGGGGAAATGTCTTCATTCCACATATCCATTTTTCATGCTGTAACTAAACATTCAGCAAAAACAGAGCAAGTGCTTGAAACATGAGAGAACATACATTTGGAGTGAGCTTGTCTCTAGTTGTTTGCTTGTGGAAAGACAATCCTCTGAATAAACAGACATGAAAACAGGAAGGGCAATAGGGAGGAATGAGGAACTTCTTTCTCCCCTTCTACTCCTTTCTCCTCCCACCCCTTCAGCCCACACCACAGCAGTGTCTTGGGAAAATGATGGGGTTAGAGAACTGTGTTTGTTTCACTGAAGATACACCAGAGGAACTTGATATTTCAACCCTCTCACCATCAGCCCTGAAATAAAGTAAAATTCAAATCTCTGTTCAGAGTTCAGGCCCTGACTGACTTTCTCTAAGAGGCTGAACCAGATGTTTAACAATTTCAGTTGTTTTGAAAGTAGGTATTAATAGAGCCAGGTCTTGCAACTAGAAGCCATCTTTTGCTGTAATCAAAATATTAGCTATCAACAGTCCAAGTAGCTGAGCCTTTACTGTGCTAAGAAATGAACTTCAACTTGTATGAAATCCTTTTAACTTTTGAAAGGTTTTGATTGCTTTTGACTTATTTGTTGCATTAGTATTTTATGTCTTTTTTTTCATACTTATTTTCATCAGTAAGCCTGAAAACTGCAAGGTCCGAGACTAAGCAGGCTGTTGCTGTGTGAATTTGGAGGCATGTCCAAATCCTGTTGGCCAGTGAAGGAGCTGCCAGATGTCCTCTCTAAATGCCCAGTGAAGTCTTATTTTTCATATGAAAAGCTTCCTCCAATATTTCAGCTGGGTGCCTTTTTGGCACTGGTGGTAGCGGCTGCTAAGGAAAAAGCTACTGTGCATATACAAGAAAGCAATTTTGCAAGTTCCAGGCCAGGGCACAGCAGTGCATACTTTGTGCAGTTGACCTGTGTGTGTGCAGCATGCATGGAGTGACACTGAATCTGAAGGTGTGAAATCTGATCTCTCTGCTATTATCAAGACTCCCATTTACTACAGGCTCCATTGTCTCAAAAATCCTTATGACAACCTTGTTGTGTAGAAAGGCAATTTCAAAGCAAGCACCTCAAAAGGGAGTTGGGGCAGAAGCAGTGGGCAAAGGTCAGCAAATGAAGAGCTTTGGCTGGCAGTGACCTGCGGCTGGAGGTAAAATGAGCAGGAGGAGCAGAAATGCTGCTCAGCATTTGTGCACCATGAGAGCAGCATGTGACTGTACTGGTAGAAGGCGGGGAAGATAAAGACCTACTGTCACAGAGGGGACACTGCTGCAAAGAGAGTACACTGATGCAAGGTATGCAGGTCTTGGGGGGGGGGAGCTGAACTGAGAGATCTGCAGCCTTTCAAGGCTTTGAACTGCCCTGTGGCATTGGGAGTGGCCAGCACTGCCCCGGTGCCTCTGGGTATCTCTGCTGGATTCATCCAGGCCTGACTTTCACTTCTGTCAGCAGCAGGAAAGCACTTACAGGGTGGGGATTTGAAAGAAGGAGAGGAAGTTCCTTATTCTTTTTTACATCTCCTCTGTATCATTGCTGATGTAAAAAATGGAGGATCAACTTTCATGATCAAATGTGATTTCATTTTTCAATGTGTTGAGAATAGCAGAATGTTTTGTATGGTTCTCATCTTGGCCTGCAGGAAACACTAGAAAACTGGATGAGATCCAAGCAGTTCAGATACCAGGACTCAGAGGAGCATTTGCAAAGGAGTAGGTGCTCATCTGTCGTGCATTGGCAGATTCCCTTGAACTCAGTAGTACTCATCTGATTTATACCAGTCACAGAGGTGCCCTGCAAACCTTGAGTTATTTGTCTACACTGTCTTTGCCAAGTTTCCAAACCTGTTGACTTGAACTTTCAGTAGTTGCATTCCAAGTGCTCTCACCCCACCCTTCCTGGCAATAGGTATCCACGTAGCTCCGTGTGATGGCCGTGGGAACTGCTGCTGTATATCCTACTGCAGAACAGAGCACTCCTGTCTGTATCCTGCTGTCTTGCAGAGTCAGGGCTTGAGGCACTGTGCCACTGGTGCTGAGGTGAAGGGCAGTGAGCTGGATAGAAGTCGTTCAGGATCAGAGTGGTGGTCTATCTAATCTGGGATCTTGGCACTGAAAATGGCTAGTGCTAACTGCTCTAGAGGAAACTGCCTCTTTTTCTCCTATTATTTAATTCTTCTGATATGAAGTGACCTTTTCTTTCTCAACAGTAAGAATATCTGTTTTTAAAAATATAATTTAACTTTGCACTACTCATTCTGTAGTCCCCAAACTTGTCTTTTTACAGATCTTGAAGTTTTTCTGCTGTCTTTTTGTGTATTTAGCAGACAGTGGGGGAATGGATAAAAAATGTTCCTCCAAATTCTGCTGAATTCCGATCTCTTGAAACAAACATTTGTCTGATGTATCTCTTTCCATTTGTATTACCAATGACCAAGGTATCATAAAGGCAGGTATGCCAAATGCTTACTATTTATCAATAATTTGATTTGTTGTTGTGCAACCTGCTGTTTCCTTCACCAAGAAGGGGTGATAATTGGGTGTAGTTTTATATTGGCCATGGCTAATCTATTTGTAAACTTCAAAAAGGTGGTGAAAGGGTGTCTGTCCCTGGTCCTTGTGTTGTGTCAGCAACAGCACTCATCCAGCTGTACAGCTGCACTGGGGACCGGATCTGGCTGACTGCTGAGGATGCATCTCCATGTGCTGACACAAAGTGTGGAGGACAGACAGGTGAGATGGGAGAAAGAAAGATTTGTCCCTTGCAGTAGTATTTCAGAGGTCAGCTAGAAGCTGACCATGAAATAACATTCTTACTGTAGCTGCATCTCTACTCTTTCATTTAGACACCAATTTTGTTAGATGATTCCTTCAGCAAGTGAAAAGAAAGAAAGCAGCATGTAGACATGCTTAATGTGTTTAGAAATGTGCAGGATAAAAAGACCAAATCCACTGAAACAATTAAAGTCTTTCCTGTAAATACTTGTGTGTTTTACTTTCCTGATAAACCAGAATGGCGCTGCTGTAAATGGAAACTAAAAGACTATACTTGGCAGTTGTGTGCTTTGGATCTGTCACATACAGGGATTTTCTGAAAAGCTAAGCTGAAGGAGTATTTCTAAGGAGGAGTTTAATTTGAAAATAGGCTGTCAAGGGAGTCTGAGAAAGATATAACAATCAAAAGTCTTTGATCATGTTATATTTCATGTAAACTCTCATCCCTGCTGCATGGACCTTACAGAAGATTCAACTGTTCTCCAAGCACCTAACCATAGCCTAAAACAAAATCTGCTCTAAGATAATTTTACTGTTTCCTTTCAGATGAAGTAGAAAAAAATAGAAAAGACTGGAGAAAACTATTTGTGGCAATTAAACTGTGGATTTTAAAAATTGTTCTTGAGTGTGAGCTAGCTGCCATGGGAACCTTGCTCTGCATGTTCCTTGTGGCAAACTGTTGTGATAAGCCTCCATGTTGAACAGCTTGGGCTGCAAGAGAACTCCAGACAGCTCCTGGGGACTTTGTTTTGGGAGGGGTGACCCTGGCTGACTCCCCTCCCAGCTGCTGTTGCATTGGGGGTGTTTCTCCCCTTCTTAACTGTGCTACTCCAGAGGCCACTGGCATTGCTGCTAATGGGCAGCAGTGGGTCTGTGCTGGAGCCAGCTGGCATTGGCTCTGTCAGACATAGGGGAAGCTTCTGGCAGCTTCTCACAGAAGCCACCCCTGTAGCCTCCCCCGCTGTCAAAGCCTTGCCATGCAACTCCAATACATCCTTAATCAGAACTGTGTAAAAAATCACTTAGAGGATTCAGGTTCTATTTTTTTTTTTTTACTAAAATGTCTCTGTGTAAAAAATTGGCAGGAGGGAATAGGCATAGTGTGCATTTTGTCATCCTTTAAATTTTATTTTCATGGATAAATGACTAAAGAATGGGCTGTACAAATGACCAATCAATACATGTGGTAAGGGAAACATGCAAAAGAGCTTTGAAGTGTGAGGTACAGAACATGAGAGTATTATTTCTTATGAGGTTTATGGAGATTTAGTTTTTCTAACATAGATTTCTATGCTCAACAGTTAATGCATTGCTTCTCTTCCCTTTGTACCAGGCAATCATTAAAAATTTGACCAGCTGCAACTGGGAAGACATCAATCAGATTTCAATTGGTACATGTTAAGCTCATTGTCAGGGCTACCAAACTTTTGGCATATGTATGTGCAGAAGAGTTGGGAAGGAATGTTTTATCCAATCTCTTCTCATGTATGCTGCTCTGTACATGCTCCTGTATTATGGTCCTCTCTCTGATATCATGTACATGTCATTCCATTTTATGAAAGAGCAAGCAAAAATGCACTATGGGCATAGAACAGAAGAGGCCAAAGTTTTCACCTTTACTTTGCTCTTTTGAAAAGTTGTTCTTTGCTCCATAAAGAAGTCTTGAAGAGCCTACAAGAGAACCTATCTCTTGTCCTGATGAACTCTGGCCTTTCTGTAGTGTCCTTTTAGAACGGAGAGCTCTAACTGATTATGGTCAGCATCTTGAATATGCACATAAGTATTCTGGAAAAATAAAAAATACTATTTTGATATTGGTTTGAAATTTATGTAAAATCTTTGAAGGTAGCACAAAACAAAAGTAGCTTGGTGGCAGTCCTAGTGTGGAAACAAACAGAATGCACTCTTTTATGGGAAGCAACCAAGGTCTTTGTGAGCTCTCATGAAAATTCAATAAGCAATACACAGTAGCTGACTAGAATAAGCTAATTAATGGGTTTATTCTATGCTGATTTTTTACTACTGAGTTTTTAAGGGAATAATGGAAGGCTCTTTCTCAAATTAAATATTCTGTGTCTCATTCACATAAATTACCTGTTATTCATGATTCTCTTCCTTAATCCGAAGATTGCCATCCCTGGACTTCTCCACTGCAACTCAGAGAGTTCTGGGGCCCCTGTGCCTTTCCTGCTTTGGGGACACTGGCAGAATAGAGGTGGTGAGTAAAGGACAAATATGTTCTTGCTGTTTAAGAAAGCTTCCTGAATATGCAAGATTTTCTTTCTAGGGAGTTATTTCATAATTGCTGTTCCATTTTGTTCTAACTGTTTGAGATTATTCCTATCTAGAGTCATAGTGATTCTGTACCTGGTAACACTACAAAAGTAAGTGTGACCGTGCATAATTCTTACCTAATTGTGTTTCTAGCCTGTGTCTCATTACAGTTAATTAGCATGCTTTTTGGGTAAGAAGGAAAAGGTTTTATTTAATAATACAGTAAGCAAACTACTAGCATACCAATGTTTAGTGAACCGTCAGTGGAAGTGGTTGTTTTCAGATTCAAAAATTATCACGCTAAGTAATTATTGTCAGAAGCAATCCAATTATTCCTATCTTGTTTCATATAGCTGGACTCGTGTTTATATGGTTTTCGGTGTTCAAGCCATGACAGCCATCCAGTTGCTCACATTCAAGCTGAGAGCAGTTTCTTAAAAGAAAGAGATTTTCTTTTAAGTCCATTGCAGTATTTGCTCATTGTAGGCTATTTAAATATCATTGCTAAACAAGCAAGAGAACACCTTTTTCCTCTGGTTGGTTCTGCAAGCAGTACCATACCATTTTATCCCAGTTTTGGCCTGGCTGCAAGGAGCAGAGTTTGGTGTATCCAGGAGTCCCACTGTCTCTGCAGCACTGTGACTAGCACCTCATTTGGGGCAGGGCTCGGTTATAGCTTGTGGTAGATCCCTGCCCAAGAAGAGAGCAAGAATTGTATGAGCTCTTTCTCTTCGTGGCTTCCTGAGTGCACTCCTACCTCTCTGATTTCTGCTTCCCCAGCTCCTGACGCCTCATATATATCTGTGTCCCAGCCGAGACTCACTGGCAGAGGAAAGCAATCAGAGCTTGCCTCTCAGCTTTCCACATAGTTCCAGGGGTCTATATGCCTTGAAGGCAAAAAACCTTTTGTGCTTATTGACAATATAGATATTTTCATTCTATTTATGGATACATCAACACTGAAAGTGCTGAGACACACAAGCTGGTGCAGCATGAGAAAGTCTGGAACAAAGAATGGTGGGAAGGACAACAGATGTATCAATGCTTGTTTTCTAGAACACTGCTTAGTCTAAGGAACAGCATGTGTGCAAACACAGTCAAATGGCCTCTAGATCTGAGCTCTTATCTCTGCACATCATCACACAGATTAACCATTCAATCTGCATCCTGGAGTCAGACTCTCAAGTCCTCAGTGAGAGAAAATTCTCATTGGAGTCTGGCAGAAGGAACATATCATTTTGTTCAAAACACTGAATATGCAGTAGCAGCTGTGAGTTGTCAAATCCAGCATAGGATTATACCCCACATCATATGCTTCAGCACTTTATACAGACTATGTTTAAATTAATTTTTAATTAGCTCATTATACAGATAGAAGATCTGCTCATCTCAAGTTTTATAACCACAACTTTGCCTGCAGGTCTCTCTATCAGACAGTTGGATGATGGCAGCACCCAACTTCAGCTGGAAGTGCTCAAACCCCGCAGCAATGAGACTAATATTAAAAGCCCTGATAGTATCAGGCACCACACTCCATTATATCACGACTGCATTTCCATCTTCATGCCAGTCTTCTTATAAAGAGCTTGTGGAGAGCAGGGGCTCATGACAGCTGGAAAACCTACATGCACAGAGAGCCAAAGATACCTGACTGTGCACAGTGGTGCTACCCATAACCTTGGCATAGGTTTTGATGATGAAGTGCGAGGTAAGCCCACCCATAGTGATTCATATGAATTGTTGGTCTGGAGATCTCAAACCACAGATCTCCCTCTTCTGGCTGGAGAAGATTTTCTAGACATACATGCCTGATGCAACATGATGGTGCCAGTTGCCCATAATAGTTATTACCTGCTTTAGAAATACCTTCCCTCTTTTGTTCCAAATCTGTTCCCTATTGTGACATACACTGCGGATGTATGTAGCTTGAAACATGAACAGAAGTGGATAACAAAATACTAACTTTACAGATCTGGAATTAGGGTACTTCTAAAGCCATTTGTTTAGGTTTGTACAGAAAATACGTTGCACAGTGAGGGACAGCTCCCAGATCACTTAATATCCAAGTATTGTGCTTAACCAGAGATCATCCTTATCTCCCTGGTATCTGTGTGGTAACAGTTTCTTCATTAAATGTCTTTAGTTGCATTAACATAGTCTCCTTAGAGCTTTCAAACTATCCCAGTGTAAAAAGCTGACTAGTTATAATGAGATTATTCAGAGAATTTGTTTTTTCTTTTTGTTTTTTTTTTCCTTCCATTTGTTATCATAAATGCCCTCAGAGAAGTAATTTCCATGAGATCAGGAGCTGGACATTTTATATATTTCAGTATGCCTTTTTAAGGATAGCCGCACTGTAGCAGACTAGCTTCGCACTCATCAGACAGAAGCAAATGCTGTCAGCATGACACAAACTGTAAACTTGACTCAAAAATTCTTGTGAAAGTGTATGATTTGTTCTTTATGCTACAGCAAATCTTTATGAAAGGATATTCAATCTCAGTTTAGTTTCTATGAAATCCTGTTCTTGGCCCATGTGTAACCATATTACCCTTCAGTGACAAGAGGTGATCCAGCTGCAAAGACTCCTTGAGCTATTGTCCAGCCATTCACACCTCTGGAATTTCACAATAAATTGAATCAACTGAATGCGTGGGGGGTTAGACAATGAACAGATCTGAATGAGTGGTGAAACCAATGACTCATCGTAGTTTCTAATTTCATTCCTGTACAGATTGTTTATCTAGGAAGAACAGAGCAGGGAATGTGTGAGGATGTATGTGCTGTTTATTTCGAGCTGTAGTAGAAAGTTAATTCCTAAGCAGAAACTCCGCTCTGAAACAGATAGAGAGCAACTGATTTGCTATAGGGCTATAATGAATTTATTTATTTTAATGACATTTTATGTCTTTTATGTGTAACAAAAGAAGATAGTGACTTTCTTCAAAGCCCATCTGTTTGAGATCCTTCATTGTTATTGATTTTCATTCAACTCCTTCCAGTTTCTCTATGAGTTAATGGCATTCAAGGGCCAAAGCCTAGTGATATATTTGCTGTAGTTTTATCAATGCTGTACAAAGCCTCATCTCTTCTCTAGTTCCTGGTTGTGGTGAGCCCAAGGATGGAAAACTAAGCAGCACTGAAGAATTTCAATATCCTATTTCACTGCAAACTCACATTAAATTTGCTATTCTCTTTGAAGTCAGCAGAAAAGCCCTGACTGACATCAACTGAGTATCTGGTTCTGTGTTTCTGACAACATTACTGCTTGTCTGGTGTAGCAGTCCCTGTGGCCGCTGAGAGTGAAAAGTAGCTGAGGCCCTTTCTCAGGGTGGGAATACTAAGAGCCCAGATAATTCACCCTCTAACTAGCCTGGCAACCCCCTCGCCTGTTCTTTTCAACTTGTGCTGTTAGTGCCACTGCCACTGTGTCATGGGTCTGTGCTGAATTGTTAGTAAGAATACAAACGAGGGCACGGACATAACTGTTGGGCATGAAAGGAGGAGTAAGTAAATATTTTGCTTGTCCAAGAGTGGGAATGTTCTCAATGAACCTGGCTATTTCTCTGAATATAGATGTTGCAGAGGATTTTCTGTAAGAGACAGGCATCCTGCCTCCACAAATATCTTGTGCCTGATCTTTCAAAACCCTTTGAATGTACCTTGCCAGTTATATGTTGCTGAGCAGGAAGGTTGAGAGGATTATTTCAGCTGTGGCAATCAGTTTACACCTTGAACCACAAGATCAGATTACTTTTGGTATTTAATTTTGAAATATTTCCCCCAGATGTACAGTACCTTTGCATGTTTCCTGGATGAAATTAGTTTTGTTATTTCCGGCTCCTATTTTTAAGCTTTTTCAGGTCCTCTGTGTTATTTCTCTGTCTTTGCTAATGTTTGCAACACTTCCTAATTTAGCATCCTCTGCAAATTTAATTACTATATCAATTTTTTATATCACCTGATTAGTGGTCTTAAAATATTACTGAATATCACTTGAGTTTAACACAGTCTCTGCAAATTTCCCAAGGGGCAGTTCCCTCAGATCATTTGTTCTTGGAGGTTTGTGCATGGTTAGTGTAAATTACACTGTGGATGTACTTATGACTACTCAACAGAAATTGCTGACGTCAATTAATGCTTTCTTTGCTCTGAAAGACTTCATCTACAGACATCTCAAAGGTGTGAAACTGCATAATTAGGTTATAGGGACATGATTGTGCAATAGCACATGTGAGTTTTCTACAGGAAACATCTAGCAAAAGTGAATTTAAAGCTGTCACAAACATGCTTCATGTCATAGGTGAAAAAATAAAGACTACAACAGGGAAAGAAGACTCAGACAGTCCAAGCAACCCTGATAGTTCTTTTAAGGATCAGGACTAGTGAAAGCAGTGTTAAAGAAAGAGGTCCAAGGGCAGTGGTTTGTAGTGCTCTAAAATGGTGTGTTGAATTTGATTTATAAGTGGAAACCAGGGAGCTGAGAAAGAAAAGCATGAAAAGAGAAAAAATACTTGAGATGGCCATTTGAAAAAATGAAGTAAGAAAACTGTGAGACCAAAAAAAAAAAAGTGTTGATATAGCTAAGGCAGCAGATGACTAATGTATGAACTCTGAACAGTGGAATGAAAAAAATGAAAAATGCTGAATTTTTGGTTTTTAGACCCAGTTTTATGCTACCATCTAAACAAATATAGTTGAATATTTCAGGTGACTTTCCATTAAATGATTTACTAATGTAGCCTACATAGTATTTTGTCTTTTTTTCTTTTCCTTCTTTTTTCTTTTTTTTTTTTTAAGTTTAGCTGTATGGCAGTTTGGTAAGAGTTTAACAAGTTCCTTATGTAATCTCTTAGTACTTCATGCAACCTCATGGCCCTTGGAGATTATTTTTTCCTGTGCCTGACTTTGGTGGAGATTCCTTGCTGGGCTGGCACATCTTTTTGAATTGCTTGTTCTTCTTTACCTTTTGTGATTGCCTATATTCTTAATACAGAAAAAAGAACATAATGAGATACTTTGTTTACTGTGTTTCTTTTTACACAAGTCTCTTACATTTGAAGAGGAATTTTTTTATTTAGTGGTTTTTATTGTGTTGCTTAATCACTCTATATGCACTGTAGTGGATCGTATTTTTCAGTTACTGTCACTTTCTATTTTAGATACTTTATTTGGCCTAATTGTGAACCAGGTGCCAGGCACTGAGCAAAAGCAAAGAAAGCATGGCTTTTTCCCAGTGAATTTGCAGCTTATTGACGGTTGTGCTGTTCTGGTGTTCGGAACTGATAACATTGTATTTTAAGCATTGTTAGTGCTCTATAACAGTCTTCACCACGCCGGAGATTTTAATGAACATGCTTTGGCAGAATGAAACTGGAGAGGTTAGTTGGGTTTCCTGATTGTGTCTTTTTAACCAAAACCTAGTTTACAAGACCACAGAAAAGTGATGGTCAGATAGTATTTAAACCAGAAATGGTGCTGTCTTACAAGAGCTTGTCATGATACCCAAAGCTTTTTGTGGGGTATATGCAGGATTTACATAATCAAACTTCAGCAATCCAGCATGCATGTGTGAACTAGGTCCAGGCTCCTCATTTACTGAATTAAGAGAGGTAGATACCCACTTCTTCATGGTCCTTTAGAAGTTCCCCTTTCACATAAAACCTGCTGGGAAGTAGATATCACTCTCCCATTGTGCAGCCACACTGCTGTCTTCAAGCAGGGATCTGCACAGGCAGAGTCTCAGTACTGAACAGTTATGTGGGTTTTTCTAAGAGTTATATCACTAAATTAGCACAGTTGTCCACATCTGAAATCACAGCTATGTTTAGGCATCAGTGTCATTGTGAGGGGGCTGTGGGCAAAGGTCATCAGCTGGTCTTTTACACAGAAGAGAGTCTGGATTGAAGGGGGTCAGATCAGGAGCTTGTCTGTAAATGAAAGCCCTGCCCTCACTAGGCTGCACTCCAGTGGAAAAAAAAAAAAAAAAAAGCTCGGTATACTTCTCTGGTAACCTCACTTATTAGGCAATTTTAATATAGCTGTAATAAGCTCCCTTCAAGCCAGACCTTGGATAAGGCCTTAGAAATGCTCAGCTGCCATGTGGCTTGTAACAAATATCACAAAGTATTGATTTATTCCATAACAACTCCCTGCCATGTGTTATGTAAATAACAACGTTTGATAGAGTATGTGGTTCTCTGTGCTGTAATGCAGAGGTCTTGGGAAGGTCTTGAGTCAAAAGATGAAAGGCCAACTGTCTCCAGTTGTCCTCAGGATGTGTGCGTGACACTGCAGCTGCATACACACACACACACACCAAGCCCTTCCTTTCTGAGCGCATTTAATAATCATGATTTTACTCTTATATCTGGTTCTGCTCTGGCTGGGTATAATCTTCTACTTCCATAGCTTTGCATTTTCTCAAATTGTCTCTAACACTGTTAGTAATTCTCTACTGGTAAAACTAAATTCACGGTGCTTTCATTGTATATGCTTATATCTCTACAGATGTAAGTTAGAAAAAAACACGCAGTCTGAAAACACTACTAATTGTACTTCAGCTTGTGTGTTGCAGAGCAGCCTCATTCTGTTTTCCCACAGCCAAGAGAAGGCCTCAAGGCCAAAATGTCACCTTAGATTTCTTTTGATCTCGACTTATATTTTATTAACCCTTTTAACTTCACTGAGGGTGTGCAAGGAAACATGTATACTCCCTTTCATATAAACCCAGCATTGTCCTTACATCTTGCGTGCAAATGTATGGACAGTTTTTCATACAAAGGATTATTTAGATGTAATCTATATGCCTTGTGAGTTCCAGATAAGAAGGGGCAGGCAGCATTTATTCTGCAATGTTTATGATTTATTTGCCTTTTATTTTCTTTCTTCAATTCCATCCAAAATATTTCTGAGAGTCTTAGTGAAATATAATACTAGAAGCCTTTAATGGCACCTTTTCATCTCACAATTGCAGAGTGCTTTTCAGGGCTTAATTAAATTTTACAGCATGCCTTTCAGGTGAATGTAATTTGAATGCATCCATTCCTGTTTGTGAGGAAACTGAGGCAGGGAGCGGTGATTAGCTCAAGGCTGCAAGCCACATAAAATGTTAGAGTAAGAATTATGGCCTAAGAGATTAGGAGATTTGATCCTTTCGGTAAAATTTGGTTCTTAAAAATTTCATCACACAGACAACACAGGTGATGGCTGCCTGAATGAGAGAGGAGCTAAGTAGCGTCCCCAGACTCTTCCTTTCCTTAGCCTTTGTGATGAATAGTGCTTTATGCTTCCAGTCCAGTTTTGGTCTGACCAATCTTTGGGCATGCCAGATGCTTGCTCAGTCCTCCAATATGATCAGGACAAAAGGAGTGAGAAGCTACACTCTGCCTCTGCCATCATCTCAGCAAATGGTTCAGGTGTTTCACCCCTTTCCACTGAGAGGCCTCTTAGGGTGGGATCTGAATGCGTGCACCCACTCCTACAGCCATGGTCTTCTACAAGATAAACTCTGCAATATTAGTTATGAAAGGCCTGAAGCTCCTTGCCTGGTGGTCAAGGGCGAACTTTTCATCCATCTCCTCGCTGGAAAGTATAGAAAGCAGCCTGTCCTCCTCTATGGGTAAGCAAGTAGAACAGGAGAAAGCTGCTGGGATAGGAGCATATATTTTTTCTGTATGTGTATCTTAGGAAGATCCTCTATAGATTCTGTCATCAGCAATTACTATCCAAACATGGTTACTGATGATACTGTAGGATAGACCTTAAAGCATCATATGGGAATGGGTTAGGATAGTGGGAAGACATTATTTCTGGGCCCTCAGTGTTCATAGGTTCAGAAATCATACTTGCTTTGACCAGAGACTTACTGCAAGGGGAATGGAGCTCCATGAGTGTCGCGCTCCCATTATACATTACTATCTGCAGAGGGGATGGCATTATCCAGCCCATCTGCCAGGCCTAGAACTCATATATGCTGCAATTTAAAAAGTGGGGTGTGGCCATTTCTTTGAAGGTGTGTGAAAGAAGATTGAAATCAAGCACGTGAGAGATCTCACAGATACAGTACACATGCTGCAAGCACCCTTTCCTTTGTACCAGCTATCATGGTGAGAATAGGTCACCTGGCTCAAAACAAACAGCTTGATGTTTTTAATGACATAAAGAATCAGTCTCTGGGAAATTCATTCTCTCAGTAGAGAAGCCAAAGATTGAGTGATGTCCCTCTTTCACCAGACACCAGTCTCAGATCCAGAGGAAAGAGAGGACACTTGTAGTGCTTTGCTGCCTGGCTCTGCTAGAGCCTCAGCCCGCAGTGGGCAAGCAGTACCACATCTGGGCTTTCCAAAGCCTGAGCAGGGCATAGCAACCACAATGTCTGATTCCAGATCCTGCACATAGGGTATGGAAAGTGGTACACAGTATGTTTCCAGTGTGCTGTGACAGTCAGTCAGTAGCCACAAAGCAGGTATAATGAAGGCAAAGAGAAGTTTTCTGTTTCCATTGTTGTCAGTCCAGTGTCTTAGAAGTACTTACCTGGATGTGAAATTGCTCCTCTTGGCTCTGCAGAGGCCAATTTTCCATTGCTTTATTATGAAAAAGGCACTGCGCGGTTTATGTTTTTAGCAGAATAGTATGATCGGGGTACAAATGAGGTCAGGCAACTGCTGAACAGGTTTTGCCACTTACTGTTGATCATCTTTCTAATAACTTTCTTTTCTTCTTCATGTTGATCTCATCTAATAGTAAAGTCAACAGCTGTGGCCCTGTGCACAGGACATACTTTGACAGCAGCAGGACTCAGCTGACAGACTCTGGAATATATCATTTCAGTAGCATCATCTGGGTCTGTAGCTGGCTCTTCTGTAACAATATTGAAGGCTGAAGGCCTTGTGTGTTGCTCTTCTTTTCATCTTCTTTCCACTACATGAGCATTGCACAGGGATGTTAAAGTGTGTGTAGGAAAATGGACCTTGGGACAGACTTTACTTCAGGGTTAGAAACACGGCGTTTTTTAATTTACAAGTGGTTGGTTGTGTGTAAATCTGTTTCACTACCCAAACTTCACATCAAAGCATTTGAGCTGTGCTGTACTTGATGAGAGCAAGACTGCATGTTTGTCATGGTATGAGTGAAACAGAAATTCCTTTGGGAACAGGGAGACAGGGACCTGAACACGACACACCGTAGAGGATTTGCTGCTATCCAATGACAGAAAGTTTTGGGATTTTGACATTACTGACATTCCTCTAGATGGAATCCTCTGCAACAAATGCCATTTTGAACCTATTTATGATTGAGGCTATTTCACAAGGTCCTTTGAAACCTCTCTGTGGTTTTGAGTTAGCATCTTAGACTCCAGGCCACCAGGATGGAGTGCAAGAAGTGCCCAGAAGCCTAATTTTCCTCTCACAGAGCAAACACTCCCATTGACCCCACTGCTTGAATGCCTCTGCTGTCAGAAGAGAGCCATGGCAAGAAGTCAGTCATGTATATCAGGAGGAATTTCTGCTGATCCCATACTGGAGAGAGCAAGAAAAATCCTCTGGGAGTGGAGAGTGTCCTCAAGATCAGGGTGCATTCCTGCCCTTCAATGAGAAGGATTCCAGGGGGTTGTTAAAAGTGTTTAGTTTTCAGGAAGATCAGCTGCACCTTTCATTTGTCCTTTGAAGATTATTTTTGCTTTGTAAAGGGTTTTAAAAAATAGCAAACCAGTACAGACACATCCAAAAAAAAGAAAACACAAGGTTATGGGAAGAAGCTGAGATTCTATCTATTTTATTGAATGATCCTGGAATACAGTAACAAGGGGACAGTTGTGTGCTTAATCATCTCACTCTTACAAGTGGAAATGATGCTTGACAACAGAATGTACTGATATGAATGTAAGAGTAGGGGAAAGGAAAAAAACCTAAGGAACAAAATAAGCATAATATGTAAACAATATTCTGCTAGGAATATTTGTAGTGACAGATGCTTTGGTAGATAGGGCAAAAAATATATTCCTTTCTCCTAAAGGGAAATAGGTGGAAGTCCATCAAATAAACTTTGTCCTGGCATATTTTATTTTTGCATGGAGGAAAAGGAAAAGATCGTTTTTGATGTCAGATTTTTTTTCTGCTGTTTTTTCCCCTCTCTGCCATACCAGAAAAAAAGATCAGGGAAGATAAGCCAGGCAAAAGAAAAAAAAAAAGGGAGGTGGGGAGGGGAAAAAAAAAAGGTTACTCTGAGTATCAGAGAGGGGGCTAATTGTCAAGGTTATATCTCCACAGATGATTGATGTGAGGCTGGGTTTTTCTGTCAGCCTGTCACAAAGCAGGAATGTTTAATGTTCTCATTATTGGTTACGCTGTTGTGTATATTTCTCTGTCAGCACTGCGGACCCATCTGAACTGCCAAGGCACTTCAAAGCCCTGCAGGTCATTTATCATCCTCCTGACGCTGCGAATGTTCAGCCTCAGCTGAGTGCCAGGGATTTGTTATGACTTGAGAGCCAGCTGACAGACAGGTCTGCTGCAAAAAGGATTCCTTTTTGTCACACTGCGAAAACATCAATGTTCCTATAATGGCCTACAACTGTCAAAGGGGACTGCCACCTGACAGTTGTGTGGTCTCACTAATTTGCAGCCCGGTGACTTGTTTCCTTGAGTTTAGATTCAGTTACGGTGTCACATGCAAACAGGTCACCATCTGTCGTCCTGTGCCAGGGGGCACATGGTAGGGGGTGGAGAGGGAGAGAGAGCGAGAGCGAGAAGGAGGAAACGATGAAATGGCAAACTGTGGGTGGGGGAGAGGCAAGGGGAAAATAAAAATGGCCATGCAAATCAGAGCTGCATCTTTGTTTTAGATTCCTGTTTTCTCAGTGTTTCAAGCCCACCACAATGTGAATCTCTGAAAGTTGTGTTGAAAATTGAGGCAGGGAAAGA
>VXBI01010007.1:1426187-1503808 GCA_013397375.1 Toxostoma redivivum
ATCACAAAGTATTGATTTATTCCATAACAACTCCCTGCCATGTGTTATGTAAATAACAACGTTTGATAGAGTATGTGGTTCTCTGTGCTGTAATGCAGAGGTCTTGGGAAGGTCTTGAGTCAAAAGATGAAAGGCCAACTGTCTCCAGTTGTCCTCAGGATGTGTGCGTGACACTGCAGCTGCATACACACACACACACACCAAGCCCTTCCTTTCTGAGCGCATTTAATAATCATGATTTTACTCTTATATCTGGTTCTGCTCTGGCTGGGTATAATCTTCTACTTCCATAGCTTTGCATTTTCTCAAATTGTCTCTAACACTGTTAGTAATTCTCTACTGGTAAAACTAAATTCACGGTGCTTTCATTGTATATGCTTATATCTCTACAGATGTAAGTTAGAAAAAAACACGCAGTCTGAAAACACTACTAATTGTACTTCAGCTTGTGTGTTGCAGAGCAGCCTCATTCTGTTTTCCCACAGCCAAGAGAAGGCCTCAAGGCCAAAATGTCACCTTAGATTTCTTTTGATCTCGACTTATATTTTATTAACCCTTTTAACTTCACTGAGGGTGTGCAAGGAAACATGTATACTCCCTTTCATATAAACCCAGCATTGTCCTTACATCTTGCGTGCAAATGTATGGACAGTTTTTCATACAAAGGATTATTTAGATGTAATCTATATGCCTTGTGAGTTCCAGATAAGAAGGGGCAGGCAGCATTTATTCTGCAATGTTTATGATTTATTTGCCTTTTATTTTCTTTCTTCAATTCCATCCAAAATATTTCTGAGAGTCTTAGTGAAATATAATACTAGAAGCCTTTAATGGCACCTTTTCATCTCACAATTGCAGAGTGCTTTTCAGGGCTTAATTAAATTTTACAGCATGCCTTTCAGGTGAATGTAATTTGAATGCATCCATTCCTGTTTGTGAGGAAACTGAGGCAGGGAGCGGTGATTAGCTCAAGGCTGCAAGCCACATAAAATGTTAGAGTAAGAATTATGGCCTAAGAGATTAGGAGATTTGATCCTTTCGGTAAAATTTGGTTCTTAAAAATTTCATCACACAGACAACACAGGTGATGGCTGCCTGAATGAGAGAGGAGCTAAGTAGCGTCCCCAGACTCTTCCTTTCCTTAGCCTTTGTGATGAATAGTGCTTTATGCTTCCAGTCCAGTTTTGGTCTGACCAATCTTTGGGCATGCCAGATGCTTGCTCAGTCCTCCAATATGATCAGGACAAAAGGAGTGAGAAGCTACACTCTGCCTCTGCCATCATCTCAGCAAATGGTTCAGGTGTTTCACCCCTTTCCACTGAGAGGCCTCTTAGGGTGGGATCTGAATGCGTGCACCCACTCCTACAGCCATGGTCTTCTACAAGATAAACTCTGCAATATTAGTTATGAAAGGCCTGAAGCTCCTTGCCTGGTGGTCAAGGGCGAACTTTTCATCCATCTCCTCGCTGGAAAGTATAGAAAGCAGCCTGTCCTCCTCTATGGGTAAGCAAGTAGAACAGGAGAAAGCTGCTGGGATAGGAGCATATATTTTTTCTGTATGTGTATCTTAGGAAGATCCTCTATAGATTCTGTCATCAGCAATTACTATCCAAACATGGTTACTGATGATACTGTAGGATAGACCTTAAAGCATCATATGGGAATGGGTTAGGATAGTGGGAAGACATTATTTCTGGGCCCTCAGTGTTCATAGGTTCAGAAATCATACTTGCTTTGACCAGAGACTTACTGCAAGGGGAATGGAGCTCCATGAGTGTCGCGCTCCCATTATACATTACTATCTGCAGAGGGGATGGCATTATCCAGCCCATCTGCCAGGCCTAGAACTCATATATGCTGCAATTTAAAAAGTGGGGTGTGGCCATTTCTTTGAAGGTGTGTGAAAGAAGATTGAAATCAAGCACGTGAGAGATCTCACAGATACAGTACACATGCTGCAAGCACCCTTTCCTTTGTACCAGCTATCATGGTGAGAATAGGTCACCTGGCTCAAAACAAACAGCTTGATGTTTTTAATGACATAAAGAATCAGTCTCTGGGAAATTCATTCTCTCAGTAGAGAAGCCAAAGATTGAGTGATGTCCCTCTTTCACCAGACACCAGTCTCAGATCCAGAGGAAAGAGAGGACACTTGTAGTGCTTTGCTGCCTGGCTCTGCTAGAGCCTCAGCCCGCAGTGGGCAAGCAGTACCACATCTGGGCTTTCCAAAGCCTGAGCAGGGCATAGCAACCACAATGTCTGATTCCAGATCCTGCACATAGGGTATGGAAAGTGGTACACAGTATGTTTCCAGTGTGCTGTGACAGTCAGTCAGTAGCCACAAAGCAGGTATAATGAAGGCAAAGAGAAGTTTTCTGTTTCCATTGTTGTCAGTCCAGTGTCTTAGAAGTACTTACCTGGATGTGAAATTGCTCCTCTTGGCTCTGCAGAGGCCAATTTTCCATTGCTTTATTATGAAAAAGGCACTGCGCGGTTTATGTTTTTAGCAGAATAGTATGATCGGGGTACAAATGAGGTCAGGCAACTGCTGAACAGGTTTTGCCACTTACTGTTGATCATCTTTCTAATAACTTTCTTTTCTTCTTCATGTTGATCTCATCTAATAGTAAAGTCAACAGCTGTGGCCCTGTGCACAGGACATACTTTGACAGCAGCAGGACTCAGCTGACAGACTCTGGAATATATCATTTCAGTAGCATCATCTGGGTCTGTAGCTGGCTCTTCTGTAACAATATTGAAGGCTGAAGGCCTTGTGTGTTGCTCTTCTTTTCATCTTCTTTCCACTACATGAGCATTGCACAGGGATGTTAAAGTGTGTGTAGGAAAATGGACCTTGGGACAGACTTTACTTCAGGGTTAGAAACACGGCGTTTTTTAATTTACAAGTGGTTGGTTGTGTGTAAATCTGTTTCACTACCCAAACTTCACATCAAAGCATTTGAGCTGTGCTGTACTTGATGAGAGCAAGACTGCATGTTTGTCATGGTATGAGTGAAACAGAAATTCCTTTGGGAACAGGGAGACAGGGACCTGAACACGACACACCGTAGAGGATTTGCTGCTATCCAATGACAGAAAGTTTTGGGATTTTGACATTACTGACATTCCTCTAGATGGAATCCTCTGCAACAAATGCCATTTTGAACCTATTTATGATTGAGGCTATTTCACAAGGTCCTTTGAAACCTCTCTGTGGTTTTGAGTTAGCATCTTAGACTCCAGGCCACCAGGATGGAGTGCAAGAAGTGCCCAGAAGCCTAATTTTCCTCTCACAGAGCAAACACTCCCATTGACCCCACTGCTTGAATGCCTCTGCTGTCAGAAGAGAGCCATGGCAAGAAGTCAGTCATGTATATCAGGAGGAATTTCTGCTGATCCCATACTGGAGAGAGCAAGAAAAATCCTCTGGGAGTGGAGAGTGTCCTCAAGATCAGGGTGCATTCCTGCCCTTCAATGAGAAGGATTCCAGGGGGTTGTTAAAAGTGTTTAGTTTTCAGGAAGATCAGCTGCACCTTTCATTTGTCCTTTGAAGATTATTTTTGCTTTGTAAAGGGTTTTAAAAAATAGCAAACCAGTACAGACACATCCAAAAAAAAGAAAACACAAGGTTATGGGAAGAAGCTGAGATTCTATCTATTTTATTGAATGATCCTGGAATACAGTAACAAGGGGACAGTTGTGTGCTTAATCATCTCACTCTTACAAGTGGAAATGATGCTTGACAACAGAATGTACTGATATGAATGTAAGAGTAGGGGAAAGGAAAAAAACCTAAGGAACAAAATAAGCATAATATGTAAACAATATTCTGCTAGGAATATTTGTAGTGACAGATGCTTTGGTAGATAGGGCAAAAAATATATTCCTTTCTCCTAAAGGGAAATAGGTGGAAGTCCATCAAATAAACTTTGTCCTGGCATATTTTATTTTTGCATGGAGGAAAAGGAAAAGATCGTTTTTGATGTCAGATTTTTTTTCTGCTGTTTTTTCCCCTCTCTGCCATACCAGAAAAAAAGATCAGGGAAGATAAGCCAGGCAAAAGAAAAAAAAAAAGGGAGGTGGGGAGGGGAAAAAAAAAAGGTTACTCTGAGTATCAGAGAGGGGGCTAATTGTCAAGGTTATATCTCCACAGATGATTGATGTGAGGCTGGGTTTTTCTGTCAGCCTGTCACAAAGCAGGAATGTTTAATGTTCTCATTATTGGTTACGCTGTTGTGTATATTTCTCTGTCAGCACTGCGGACCCATCTGAACTGCCAAGGCACTTCAAAGCCCTGCAGGTCATTTATCATCCTCCTGACGCTGCGAATGTTCAGCCTCAGCTGAGTGCCAGGGATTTGTTATGACTTGAGAGCCAGCTGACAGACAGGTCTGCTGCAAAAAGGATTCCTTTTTGTCACACTGCGAAAACATCAATGTTCCTATAATGGCCTACAACTGTCAAAGGGGACTGCCACCTGACAGTTGTGTGGTCTCACTAATTTGCAGCCCGGTGACTTGTTTCCTTGAGTTTAGATTCAGTTACGGTGTCACATGCAAACAGGTCACCATCTGTCGTCCTGTGCCAGGGGGCACATGGTAGGGGGTGGAGAGGGAGAGAGAGCGAGAGCGAGNGGCTGTTGTACTTTCGAAGGTGATGATTTAAAAATGATGATTTCCAGCCTACTGTATTCTATGTATGGCACAATGTCCATCAAGTTGCCTCTAGGTGACATTAGTAGTGCAATCATTCAAAATGCAGCCTGACAGCATTTCAATCAATTCACTTTTCAACACTAGACATCAAATATACATTGCAAACCCAGCACCTGCTCTACTTGTTGTGTGACATCAAATAGGTTAGCCTCGGGTCCTAAGACAGAGACTGTCTCTTGAACTGCTACATTAAGGAATGACTTTGGCAATGATACTCTTGGAGATTAACACCACCAAAACTGGCTCTCGACCTGCAATACAGTATAATCCCTTTACTCCTTGTGTTTCTCTCTCAGCACAGCCCACAGGAACTCTGTGTTTGCTAGATGAGTCAGCCACAGAGCCCAGCTCTTAACCTCATCCTGTAGAGCTTCACATTTACAGCAAAGGTGCGAGCAGAATGGCAGCCATGCATTTATAAAAACTTATCCCAGTTCTGAGCTCCTTGAGGTTAGCTTCCTCCTTTTTTCAACAACTGCATTGCAGTATGCCTTGAGGTGGCAAATTTTGCAACTCTTCATGAGGTCTTGGTGATTGTATCAAGACCTGCTCTTTCAAAAAAACAAGAGAAGCCCTTAGAATAATATCCAGCTCTTGTCATACTGCTCTTGAGATGAAGAGGCATGGCTATTGCCATCACAGGACTTTGTCTTTTGCTTGGAATCAAAGCAGGTCAGTTAGTGGTGTCCTTGAAAGTTCTCAGTATACTTCTATACTTTGGGCTGAGGAAAGGTGTATTCCTTGACCTACAACAACCTATACTGTGTGTACTGAATCTTCTGAGTCAGATCCATTATTCCTTTAAATGAGAGGACAACTAGCTATCATCAAACACCATGGAGGTGCCTAACAAAGCAGGCAGGTGGTGACTGGGCCCAGGATTTCAAGTTCAGAGAAATAAGGAAGGCATGCCAGCACTCATAAACCTTAGAAGAACAGTGTGAATCCCCTTCCCTTTGTTCTGTTTGCTAATCAGGCTTTGGTGCTGATGGCATGAATCAGATAAAACAGAACTGTAAAGGCATTGTTAGCTGGTCATAATAGTGGCATGGGCAAGGCCATGCATGCCACTGTGTGACTCAGGCCCAATTTGGGCCTTTTGAGGTGACATTAGGAGAAGGAGTAGGGATCCAGGTGTGATACCTTCAGAGAGTTTTGATGTGGCCTATTTACCACATGCCTCACCACCATCTTTACTAGTGCTGTAGTACATGTGATCTTTTGAGCCTAGAGGGACAACACCTGGTCCAGTCCTGATTGAATTCCAGGCACTAGGCAGGATGGTGCTGATCACATAATGACCACAGTCCTAAAGCCAGGGATTGCAGGTCTACGTTTCCTATGCAGGACAGATGTCCCTCTCAGTGTGCACAGGTGACAGAAAAGGTGACCAGCTGGCCTCACCATTAGCTCTGAGCTCACAGCAGGTAGGAGATCTGTGTCCCTTTGCCTTGCAGGAGCCCCCTGCCATCACATTCCTGGACCTCCACAGAGGATGCTGCCCTGCTCATTGCTGAGATGCTCTATATCAGGAATGTGAGTGCAGCAGGAGATGTACATCCCAAGTGGCACAAAAGAGGCTAATGAAGTACCCAATAACCTTCACAGAAGAAGCAAACAGCTGAGTTGAAAAAGCTGTCGTAAATATTTGCATCCCTAGCAAAGTTAATGGAGGAAGAGGAATGCTATCTTAGAAGATGAAGCAGTATATGGACAGATTTCAGTAAGGTAGGGAATTGTATAGGGGTGGGAGAGATTATTCAGAGCTACTAACTCAGTATGGACGAGTTTCTTGCTGAGGAGTGACTGAATCTCTTCCCAGTGGAAGTGTTTGGCTCTGGAGATAGACTGGATGCTGGTAAACCCCAGGTTAGGGCAAGGTCCTTCCTGCAGGCCTGCTCATTCTGCTATTTGGGACATTCAGCTGGCTGGTGCAGTTCCATCCTGCAGGCTCACAGATGGTAAAAGGACTCAAGCCAGACTGAATGCTTGCTGGCGACACAGATGTGCTCTGAAGATTGCTTTGGTATTTATGTGAAACAACTGCTTTTTATTAAGTGTTGAAACTAATAATAAATAATTATAAATTATATTAGTGTATTAAACTCTTGACATAATACCGACACAAATATTTCTTAGGAAAGTGAATAAACATATAAAGCTATATTATTTTATAAATGAATTCATTAGTATTTATTACAATTGCAATAAATTATTAAGCGTTATGATGACTTGCTTGGAGACTGGAATTTTTTCCTTTTTTTGCTAATATCAATAATTTTAATTACCAACTTTAAGTACTGGTTATTTCCCACACACATCCCGGGGCACTAATTTTTATACAGTTTCTAAAATGCACAGTGTTTTTGGTTTGGGTAGCTTTGCAGTACACCACAAACTGCTGAAAATTATTTCCTAGTTGTTAAGTGGAAATAGAAGCTCTGGATGCCCCTCAATCAGCTATGACCTAGCTTTACAGAGCTGGTTTATATTGTGCAATAAGAAATTTATTTCTCCAAAGTTTTATGCATCATATTCAAAAGGCTAAGAGGCCAGGTTTGCCCATGTAATTGATTTTTATGTCCTTCATGCCATCAAACAAAAGATTGTATGCTCAAAAGCTTGCTGCCCTTACACATAATTTGTTTAACAACATATACCTAAAACAGGTTGCCTAGAGAAGTAGTGGGTGCCCCATCCCTGGAGATGCTCAAGACCAGGTTGGATGGGGCTCTGAGCAGCCTGGTCTACCTGAAAGTGTCCCTGTCCACAGTAGAGGATTTAGAACTGGAAGACCTTAAAGATCACTTTCAACCCAAGCCACTGTATGATTATAGCCTCGAGAGTGTCTGAAGATTGTGATGCTCTCACAGTTGGACCTATAATTATTTCTGATGCTAACTTGGTTGGCCCTACTACACTCTTATAGGTGTCCAGTAATTACACTTACTGAAAATGATTCAGACAGTCTATTTTCAGGTAGCTTGATTTGTTAAACAGATGCATAACTTGAATGTATTTTTTTGATTTGTCATCACAGGTCTTCACATCCTCAAATTTGTTGTCTAGTTCTTTTCCCTGGAGCCTCCTCTAGTACTTCTACACTGATCTCTCAGGTTGTTACTTCTGACTCTTTAGCTACCTGGCTGATGTGTTGTGCTTGGGACACACAAACTCTAATTTAGATATAAGCATTTTCACTTCTAATTGCCACACTTAACTTCATGTGTAGCATCTCAGCAGGATGCCTGGGCAGCTGTAACCCTGGCCCTACCATACCTTACCCTCTTTTATGGTACTGCAGCATCATCTGAACTCCAGTTATGCTTACAGCCTTCCACAGGTCCTCTGCTGATAGGAGTAGTGGCAGCTGGGGCTGTTGCCATCCCTTCAATGCTCAGGCAATTATCCTGTGCCCTGTAGCCACAGTGAATGAACAAGGACACCTGAATTGGTTTGGTGGTGATACTCAGCTGTTGAACCAATCATCAGGCTATAAAAGCACTGAGGTGGATTAACAAAGTATTTTGCATATTATTTGGGAGCAAAGGTGTTGTCTGTGCGTGGTAGTGTTGCTTTATAGTACCTTGTAAAATGCTTTATGCTAGAGCAAAACATAGTTATTCTAGCTTTACTAGAGGTAGTTAAATTTTTACAAGTTCTTAATAATTTCAGTGCTACTAAATGAATAGACTGTGGGTGTTCTAAATAGGTTTGCTTATCTAGAGGGAGTGAGGGGAGGGATGTCAAAACTGAGCTCCTTTTAGGTTACTTATTTTTTCCCTTATATTTTCAACACAGAAAAATGAATGAATTCCTCATGGAGGGTGCTCTATGGACAACTCCTTTTTATCTTCAAAGTCCTGGAGAAACAGCAGTGGATTCTCCTGCCTTAATTCACCCCTAGGCTGCTCCCCTGCATATGTCTCTCACATAAGGAGGAGCTTTGATTGCTCTCTTCCTCTGTTGAGAACATCCAAGGTGAGTGTTTGTATCACAGGGGTGTTTCCCTCCCCTTAGTTTTTCACTCATTTGGAGTGGTTAGTCATTGAGTAGGTATGACCAGGTCAGCAGATACAGAGCTACAAACACTGATCTGGTATAATAATTTATATTACCAATAAGTGTGCAATTTTACTACTGGTACCCGAACAATCATTTTAAGTTGAAGGCTTTTCTAACCAGCAATATAACAAATTGCCTGGTATTTGCTATATAAGGTTATATATGAGAAAATATGCCTTAATTTAGCAGAAATACGGATCCATAAAATCAGTTTTTGTCATGCTTTTAGTCCTGATGAATTTACAGTAGTATTTTCCCTCTAAAAGGACCTGACTGAGATATTTTGCCTTCCATTATAACAATTAAATTTCTTTTACACATTTTGACCAGTAATTAGTTGCAAAGCACTTTGATGTGCTCTGCTCAGATGGAAGACATTACAGAAGGATTTTATTGCTGTCAAAATGGAGTGAATGCTTGAAAACATAAATAATAATTTGAATTTAGAAATAACTTGGGTTTAGCTGTCTTTATGCTGTTGTTGCTCAATGCAGCACTGTTTGAAAGACTTGGTCACAATCTGGAACCCTGCTGTGTTAGAAGCTGTATTGACACTGGACAAAAAGGTAGCACTGCTAAGAAGTGCTTTCAGTTTTCCCACAAACACTTATGCAATTAAGTTGGATGCTCCATTTGTTTGCTTGTTGTAGTGCTTGCTCTGGCTTTTTTGTTTTTTTCTTTCATGAATGATAATGAAAACTTATATAGAATGCACATATTTTAACTGCCTAGAATGCACCTATGCAACACATGAAAGCTTTTTTCACTGAAGTTAAGGAAAACTCTTCTCTTTACTTCTCTTTTGTGCAGTGATTTCTTTGACTATCTTACTTTATGTTCTTAACATATGTACGAAAAACATGTAAAGCTGAATGAGGGTGAGTGCCACCTCAGACAAGTGACTAGAAGCATTATTTCCAAAGAGACATGGTCATCCTCAACCTCTTCTAAGCAGCCCTTACCCGACCTTCAAAACCAGAACTACAGAATGTGGCATTTTCACATAAGGAAAAAAGCTGTGGCTGTTTCACTGCTAGTACTTGTGTTATGTGGATAATTGTTCTGTAACATTGGAGGCAAAATTAGAAAACCAAAGTCATCAGTGATAAGAAAGCAACAGAAGCCACAAACCTGCCACTGAGGAAATTTATAGCAGGGAACTGACACAGAGGAGTGAAGCATATTCATGATGCTACGGTCAATCTCATTCACTTTGTCTTGGCCCAAGCTATGTTTCCACCTGTTGCTTTCTATGTCTGTGAATTCCCCAAAACTGCTTTAAGTATGAAACAAATCCATTTTCTGCAAGCAGTATTTCCATCTTTTAGACTTGGGGATACTTGTTCTGCTTATTAATTTTGTGCTTTAGGTGAATTCATACAGATGGTGAGATAGGGCAAGAAGATTTATGTTGAGATTTATTGAGGGAGCCTATTTTCCTCCTCCTGGCTGCCATCAATAGGGTTGTGTGGTCTATTCACTTTGTCACAAAATGCACCCTGAGAAAGTACGGAGAGGGCCCTGATGGCAGTCCTGCCTTTGAACAGGTCACACCTCCATTGTTCTGGAACAATGGAGGTTTTATAAACAAAGTCTGACTAAAAGATTGTGAGTTATGACACTACAAAGCCTTGCTGAAAGCAAAACAAGGCAAAAAAGAAACAGGGTAAGGCATAGAAAAATGCTTATGAACAATAAGTTAAATCCCAGGTCTTGGGACATATATTGATGCTAGAGGAACTGTGCTACCTTACAGAATGCTGAGGTTGGTCTCTTAGTGTTTACACCACACAATGTATGTGCTGCATTATTACAGTGAAAATAAATGCATAGACACACAAATACTTAAAAATCTAGTTATTACTGGCTTCAAAGGGATTGTGTGAATGCTTCAAGTTAGGCATAAACTTAGGCTTCCTGTTGGGAACCTGAAAGAGGCTGTGGATGGTGCCTTCTCCCTGCACTGTCTACTGCAGTCATCTCATGGTCCCTTAAGTCACTATTTCCAATGGCCACCTGTTGCCTTTCATCATAAATTTAGTGCTACCCCTGTGAACTTTCCCCTCGCCAAGGCCTGCTGCCTACTCATGTGGAAGTATTTTTGCAATACTGAAACTTACTCTTTTGAAGCATGACTGTCTTTTCACTTCACAACATGCAGTACCTGATGTAACATGTGCCCTGTGGATGTAGAGTGATGAAAGTGAGTAATGGGTGGAACAAGTGAAGGATGCTCTTGAGAAATCCAGAGCATGAAAGGAAGCCCCTTGAATTCAAACAGCTCATGTGCTGAAAGTGGTCAGACTTGTATATATGTGAAATTAAAATTGATTCAACTATGATAATTTGGTTAATTTCTCTTCGTGCACAGATATTTACGTGGTCTTTTTATCTAGGTATTATTCAGTAGAGAGGAAATTATTAGCATTTCAATCCATCCCACCCAAACCAAGAAACTTTCCCTCTTTGGTAATAGCCTAGAAACATCTTTTTTTTCTTTCTATCTCAAAACTATAGGTATTTGAAAATATAAACTCATATTACTTTGTTGTATGAGCTGCTAAAGTTCCTAATTTTGGTTGATAGTGCCCAGAGGACAAGTAATCAGTTATTAAGCTAATCAGCCTTATGTTTTAGTGCATCAGTTTGATGAGGTTAGTGTTAAAAATCTGGCATAAGTATTTGCAACCTTCCTGTGTTCATGGAATGTAATGCTTTTCCATGTGAAGATCAATTTAACAAGCAGAATTAATCCAAGACTGAGAGGAGAGAAGGAGGGGGGATCATGGCAGAAGGGATTAAAACTCCCTGTGTACCAGACTTCTACCTCTCTAGCTATGGCAAGTGATTATTACCAAATAAAGGGTTCACCATGTATTCCAGTAAAGCAGGTGGTCAGAATATTAGGCAATACCATTTAGGAACTGCCACTTTTCTGCTCTCTTTTTAAATGCATCTATAAAGAACATCCAAGAAGGCCATCTGCAACTTTTTAGAAGCATTATAATTAATTTGCTCCCATTTGCTAATAAGGGAATAAAGGAAAATTAAAAGTATCCTCCTGGTATTTTGTTTTGCTTTTTAACAAAATTTTAAATGCTGTTGAAAAAGATTTGTTAGTATATGATGTCTGTTTACTCAAAGTGTGAAGCAAGTATTTAGATGGAAAGTAGGTAACTAGGACAGGACTGAAAATTAATTATACAGGAAAACACTGCAGTTCAAGTTTCTAGTAGGTGAAGCCCAGTCTCTTGGAATTACATTAGTTCCAATGAGCGTGTTGTTACCACAAAACTAGATGCCAGAGTTTCTGCACCAGGCTTGTGTGAGGTGGGGAATGGAGGCTGTCCAGATTTATCAAGCTGAATTTTGCATTCTGCAGCCCTAATCAGTCTGAAACTAATTAGCAGCCTCTACACAAGAAGGCCACAAGTCATTAATCACAGGAGATGAGAGCAGTCAGCCCCCCATCCTTGACATTTCAAGAAAAGTTTTCTCTTGCACTCCTTTTTTGTGATGGGGCTTCAAAAGTCGCAAGATTGCTTTTCATGGTCAATAGTGTGTGAAGTAGAAGCCATGTCTTGATGTGACAGACAAGGGACCACTGTTCCAAGACCTATTGGACTCTTTTTTTATTTCTTTTTCCCTCCCCTCTTTAAATGCTGTTCTCTAATAGAATGGAGTCAACTGATGACTTTATTTGCTTTGAGTTGAAGCATAGTTCAGCTGGGAATAAAAAAAAAAAGTTTTAACAAGTATGATTTTTGTTAGAGCAATATTCATGTTTTTACAAAGCTGCTTAGTTCTTTTTAAAAGTTACAATCCTTTCTTATGCGCAGCTAATGAGGAATGAAAGTCCTTTCACATGCCTAATACAGTTTAGTACAGTGTGTCTTGAAATCCAATGCTAACAGCTGCAGGCTAAGCACAGGAAACCCCTGCAGGAAAAAAATACTACATTTCTTGAGGCTGTTGATCAAACTTCTTACAAACAACTTGGAGAAGTAAATTTAAATAATAGGTTTGTTGTCTTTAATAATGCTGAGAATTAGACTGTTATATTTTATTCTGTGTCCAGAAAATGTATAATTCTATCTGTATTTCTCCCACAATAAGGGATGGGTAGTGTCTGTATGCCAGATGCCTGTCTAGCAGGTCTTACTGCCTAGTTGTCCATAGCATGTCCTTGCACCTGTTGATAGCATCACTGTTTTAGGCTCAGAAGTTTACTACAATATTATGGGCATTTCAGAGCTTCTGGCCGGGACAGCTGGGAAGAGATATTTTTATAAGTAACAAAAAGGTTCATACAGTGTTCTTTTGTTAATCATTGAATTTTTACTATGAGCAAAACTGTTTTGTTGAAGGATAGGTTTTAGAAATATTTCTTGAAGACCTAAATGTTTCCCTCAAGGCCTCTTTTTTTATCCTATTGAGCTATGTGGACTTTGTTGATTTACTTAAACAATTGGAGTAACACTCAGAGCAGTTAATGGGCTTATGTCTACAACTCTCCAGGAATTTCTTGTTCTACCAGGCACTATACCAAGCTCAACATCCATCCCTGTTGTCCACTGCAGACTGGGAGTGGCTTTTTAGAAGGTGTTAGCTCAAGCAGCAAAGCTGTGTGGTGACAAAGCATTGCCAGAAGCCTAGGCACACTAAAATCTAGTGCTCCTCTATGAGCAGTGCCAGTTATGCTTTGATTTGCTTATGTTTCCTGTTTGGAGAGTTAAAATGAAGTTGAAAGGCCGTTTGGTTTGGGATTTTGTCATTGTTATGTTAGTTTCTTTTCCTGTTACCAGTCCTTGAGATAAAAAATGGAAATGAGGAAAGAAAAGTTATATTAGCAGTCTCAAATAAATTAAATCAGTGCTCTGTCTCTGGAAGCTCATCAAGCAGCTGTCTGTAGCTGTAATATGGCTGTATGTTATTGCATTTACTTCTCTGAATCACTAGGGGATTTGGTCCTTGCACTGCTGTTCTATTTCACTAAGAATGATGCCTTCAAGGTGCCTCTTGTGCACAATCTCTGCATCTGGGGAGGTCATGAGATGATCACTTTGGGTGATAACAGGGAAATTAACCCAGTCATGAGTCTATGGTTGAAAATTAGCTCTAGGTAAGACTTCAGCATGAGAAGGCCTGTGTTTTGATGACTGAGTGGTCTATCTTTGTGTTGTTTTCTTCTGGGACCAGGGTTGTGAAGCCCTGTTACATATTACCTTTTCATTGTGTTTATTTTTTTCATTGTGTTATTTTCTATCACCTCCTTTAAAGATGCATATTCCCATATTCACTCCTTGCTTCCCAGTTCTCTGTTTCTGAAATGTGACCTCGGTGACATTCCAGTTCATACCAGGCTTTCTGTGCTGGCCTACGTAGGCCTGGCAATTAGGCATCCCTAACAGTAAAAGGCACCATGCAGAAACTTGAGAAAAAAATGCTACGAGCACTGAAAGAGCCATTAAATTCCTCCTGTCATATCAGTGGAACTGTACATACTTTGAAAAATTCCCCTAATATATCTTTAAACCATAGACCATAGCACTGGTTATGGTCTAGAGTATCAACTCTTACATTTCAATAAGAAGGCATTTTCTTTCTTTTTCTATTGGGGGGTGTGGAGGGAGGGTGAGAATATGATATGCATCTACATAAAAATAAATTTGTAGTGAAATCACATTAAGGATTTGACTAAGCCCACACAAGCAGAGAGTTAAGACTGATATTCTGTCATTACCTCAGCTCATTACATCTTAGGGTTTTGTTACTCAGTCTGTAAGATCAGCCGCTGTCTGGAGAATCCTGTACTACCTGGAAACAAAGGGAAGTGTTATGTTGTGGCTTTACCTCTGAAATTTCCTTGCTTTGCCAACTTTTCTCAGTGTTACCAAAAAACAGGTCTTGGTGGCTTATATGTATTAATGGCATTAATTAAACTATCAGCACAGCTGAATGGGAGAAAATGTGTCTTCTGAACTTGTTTCTTGAATAGGAGTAAATGCCTCATTAATCTTAAGCATCAACCCAAGAACACTGTGTTTGTTAGATAGAATAATAAATGACTTTACAGGAAATACACAATAGCAGATGCTGGAATGCATCCATTCATTAGTCACTGTGCATAAATATCCCCTTATTTCCATGAAGAGACATTTAATGGAGGGCCAGTCTGACAAACATGTGCAAGCTTTCACTCACCAAGAAAATGGAAGGGAGAAAATGTCACACAAATTTACCCACTGAACTCAAAGTATGGCATACCTTGTGTGCTTTTTCTGCTCCTTGCCCATCTTTTGTCAGATTGAAATGTGTGTTAACAAAGCAAAACTGTTGGACAGGTTTTGGAAGCTCATAAGGCATTACAGTTATTTCTACTTCTTGGTTGCAAAGTCTGGGTCACTGCTGTGTCACTTGGAGGCAATCACCAACTTTACTCAAAACCCAGTTGAGTGTCTGGTGAAGTCAAAGAAAGGCTATTTGCTTCAGAACCTTAAAAAAATATTGTTTGGTTTGTTTTTAATCATTGCTCCCAAGATACTAAGAAACAAGCAAACAAGCCTATTTCAGTGAATAATAGTGAATGTAGAAAAAAAAAGTAGTTCCCCTCCCACAACCCCTGCTGTCTGTTAGCTTTTGTAAGCTTATATGTATTTCCTAGTCTTGTAAAGTAATCGAGGCCATGAAGCACCTCTGCCAACAGGTACATCTACAATTTATCAAAAGAAAGTGAAGTCTGCATATTAGTTGTTTTGCTTTCTTCTCCACATAATTGGTCAGAACTACTGTTTTTCCCAGATTTTGATTCAATGTACAAGCATATTAGATGTGTTACAGGAATGTCTAAATAATTTGCTTGGTATGTGCAATTGTTCCTCAATGCACACCATAATGAAAATTAATTCAAGGGTCAAATTATAGCATAATTGTTCTTAGAACACATTAACAGTGTTTGCATGTCATTATGTGTTTGAAGTCTGTCAGGTTTCTAAGCCTAGACTGACCAGAACTAGGAAACATGGATTTATGGAACAAATTCTTAAACTGGTGATTGCAGTGTCTACCAAAGGTATCAATGTGCTATACCATCCCCATCAAGAATCTTCCATCTGAGCATGCAGGTGCAATGGATTTTCCACAGGCGTCACAGTGCTTCTCACAAAATGCTGATCAGGGTGCTTGGCTTTGGGCCTGCACAGACTCAGCCTCATAACATAAGGGAGGACATAGTTTCATTTCTTATCCTGGAAGTTTCTGAATTAAGTATGGATTTGAAAAACTTCTATGCATGATTTGGTGAATCTTCTCATCTGAATTGCGAGCCTGGCAATGCCTTATGTATTGTTAAATCAAATGCTTTGGACCAAAATTTCAAGCTGGGTATTGTGGTAACTTGGGTGGTTATTTTTCTACTGGCCTAAATTTGCAGTCTTTGCTTATAAGTCCTACTTGCATGAACAAACATCAGTTTGCTTAAAAAATTAGAGCCATAGATCAGCAGTGAGTTACTAGCAAAGTCGAGGGAGGGAGAGTTTTGTTTCAAAGTAATATATAATGATTTTCAGAAGTGACCAGTGAGTTTTGAAATAGAAAGTATCAGGAAGCTTGCTGTTTCTGCACATCTGTCATCTGACAACTAGCCCCACTTCAGCTCATCACAAAAATAACTGCTGGGTTAATAGCTCACTAATAATGACAGAAAATATTAGTACTTTATGAAGTGTGATGCAAATATAAGTTTCTAAGCAATTTTTCACCATAAAAGATCCCAGAAGAACTAAAGAATTTTCCCTTTTGTGATTGCAAGATTTCCTTCTGAGGTACCTTACATTTTTCCTGCATTGTACTCCTGGTGTGGTTTCATGTGGATAAGTACACCAGTACCATGATTTATGTGTTCAAATCCTTCAAAAATCTGTTCCACTGGTGTACTACAATTATATTTCTATCCTAGGAGCAGCTACATTCCTGTGACCAGCAGAAACTCTTTCAATATATACAACATTAAACTGAATTATACTGAGTATAACCACTTAACATTGATTAGACAGGTATGCAGGTAATAAAACACAGCATTGCCCTTTTCTCCCAGGAAGTCATCCTGCACAGTGGTAGTGGACCATTTCTACCACTGAGCCTAACAGGTCAACTGTACCTGGAGCCAGAGAAGTCCTGTTGGAAGAGAAAGCAGAGTCATTCTTTACAACTGGAATGCTGGGTGGGAATCCTCTGGACTCCATCTGGAACAGCTTTGACCAAACAAAGGCCCCAAATCTGCTTGCAGTGCAGTCAGTGGGAATACTGCCACAGCATTCCTTGGGAGCAACATTAGGCTTCGATTATGGTCACAGCAAGAGAGTATTATATGTACAGCTGCCAAAAAATATTAACAAATAATGCTAAAAAAGCTTGTGTCTGCTTTCATTTCTTTTCTGCTAGTTGCCTTAAAGAAAAGCATAAAACATTTTCATCTGTTAGGAATGAGAATTAGAATAAAGGTTTACTGCCCAAGCTCCATCTGCTTCCCAAGACAGGTCAGAAACTTCATGGCTTTCAAAGTGCCCAGAGCCACTGTCCCCTCTTGCAAATACAGAACTGTGCAAGGGCCTCGACAGCTGCTGGCGCTGTCCCCCAGCTCTCTGAGTGAAGCCCAGCTTTGCTGGTTGCAGCCTGCCTTTCCCTTTCCCTCTTTTCGCCACAGGGCCTACTCTGGGACTGCTTGTGCTTTTCTTTTATAACCAGGTATGCTGTTGGAGTGAACTCAGCAAAATAATGGTACAAGGTGTGGAGAGCAGGGGCCAGACTGGTCCAGAGTCTCTAAAGGGCCAAAAAGCACTGGTACCTTTCTAAGAGCCTTTTCCCACCATAAACATTCTCCTTATGAATTTGATGCATCTGCTCTGTATCCTGTGTGTTAGCTCTGCCTGAACTTTTTTTTTATTAGTATTTCACAGCATGTGTGCTCAGAACAACGTTCTGATGTTGTAATCTTTGTATGTAGCTTTGCAAATCAGAATAACCTTAACTTTGGAGGAGAAGATAAGGCAGAATTTTTGGTGCTCAATTCTTTCTTGCCTGAAACAAATAAATATTTAGGTAGACTCTAGAACTTTTTGATTATTGAAAGGACTAGAAATTAAACAAAATATTGTACAGTGGGAAGAATAAACAGCAGAAGAGTTTCCTTAAAACATGGTGTAGATAGATTAATTCCATTAGATTAAAGGAAAAATGGCATCAATTATGTACAGCTTCCTACAGTTGTGTTTTATTTACAGACATTGAAGTAATGTTCCTGAGGTCAACAGGTTTTTGTATCATTAATTTCAATGGTAGTACAGTAATAATTTAAAATGCTTTTTCTAAAGGTTTCCATAAATATTCCTTCCCTGTGAAGCCTTTGAGAAAGACTGTAACAGATTTTTCTTCTCCGTAAGAATGAATTCAAGACCTTCAGAGATGTCTCTTTGTTTGTCAATTTTCTAGCTGTATAATCTTGTCTTTAATGCTGACCACAATGTGAGTGTTGAAGCCTCGGGTATGGAGTGTTTTGTATTTTGTCCCATGATATTTCTTCCACAGACTTCAAAGGAGACACCTTTCCCAAAGTGAAAAATGTGGAAGTATGATGCTACTAGTCTAAAGGCAGGTCAGGATAATCAGTAAGGTATGAGAAATAGAAGGCTAAAAGCCAAAAAGAATGCTGCCTGTTCTTATGATTGAAAGTGCTTTGTGTAGATAATGGTAAAAACATAAGCATATAAATAGCTGCTGACAACAAAGAACTCATTGTAACTAGATTAAATATCTTAGGTTTCTAATTCTATAAAGACTATTCAGAAGCATATAAAAATTAGTGAGTAATTCTAGACTATCAGTATCTTTGCATCATATCAACCTAGGGAAGCAAATGTAAAACCAAATCGTTCTGATTTGCAGGGTTTTAGATCCACTTTATTTGCAGTTGCCAAGTGTGGCACAAACCTCAGAGCAATTTAGAACAAAACTGCAGCATCCTTCCATCTTAGATGATTTAATCCAGCTACTCGAGAGTCATCAAGAGATTGTGTTGAACATAGAAACCAGTGAATTTCATTTCATGTCATTTGGAAACACACACACCACAACACCACAAAGTGGAGAAGGGTACATGTTTACTCACTCCTTCCTTCTCTGTGCTTACAGAGACAAGTATTTACTGTCTCTTAACTGATCTGTCAGTTGTCTTTAAGGCAAACATCAGGTACCATGAAACATGGAAACCAAAACCATGCTTGGGGTAACAAAGGGAGAGAGAAGAGCCTTCACTAAGCTATTTAGCTTAGTCTGGTTTGCTAGGGTGCTGCAGGATATAAGGACCACCTGTTGTATCTGAAGACTTCAAAGAGAACATAGGTATGCAATCCCTACATACACAGCTTCAGATCAAGTAGGTGAGAGAGACTGTGGTAGGATGTATCTAGATGCACATGAAGGAGGGCTCCTACCCTCTACTCGTGGCTCTTCACTGACTCATTACATAGCTCAAAAATGGTACGACACTGTGGTTTTGATCTTTATGTATAAGCAAATATGCATTCACTTTGCATATTTGTTTTGCACAGGCAATTGGCATGCAGGATTAGCTGTGGTGTGCTCTTGCAAAGAAACACACAAAGAATTGCAGCTGTGCATGGCATGGTATCAGTGGCAGGCACTGCATAATTTGCATGCAGAGTGCTGACACTGTGATCTCCATGTGCTCTGCTTTACATCTTGATCCCACCTCTGTTTTTAAGTGCATATCCATCAGTCTAGTTGTGCTGGCTGTCAAGCAGTGTGTGAGCCATGCTCTTGCTGTGTCTGTCCACCTCCTAGAGCTAAACCCTCCCACGTCTGCCCTAGGAGTTCAAGGACTGACACAATTCACACCCCTGATATGAAATTATGAAAGATGAGGCACTCTTCTTCCACATCTCCCCACTCCACCCCTCATGCAGCACAGAAGCACAAATTAAGCCTGGGACAGTCACATTTTGACTTGAATTCAGCAAAGCACTCACTTGGGCTTGCTCTTAAGCATGTGGGTAATCTGCTGCTATTGAGCAACTTAAACACACCATCTTTATGGGGCACTAAGCATGTATTTGGATATTGAAATGAGGTCTTGGGGGTTTTTTAAATAAATTCATGCCTAGCTGTAAGTACAAACAAATGTTAGTGTACATGGTTAACGATGCTCTAGCTGGAAATGCTCATCCGTGCGTCTGTACATCAGAGTGTAATTTTAATTAGAGTTTAATTATCTTTTCATTTCTTCAGCAAGTAAATTTATACCTTGCTGTAAGTTTTCTTGGGAGTATAAATTAAAATTACATTATTAACATTATATCTTTCCTAATTTGTGTGTGTACACTATTTATCTGTGCTTTTTATTAGTCATAATGAAGCATGTTTGGAGAAATTGTGCAACTAATCTATGTACAGAAGAAAATAATGCTAAACAATATCATTATAATAATGAGAGGCTGATTCTGATTTACTGAACAGAAATAATAATATAAATTTGTGATTAGGGTTTTTAATATATTTTAAAAATTATTTTCAGGGACAGTTGCCCACATAATAAGCATTTAAATAAAAAAGAATGCTGAATCTGACCCTGGAAATGAAATTGCTCAAAAAATATATTGAGAATTTTTTGTTCTAAATTCGCATGTTAATGCAACCTAATGTCAACCTAATTTATAATTATTTAAAAATTCATTATGGAAATTAATCTCTACTGGAAGATATTTGTGGGAAGAAGTTTAATATGAGCATTTTTACAAACTTAGGGAAGTTGATTGTCTAAATTTTTCTATTGGAGTGATTTATTTCTGAGACATTATGCCATATCCTAAGCAACTTGAAAATTTGTATTTCTGCTGACACATTTTCAGTCTGAATAAATGCTTTAAAATCGTTCATCAATATATGAGATAGGTGGAAAACCAATATGAGTCTCACTATGTACAGCAGAAACCTCAAGCACAGGGAAACAAGGGACGATGAATTTAGGCAAAGGATCAATAATTTGAATGAGCCAATTTTTGTATGCTCTACTTACAATATCTTAAGAAGTCAGTTTATCTGTGCTGGACATGCATAAACTTTTTCTGCATCTTTTTTATTTTTTGTCACTCTGAATTATTTCAGAGCTTTGCTTAGCCAGCATCCAGATCACAATGAGCAGTTCTTTTGTGTTACTTCTGTTCTGCAGTTGTGAGTTGCTTCATTCTGTATGCCTGAGTCAGCTGGCCCTCACTCCTCTGAAGCATCTAAAAGCTCACAAGACATTTTCTCCTTTTGTTCTTTAATTTCCATAGATTTTTGGATGGCTTCTAATGTTGTACAGAGTTGCACATCACTCAGAGAATGATAAATAAACTATCTACTCCACCTTCCTTTAGTTTCCATATTATGAAAATATTCTCTTAGGTTTCACTTTTTCCTTCTTTCTCCTTTAAGTATTGCCTGCATCTCCAAAGTATCAAGGTTTTGCTGCAGAGTTAGTAAGTAATTTTCTACTTTACTTCCCACATGGCAAAGTGCCTTTCACTGAGATGATAGGTAGTCACAGATTGTCTCTGCAGAAGTCACAGGATTCTTATTGTAGGTGTCTAATGGTGGACCAGTTACTGAGGGATTAGAGGTGCTGTGAGGTGCCAGGGACTAAATCTAATTTTTATGATTGCTTTTCTGCAGACTGTTTTTAGACCAGAGGATGTCACTGGGTTGAGTAATGTGGCTTAGAACAGCAAAAACCTTGTTAGGAAGGTTAGAACCAACCCAGCAAGGTGCATAGTTGGTATTTACCAGGATTGAGTTTTCTGTTCTGCGTGACCAGAAAGTGATGGTAGCATGGGTGATCAACTCTGCCTTGTAATTTTAGAACTCTGTTAGAGTCCTTCTTTGACTAAATTCCATGTTATATTCCTCCAAGCAGTCACAATATTGAAATGAGTGAAATAAGCGTGTTGCAATGATAACCTTAGACTTAACAAGAGCCTATGTCTCCTATAAGTGGCAAAGTATTCTTTCTATTTCCCAACTTCATGGAGCCATTAAGCTTTAAGTCTCTTCAGAATAGTGTAACACAGAGCAGAAACTGGCTAAACCAGGTTTACAGAACTTTTGCAAATGTTTTAAATGTTTTCTCTTTCTAAGCCACACAAGTCTTGCCTAAGGCACCATTCCTAAAATAAAATTAGGCTTCTGAAAGATTTATTGTCTGCTTTTGGAATTCAGTGTAGTTGTCTTTTGCTTGCTCACATAATGAGGCAGTTGTGAAACTCTGATTCAGGGGTGAACTAAGCCCTCTTCAAAATGGGGACAAATGAGAATGTGTGGTCACACATGTAACTTCATCATAGAACTGAGTCTCTGTATGCAGTACAGAGGGGGCTAGAGAAGGGTTTTGTACAGCATCCCCAGCTGCCTGCTCTATCCACTCCTTCTGTATTTGCTGGGGGGCCTGCTATAGTCTACAGGTACTCATGAAACAACTGATGCTATATATGGAATCACAAAGGCAAGTGGAAGCAGGTCTGTGTGGTCCCTAATGATGACTGCCCTGTCCCCTGACACAGCTTGTTCTTGCCTGTAGTGACATTCTGATCTTTCGTATTTAATTGCCCCTGTGTTGGCTCTGGTTCGTAGTAGGGGGTGATTAGAGAACCACGTTTCCCTGCTGTGTTAAACAGTCTTGTCTTAAGTGAAGTGTACCAGTGCATTGCATTTAGTGTTGTATGTGTCACACAGGGAAGGACTACAGCAGCGTTTCAGTTGATTGGAGCTAAAAGACCAGAACTTCCTGCTGCTACTGCCACTCCCAACTCCATGCAATTTCAATGGGCTGTTTTGCTGAAATCAGTCCCCCTCCGGGTTGTTTACTCATCAAAACTGGTTTTGCGATCTAGGGACCATTAAATGCATTTCAAAACGTGAAATAAGCTTCAAACTACATCCAGGAAAGGGTGTGTATTTGTGCACACAGCCTAGCATGCTTTTTCAGTGAAGTCTTTCAATAAACATTCTGAAAAGTGTTGGTTTTTTCCTAAGCAGTGCTTGCTGTAAGATTGATTAGATCCAGGTGGCTTAAAGGAAGTAAAACTGTTTCTACACTGCACTTAGGTAATTCTTTTCCTTTGTCTTCCTGTGCAAACACAAATAACTAATGCAGGCAAACAGTAAATTGCAGTGAACAGTGGAAGTGCTAAATGGTAGCAACACTTAAAACATTGCTGAAATTCAAAAGAGCAGCTGTTAGACATTTAAACCTATCATTCTCTTCTGAACATACATCAAATTTACTTCATAGCACTGTCATAAAAATGTATGAGAATGTAAATGCTTGAGTGACCCATTAATCTTTTGAGTAGTAAACATAAAATCTTCTTAACCCCAGTGATGATATAACCATACTTTATTTTGAATGAAGGCTTTATCAGAGAAGTGAAGATGTTCTGTGTCTTTCTGTGATGTATAAATAAGAGCAAATTAATATTAAAGTCTGGTGTCTATGAAAAGTGTGCCATTATATTGATTGCAATATGAAGATCTATGCAGTGAACAAAGCTACACTCAATTTCTGATGAGCACAGAAAATCTCATAATAAATACACAAACAACGTAAGCTCATTACTCATTGATGGCAGTCACCAGTCTGATGCTGTTATCATTATTATTTACTAACTAACTCAATAATGAGTGTTTGTTCTTACAGAATTGTCCATAAAACTTTCCTTTTTATGTGTGTCAAATGATAAACCTGCCTCCTAAGCTGTCTTTGTGATTAAAAGACACCCTTAAATATCGAAAGTGTTAGTTGTTCGTTTCCATGCATAGACCAGTCAGTTTGTCTCAACCAAGCACACCTACCATTTACATCATGGTGAATTCTGTTTGAATACAGAGTAGAAAAAAAAACTGGCTCCAATTTGGGAACACTATTATTTTATTCCAATCCTTCTGTGCTCCTTCCACTGCCTCTTGAAGCCATGTTTGAAAAAACATTCTGACTAGCCTTTAAAGGGAAAAGGTACTGCTCATGAAAAGCAAACTGCTTTTGTTGAAGAGCTAGATTTAGCCTTGATAGAAGTAGGAGAAATTTCATTAAACTTCTGAAGTGGTCCAGTTCAAAGCATTGTGCCCACAGGGTAAAAAAATGGGAGAGTTGGAAAACTTCTATTAAATAATCAGTTTCATCTTCCCATCCAGCCAGGATTGTTTCCAGCAGTACACTGAGATTGCTTAAGCAATGGGACTTCGTGTGTGGGGAACTTAATTTATTCATAAGTCATTTGAAATGTGTCCAAGTAAGCATGGGAAAACTTATGTCCATCAATTCCTAATCATATTTGGAGATGGAGGTGATTCCAACAGAGAACAAAAGAAAGAGGGAAGGATAAAAATGATAAACCAGTAGTTTAGCAGAGTCAGATGAGCTGTATTGGTTTATCTAGAGATGCAAACTAGCTACCAAGATACATACTCCATGACAGACATAATAATTATAAAAAAATTAATAAGATTTTCTAGTAAAAAGAAAATGCTACTTTTGAAGGACACCATATCATGTTAACTTTCAATTTGAGACAAATTTTCTGTTGGTGAACAACAAATGACAAGGCAGAGGGGCCCTGATGATAATTCAAAAAGACTATCTGAATTTTAAAAGCTTACCTTAAACTGAAAGATAGGTTGCAAAACTCAAGTCGTGGGACAGAAGTAATACACCAGAAAGTAGTCAGCTCAGACTTTCATGTGTTTTGGGACCCCCTCCTCTTCCAAAAATGTCTTCAAAGTTAAGTAGAAATATCATTGGCACAATTAATGTATGTAGTAGTCTGTCTTGTTATCTTTCTTCGATATTTATATTTAAAATACCTTATTACTGCTGCATATGTTTGGAGAAAAGGTTGGAGGAAGGAATATTTGGAGGAGAGTGGGTGTTGTGGAGAGTGGGTTGGCTAGCAGACCCACATACTCTTCACCAGCTCAACGAGAGGCATCAGAGGCTAGGCTTACAGTATATGCAGTTGTACTGTAGCACAAAATCCTACAAAATTAGGTTCCAGCAAATTGGAATAACCTGGGGTGGGTAAAGGCAGTGAAAACAGTGAAAAGGTAAGTGAGAAAACAAGTTTTTCTGCTAGGTTCCTCAGATCTTGCCACACTCTAGGCTTCCACTTCTATTTCACAGTCTGAGAGAAAAGGGTAAAAACTTCTTCCTGTGCAATGCACTCTTCCTTTGCCACAGCTTGGAATGTTGTTGCTCCCAGCAACAAATTCAAAACAAATAATACTGTTCTTTATCTGAGGGCAGCAGAATCACTTTTGCCTACAGAACTCTAACAAAACAAAATTTCATTCTTCACTATTACACTCATTCCTTTCATAAAATCAAAGCTAGGATACTTCTGAGTTGACTCATGCTTTTTCAAATGACTCCTCTTATTCTGTTTTGGCACCATATGGTTAATTTGGGTGAGAAGTTAGGAAAACATGGTTACGTGTTGTGCCGAGTATACATAGGAAGTCCATGGAGTGTTGAACAAATGGCGTTGTTGTAAGACAAGTTTTATGGAAGAATAGCTACTTGTTTTGATTTTGTCTTCCCAAAACTGTTCAAGTATATTTAATGATATTGCAGTATTCATGGTGGATGCAACTACATTACTAAGGAAATTCCCACAGATTTTTCACTTTTTGAATAAGCTTGTATGAGTCACAGCAGCTGCAAGATACGGCTAGAGATCTTAGAACACCTGCCAGTGAGGTTAGGGACAACTTGAACATACTTGATGAGGTACTGTGAGGTCTAAGCCAGAACTATAAATAAAATGTCTCTGTGATTAAGACTGCAGTGCATTAAGGAAATGCAAAAGATGGGGCCTTAGGACAGGTTCTAGAGGTAGCAATGCTTATACAGGCATTGAAGAGGAGCAGTTCTACCTTATATTTATCAATGTTTTTGTTCCCATAAAAAAGGTTTCTCACTGGTTGATGGTGTTATTGCAGTCCTTGAAAGCTCAAGTAAAAATATCACTCTTGAGTAAAAAGACACTCATGAGTTCAACAGCATATTCATTAACCAAAAGCCAAGAACTGCAGATAACAAAATAGATCTGACCAAACAAGCTCTTGCTAAGATCATATTAATAAATGACAGATCTGTCTGAATGTTGATATCAATCTTTCACACATACTGTAATTGAGACTGAGGCTTGATAGCCAGTGTATTCATGAGCCTCCACCTGCATGTCAGAGCTTGCATGACCTGTGTAGACTTTTGAAATATGTGTTTATCGAAGGCATACATATTCTTCTGTTGCTTATTGAAAGGAGAACTTTAATTTAGAATGAGAAACGGTACTTAAAAATGTGCAACTCTTAAAATAAATGCTTTTAGTAGACTACTGTGTCATACTGGGAAGAATTCCCTCTTAGTGGCAATGCAAGTAAGTGTAGAGACATATGCCTGATGCTTCCTGCTGCAGCCAGGCTCATGTCACTGCACATTACTTCTTCAAGCAATGTCTGAGCTCTGCTCTGAAAGGTGGCTCTGTGGCTCTTTCCCTAAGCCCACTTCATAATGGAAGAGCTCTCTTCAAGAGCTAAAATTGCCTCCTCTTTCCATTGTGAAATCAGACAATTCTCCCACACTAATGCATATGTGAATGCAGGATCAATTTAACACACACACAGACACACCCCTGTCAAAATGTCACTACAGCTGTGCAGTTATCCTCCTCTTGAATGCTTTGCCCAGAGTGTCACAGCCTGAGGACTCACCCATGGTATCTTGTCCCTTGCTGAAGCCACAGAGTCAGCACTGCCAAGAGGTGTCTAGGGCAGTGCACGGAGCTGGAGTGGTCACTCTGGGCATCCTGCCTCGTAACTCTGTGAGCGAATAAGGCAAGTGAATAGGGAAGAGCTTTGGATTTCTTTAATTAAAATGGAGTTTGTATGAGTTCAGAAAAGACTGAACATCATGAACAGAAAGATACTATCTAAGATATCTCCTTGGACATTCAAGTCTCCATAAAAATGCAGATGTTTCTCTCAGCTATGAATTTTCAGTATAGTTCTGATTTTCTGTTTATCTTTTAGTTACCCCAAACAAGCCATACCAATGCAGAAAAAAAACCTGGATGGTCCATAATAGAGAAGAACACAAAAAGAAACCTTTTTATCACTCTTGCATATGTGTTTTCATTCCTATATTGCAGGAAGACCTGTCTTTTCTTGCCTATCTCTTTTACTAGCTAACATAGAAAGTTATTGAATGTATTGATTGTCTTGAAGCTCCTGATAAATACTACTCCATGGTATACTTAAAAACTGCTGTGACTCCCTGTCGAATATAAATTCCTTTTTCTTTCTTTCAGACATTTTTATTTTGCTTGAGGGTTTCTTGCTTCTTTTCTAGTTACCTTCTAGAATTACTCAAGACAATGAGCTAGTAAAATATTTTAATTAGATATTAAGGAATGTTTCTTGAAAGCAAAAAAGCCTGTAAACATTAAAATTTAGATCAGAAAACTGAACCTTAAGTGTTACACCTGTCGAGTCAGGAAATAAAATACTTTTTTAAAGTTTGAATTCAAAATTGCTCTCAACTCAGTTCCTCTCTTTCTTATCATATCTTTTACTATGGAATACTTTGAAACAAACTGTTTAAGACCAATAACTCTGCAGAAAGTACACAGTTGGAAAACGTGAATTACAGATATGTGAATTAGAGAAAATCACTATCTGCTGGTGTGCAATTTGCTAGAATACAAAAAAAAAAGAGATGAAATGTATTGAATATGTTACTTGTTATGAATTATTTGTCCATTAAAAATTGATGCCCTGCTCTTCTCATGGATCTCAGCCATACAGTATTTATCACTTTCTCTTCCTGTGCAGTTTGTTAATATTAATTTTTTCAGTTTCTCCCTACTTGCAAATCCTTCTTTTTCAAATTGTACAACATCTGCAGCTAGGTAGAAATATTTATCACTTGAGAACATAACATAAAGGTATCCAAAGAGTGAGACTGGAGAGCAATTGCTGATTGTGTCACTGATGCTGCAAAATTTAGAAATGTTAAATCTGAAATATAAATCTACAAAAAAATGTATTGGAAGGCATAAAAAAAGCTTACCAAAATAATAAAGCTTCTCATACTTACCAAGCACCTGAAGAAGGAAGTTCCTTTTTATAATTAGGAACACATTTTTAAATTAGCCTTAACTCTTACTTGTAAGCAATGTACAGGGCTACTGTGCCATGTGAAGATACTATATCCAGCTGTATAATTCATGTTTTCTCTCTGGGGGATAAATATTTTGCATGGTCTGGAGAGATTAGAATATGTTTAGAAATCAATTCTATAGGTTTCTTCCCATAAAATAAAAAACCAAAACCCAAACCAAAAAAGGGGTGACTCTTACCCAAATGTACCTTTCTGATTTCAAAGGTTAAGGTTGAGCCTTTCAAAATCTCATTCTAAAATGAGAGGATATCATAGTTGTTTTGACCATCACTGAAAAATATGCTCATAACTTGAAGCCAAAAGGTGCTTTTTTTAATTTTCCCTTTGGAAACCAAGAATGACACCAAGCACACACTTGGAAAAAAAAAGAGTTTAGTAGTATCTAGATTTTTCTAACCTCATGGACTTCCCTTGCAGGGCTGTTGCATCAGAATTACAGCTAGGTAGGCTTTTCCCAGATTCTTCTGACCAGATTTGCCTGATCAACCTCTTCCAAGGAAATTGGATATTTTGTAGCGAGAACTTAAAATGCTCTGCCCACATTAAGGCTAGCTCACTTAGTGAATTTAGCCACCTTCTATAAAATGGATTTGATTCCTGTCCAGAAGATCCATACTAAGTCTATATCCTGCTGGTCCTGAACTTGTAAGTGAATCTAATTCCATATATGAAAGTGAGTTTTGCCAGAAAGTCAGCATTTGGTTTACAAGTGAAAGTACAGACAGAGCTCTTGGGACCGTGGTGTGAGAAGGATCATGGATGCAAACTGTCAATTCAAATGGAGCAATAAAGTTTGCAGGTCTGAAAGCTTCTAGAGGGTTAGGCACCAATTTCCATGGCAGTTGCATGCTAAATTAAACTGGTGTTATGTTAGTAAAAAATTCTTGGTCATTTTCACTTCTGGTTTGCTATGTGTGGCTATTAATGGAAAGCAGGTGTTGCCATCAGCCTGCAAAAAAGAGATGTTTACAAATGTTGTTGCACTGACAACAGCTCCAAACCATGCCAACACTCATTGATATTGCTCTCTGAGTGCTTAGTCACTCTGTTCCTGTACAGTCACTGAATGGCCTCACTGTGTACTAAGTGCCTCCTCAATTTGTTGTGTGCCTAGCATACTTAGAAATTGTGGAAAATCATTTGCAAGGTAGGATCTGAGCTATCAGCTCACTCCTCTGGGACACAGCTCCTTAACTTTTCGATGTATGTACAGATAAAAGTCCTTCCATGAGCAATTGTTTCCAAGCATAAGGGTGTATGAGTGAATCATTCCTCACAGTAATGACAAAACACAGTCCCTTGTGAGCTAGCTAACCCTTATATATTCACTATATAAGATGCAATTTTTTTCAGCTAAAACTTAATGGGGAATCTGGGGTACATGCAATGTAATTCCTCAGACTGGAATTTGCTCAGAACTTTTTGCAAGAGCACAGTGGAATTGGCAGTCATCACATTTGTCAGGATGTCAGCTGTGCAAGATGGCATCCCTTTAACAGGTACTTGTTTAATAGTGGGCACATTTATTAGGGTTTATTAGCGATTCAGAAGGGGAAAATGCTTCTAAATTAATAGCTCTAATCACTTCTTGCTACAGCCTACCTTTTCCTTAGAATGTTCCCAATAAACACATTGACCCAATTCTCTCTAGCTGTAACTTATCCAAACATGGCAATGGCTCAGAAAGAGCCATCAGATGTGATTTGACCTGTATTTGTCAGTGCAGTGTCTCAGTGCACTGGGACTAGAAAGAAAAGGAATGAATACTAATATTTCAGTATCATGGAGAATCCTGCCTGTCCTGCTGCTTCTTTCAAGATACATATATTATAAAGAAATGGGGTAATAGGCAGCAGAATCTCTCTCTTACCTGCAGTCAAGCCACAGTTACAGTTTTCCTATTCTTGTGTTGATGAGCTTTAAATCCATTAGCTGAAAACATGCACCTCTTCTGGAGGGTATGGCAACAAAAGTGAGGTGATTTTAATTTGACTTCTATAGAGATATATACACCAAATGTATACTTTGTTATTTTAAGGGAATTTACTCTAACAGATGTAAATTTGGACAACTCTGTTCTTGGAAGATTTTATCAACTTCTGCTAAACAGTCATCTAGTCTTTATGACTGTGAAAACGTCCATGATTGGACTACTTGTGTTGAGCTCGTAATAAAAATTATGTAACAGAGAGACTCTTATATTTTCAAGTGAACTTTGAGGCTTTTATTTTTTAGTTTTAGATATAATCTGCTGCATTTATGGTCACTATATCCAGATACTTTAGGACTGTGTCTAAGAACATCTTAAAAATTATTGCTTTGGCCAGGGAATAGTTCCTCAGTTAGTTCTCTTCTGCCTCAAGCCAACCATTAGTGCAGCAAAATTTGGATTAAAATAAATTTCAACAAAATGGATGCCAATTGGTTGAGTGTGGAGTAGTTTAGAAGTCCAGTCTGAAGTCTCATGTACCATCTCTGGTAGAAAGCTTCTTTTGCCCCTTCTCCTTCAAATTATGACTCTGGAAAAGAACTTTTCTCCACCCTCCTCACCTATATTGCACAGAACTAAATGAGGGTTTTAGAGACTAAAGTGTTTGGGAGTGAAAATCTGGAATAAATTGAAAAATATTGCACAATTATCAAATTAATGGTGTTCATACCTTGTGGTTCAAGGAATCTGATGCTCTCAGCCGAATCAGTGAATGAGTACAGGACTACTGGTTAGTACAACATCTCATTTAGCATTTGCAACCAAAAATTTACTCACCTGTCTCAAAAGTTTCTCCTTTTTTGCTCATCTTCACTGTACTGGACCATCGATGATTTATCATAAACATGACCCTGTATCGTAAATCAGAAAATGAGTGTTGTCAGTAACAGCTAGCACAATGTATCTGTATCGTCCTACCATCCTGTATTCTTTGTCTTTTTATTTCTTTGTTGCAAGCTTAAGCCTCATCATTTGTTTGCTGCTTAAAGATACAAGGGCAGCTCTTCTCTGGATGGTACAGAGAAATTAACTGGCTTGAAAAATAGATCTTCACTTTATTACTTGCAGTCATAGAAGTGACAGGTGTGTCACCACTGTCCACATCACTCTGTTCCACCAGATAAATGGCAAACTGTAACTGTATTTTCTATTTTAACCTTTTCCAGAAGAGCTAAATATGATGATAAAAGAAAATTTTGAATAAAATATCCCGAAGCTGTGAGACCAAAAAAAAAAAAAAAAAGTTCCTGGTTTGCCAAGTGAAAGGCAGAGAGATCTCTTCTGGCAAAATAAAAGCATTAAAATGTCTGGAATCAATTGAACTTGTCTATATTATATAGGCAATGAAGCAGCATACAGGAAATGTGCTGAATCACTTGCTGTCCCTTAATATACCACTATATAAAAGGTCTTAGCCCAGGCTCCGTGGTGTCTTCATTTCAGAAGCAAGCAATTAGCTTAAAGGAAAACTGTAAAGCATGTCTTTCCTATTCCACATTTGTACATTACTATATCTTCAGGCTGATAAAAGAACCTGGCTCAATTTATGTGCATTTAGGGGTTATACAGCATATTAATGCTGAGAACAATTGAGCAAATCGGTGCAAGGAGAAATGATAAACAGATTTGTCTTTTCTTACATGGTGAATTGCTAGAAACTTCTATTACATGGCTTTTAAGATCACAATGCCAATAAACCCTGCCATGTTACACCTCTACACTGCATACACAAATTTTTCTTCAATAAATCCATAAAAATAACAATCACACCTGACTGATTTGCTAATAGCAACAGTATTCTTTTTCAGTATTTCACCTTTCTGCCTTCGTGTTACCTCCTCAACAACTGTGCTGGTTCCTGAGCTTTGCTCAGAGGAGTACAAGAAAAATTTAAGGGGAGGAGTAGAAAGAACACCTTTGATTGTTATTCCCTCTTGCCTCAGCAGCGGCACTCTAGTAATGCAGTGTAAATGCTACAGATCTAATTGCAAATTGTTTGTGGTGATACATGAGGCAAGCTGTAATACAGCTAACCCAGGGTCCACATTTCCAGATGAATTTTTTGGCGGATGGGGAGAGAAGTACCAGGGATTCTTATTCCAAACCACAACAGTAAGATGATCTATGTTATTGGGAATAGGTTTGACATTACACCACGTAGGTTTTTAATTATAAGTGGTTATTAAAAATTTGTTAATGATTCTGGATGACTAACTGGAGATACCTTAAAGCAGAAGCTGCCAAATTTTTGTTCAAAAAGGAACACCCAAATTCACAGCTGATTTTTTAAAACTTACCTGGGTCTTGCTGTAACAGTTTGAGATTAGCCTATATGCACACCTTTGTGTGACTTTGAGGTGTTTGTGCTGTAGACTGCTCCTAACTATCCTGCCTTTTTTCTTTCCTGAAATCCACACTACCAATAAAAGAAATTGAATAACTCAAACTGAAATTATGAAAGAAATTAAAAAACAATTGAAAGTAAAACTGAATTTTTTTGTGCTCATGATGTAAGGAAATTAATTAACCTCCATAGCTCTCAAGCACAAGATGGAATAAACCTCTTGTGATCTTGAGAAATGCATAAAAGTGCATAAACTTCAGTGTATTTTTCTTTTAAATTCTTTAATATCTGTTTCAGAATTAAGCACTAATTTTAACAAGTTCACCTTAATCATTCATCAAGAAATAGAAAATGAAAGAGCTCTCATTCCTAGAATAAAGGGGCAGAGAAGGAGCACACACATAAGTGAACTTCATTTTATTTTTTACACTTAGAAAACTGCTAGTCTAATATATCACTTAGCAGAGGTTAATGCTAACTGTCAATGGAACGAGCTGATGAATCAATTATTAATATGGTCAGTGTTTGCAAATTAAATCCCATGGTAAAATACAAATAAATTGGACTTCATAAGTTGGTCAAATTTGATTTTCTCATCAGAAAAAAAATCCAGAATAAGCTGGAAGTGGGCTTCAAATTCCTTTTCAGTATTGTCCAACTTTTCTCCCTTTTTTATTACAGATTCAAAGAATAAGTGCAATACAATTCATCTATATCTACTTCATATTTTTAAAGCAAAACAGTATGTTCAAAAGACTAAATAAAACTAAATTTTCTTTCATTGATATACCAATGAGATTCTACTTCTTAGTTAATTTATATGGTAGACAGGTTTATAACTGCTAAGTTAGCATCATGTTTTACAACAATTATTTTAAAAAGTCTTACAGAAGTGTGCAGTAAATTTAAGTGCTTTCTAAAGCTGTCTTCAAAGGTTCTCACTCCTTATCAGATATTCAATAAATCCTGTGTTGCAATAGTGAGTGCTTACATCATGCCAAAGACTATTTTAATTGTTCAATTTGGATAGTAAACGCCAGGTGAACATTGATTTTTATTTTTTATGGTTTTATTCATGACAGCTTTTAGCCTTTTTTTTACTAAAGTTATTTCATTTACTAGACAAACCTAGATTATTAATACTGACAAACTACGTCTAAGCCTGATGGTTCAGGTCCTATTCTCAAGAAAAATATAGTAAAATTTGTTGTTCAGTTACATAAACTACAACATCCATATCACTATTTTAAGACTTAGGCTATTAAGTAGTTAGTCTGCATAATTTTATAATTCTTATGAGTAAAATATAGGGAGGAATTAGTCATGGAGGACACTGCAGACAGAAATTTTCTGTAGCCCCTGATGCCTGATGAGAGTTCCCTGGTGCAGTACTCTAAGACCCGCCATACTTCTAATCCCAGCCTGCAAGAGTGTCTCTGAATCCTAAAAGTGCAGCAAGCAGAGACTTCAGTCAGCTATTCTAGGTGATCTCATAGCCTGAGTTTTCTGCCTAGAACATAGGACACAAACATAATCTATGTGGGCTTTCACATTTATTAAAAATGTAAAGAAACATCAAAAGAATACTGGGCTGCTTCAGAGGTTGTTGTCACAACTGGGAACTAGTGGGTCTGGTATATTATATCTCTGTGAGAAGAAATCTTCATTCCTTCTTGCGCTTCCCAAAGTTAAAAACAACCGCATATCTTCTTCTGGGGGCGTGTTGTCACAACTAGGTGAGAGAGATGTAGCACAGTGTATGCCTTTTCTTCCTCATTTTGGCTTCCTTCTCTACTGCAAAGTAATAGGTCTAACTTTCTTGTATGCTAAAATAATCATTATCTCAGCAACACCACGGGCTGTGTGGGTGTGAACAGCAGGTTTTTCTTTCGTTGCTCTATTGAAATTAAATGCAACAGTTTGCTTTGTTCAGAATATTTTCTGTATGGTTCTGCTTGTTCTTTGTTTTCATCACTCCCTGCTAGAAGTTCTAGCCATGAAGCCTAAATAAGTGAGATTCTGGCAACCACAGCAGGAACCACAGCACAGCAACTGATTGTGCCTTCTCGGTCAATACCAGTGTTATTCAGGGATCCATTTAAACTGATGTTCTCTTTCTTTCCCTTTGACAGGAAGAAATGTTTTCCCCTCCCCTGGAAATCCTCAGTCACCACAGAAATAGTGCTTGCATGCCCTAGAGATTGGGAGCACTGGGACATAAAGGGGTTACTATCATGTACAGAGCGAGGCTTCCAGACACAGCTATGGCGAGCTCTGGTGATGGCAGGGATTAACTTCTCCCTTTGAGTTATTCACTTATAAACTTTCACTCAAGGAAAGAAAACACAAGTAGGGATATATTAAATATTATATTTCTATAAAAGGTCTGATCTAAGGATCAGTGGAATCAGTGGGAATCTTTCCAATAATTCTTGTATATTTTGAATCATACTATAAATGCTTTCAGCCAGGAATGTGACTCGGAAGCAGATCCTACTGATGATCCAGGGTCATCAAGACAACTTGCTTCAGTGAAAAATTACGTGAGGGCCTAGAACACTTTGATGTCCTTGTCATTAACTTTTGCTCCACAAAGACAAACCTTTTGCCTTATGAATGACACAAGAAAAATATTACCCTGGAGAATAAGGATTGAGAGGACAGAATTTAAACAGATTTGTTTTCATGTCATGAATTAATGTATTGTTCTGGCTGTGCATGATCCAGACTTTGGTGTGCAGCTGTCACTGAGAACCTTTCCTTAGTTAGTTATGAGGCTTTTGCAGTCTTAGAACTTACTTATAGTCCTGAGTGTGTACTTGGGCTACACTCTATAATACAATTTACTCTTTCAGTTACTATATTTCTATATGAGAAACAGCAATGAATGAACATGAAACTGTCTATTAGGTGGGATCAAAAGCCCTGTGCATCATCAGGAAATAAGGTAAGAATGAAATGAAAACATTTCTTAGGGGCAGATAAAATGGCTTACAGAGGTTTCACACACTAATCCACTCAACCAGCACTGTGCCTACTGAAACCTCTGCAGTGTAGTTTGACAGGTTAAAGTAACAAGAACACTGATATACATTTCTATCATTATTTAGGTTACTTAAATTGTTTTACCTCAGGAAGAATTCTTAATCCCTCAGATTCTGAATACAATATAATAAAGCATAACTTACGTTCTGCTGGGAAAATGTCTGCCCTATAAAATCTCAGTTAATGTTCCCATATATTTCTAAGGCAAATATAAGCAAAATAATCCATTAGTATTCAAAGAGGGAAATGTAATTAGAAATAAAAATGTAAGATAACCACATCCACCTTCCCAGAAAGAGATTTACATTAAAGAACAAGATGAAAATGTTTGCTCTTAAAGATTTTTACTAGGTAATTTCTAACAGGGCAGACGTCTCCTCCTCGTCTCACTCGGCTGTCCCAAACCAAGTAAGGGCTATATTTAGCTTCAGCTCTGAATTTGTGTTGTCATTCAGAGTTCTTTCAAGATAAAATACATCATCATTTACTCTATTAGAAAATAAATGTATGGATGTATTATGGAATTTGCATTCCATTACCTTGGTTTGCATGCCATAAAACATTTATTACACCCTTGGGCTACAGTCTTAATAATGACTGGGTGAAATGCACTAATGTGGTCTTGGCCTTGCTATAGAACAGAAGATTAATGCTCTTTGATGTCACCCAGCTAATAGTTGTGCTCACCAATTTGTCCCTTCAAAAGACATTACAGTCCCACAGACAATCCCTGTAAGACTAAAACTAGCAAAAAAATGTTCAAACTAAACCACAAGCTGAAGCACAGTTAACCAAATAAGCATTACATTAGATTTTCATCTCTGAAAGTAAATGCATACAAGCATCTTTCAGTAAAGGAAGAAAGATCTTCCATGTTTTATTTCATCCTCTCCTTTTCTGATTATACCCTGCTGACATCAAGTTTTAAAAAAGCCATCAATATTTTCTTATGTTTTATGGCAGTTACAAAGTAACATTTTAGTTAAGCTCCTGAAAGGCATATATCAATACTTTCTACAGTTCCAAGCCTCTCAGGTTCTTCCCATGTAATAAATTTCACTGCCTATGATAAAACTATTGAATATTTGCCTACCTGCTCTTCTTTGGGGAGAGGAAGAAGTTGTCTCTTTAGCCTTAAGATATAACTGTGAGATTTTAAAACTTTTTTACACAATCCTTTACTAATGTTTGTATAGCTTATAAAGAACCCCAAAACATGTAATGCAATTAAAGCAGCATGTCCTACCAGTAAAATCTGCAATCTTGTCAATCTTAATGAATTAAGTTGTGGATCAATATTTGGATGACAAACATTGGGGGAAAGTTGCAAGGAGGAACCTTGTGCACCTCCCTAAGCCCCTGTCCCAGTAGTTGAGGGGATGTCTGTGCTGCTGCATGTATCTACCTTCTGATGACCCTGAACTGAGAAAGAGCTGGCCTGGTTCACATCTGATGTAAATCAGCATTCCTATTTTGAAAGCAGTGCACTGACAATGACTTACACCAGCTAAGTATTTTGACAAGACTGTATTATTTGTCACACTGTTTTGTTGCAGTCTGGAGATCTAGCACTATGCCCATCTCAATTTTCCAAGTGATTTTAACATAGGATTTTTCTCCAGCTGCAATTTCATATTGTGACTAAAATGGTTTTGGATGTCCTTTCCAACTGAAAACTCTCTGCTGGTGTTTCCAACTGGAGATCATTGTGCTTCTGGAGTGAAGGAAGCCTGTATCTGAAGCAATGCTGTTTGTAATCGTGGAATGTAAAGCTCTAGATATATAATCAGCATGTGCTGTATTAAAATCCTTTCAAAGTTCTAGATATTGACTGACAGGCTATCCAACAGCATGCTCATGTAGCATAAAAATTTTAAAAGCAAAACCACTAAACCAGTGGTCATAAAGTGATCCTTTGCAAGCAGTTGTGATTAACATAGCAGATGAGCCAAGGTGAACATTTTTTCTTTTTTTCTTTCATATGGCAAGAGAAAGCACAGTCTGTTTTAAAAATCCCAGTGCACAGGAAATAGAGCAACAGAGAGGAAACTAAGACTTGACAGTAAATTTTGATAAATAGACTATAAAAAGAGTGAGAAATTGATGTTTGTTGAATAACAGATGGAAGTTGTCTCTTTTTAAGTAAAGTGCAGCCCTGCCAACCTAACACTTGTCCTGAAAATGAGATGACAAGGAAATAATACAGATTATAATTTTTTCCAGTATCTATTCTGAAGCAAAAAGTTTTAACACTCCTCTAATTACAAGGCAGGTCTCATGTTTCTATTTGTGTGTATCATACATATGGATATATGGATATGGAATATCATTAGATATAGGGAATAATTTGATATATGATTATGAAAAATCAAGTGTTAGTAGTAGGAACAGATATTGGTACATTTATTTAGGTTATTAGTTTTAAAGGGATGCCTTTACAAATCTCCCAAGACCCCTGGAGAACTTTAATCATTATGTGTGAATAACCATTTCTGTTCTAAATTTGTAAGTTTTGCATTACAAAGGTACTATATTCACTTCAAGCCCCAAAGACTGAGATAAAATATAACAGGATGAGCCATATAGATTTGGAGACCTAATATGGGGAATAATATAATGTTTAGTTAAACAGTAGGGAAGTTTAATAGCTAAATACCAAGGATTTTTAGTTATCTCCATAGAACCACTTTCCTCTCTCTTTTTTGAAGTGCCAAATCACTTGTAATGATCACAAGATGTTTGGACTGAAGTCTTAGAAAAGCCTCCACCAGCACTGGTGCACAGGTCTGTGCAGTACCATAACACATTTATTTCAAAGCCAATTTCAAGCAAATTGCAAGTGCCACTTCTGCCTGGTTGAATTTGTGATTTAAGTCTCTCATTTAAGTCCTAGTTAAAGTTGCATCTCCTCCACCTGAGCTCTGGTGAACTCAGGCTCTAGTGTCTTTGTATTTGGAAGCTGCTAGGCTGTCTGTCTGCCTGCCAGATAACTGTTGTAGGGATAAGATATTCCAATTCCAGGTACAAAGTAGGCTGATCTCTTCATGTTTTCATCCCACACAAGCAGCATACCTCTCTTTGCAACTGTATTTATGCTGGCTTCTGGCTGTGTTTCTATTTTCCCTTTGGCTGACAGGCAGGTCAGAAATTCTGCTGATGTGCACTTTGCCTAGCAATGCCTGGTTGTAGAGCCCAAAACACAGAGGCCAGGCCTGTTCTGCTCCTCTGCAAACCTTTCCTGGCTTGGCAGCCAGATGTGACTGCTGTTTGGGTGAGCTTGTCATATCATACTGCGACGCTGTGGCTCAGAATCACCAAACATCTGGCCCATAAGAAGCTGGTAATTGCTTTCATCCCAGAGCTTGGTGGGTAACACATTATCACTGTCCACCTTGACTCCTCTTTCACCTTGCACAGATACCTTTCACAAACTGAAATATCTCTACAAGACCAAGTTTAACCATTAAAACACTACCAGGAACCCAGCTTAAGATCTTGAATCAAGAAGTGCTAGAACAGAAAACAGAATGTTGCTTGGTAGCTCCTACTTCCTTAGGACTTCTGTATCCTTCTCTAGGGTAGTTTTCATTAGGAGCTGTTTCTCTAAATCAGAAAACAGAGCATCTAAAGTGTTCTTACCTTCTCCCCCAACACCCAAAACTGTATGCTATGGTTAGTCCTTACAGTTATTTCCATTAGACTCCTGCTACTCAGTAAGAAAGATACTTGTTTATCTCTTAAATTTTGCATTCACTATATGGCCACAGAGTTTGCTTCAAAACTATCACTGAATTTTCTTTTTCACCTTTCTATTTTTTTCAGTTACACAGAATTCTGGCAGAGTGAAAAGATAAAAGGTAAAATTTTCCAAGACATCCATGTTGAGACATCTACAGCCTTGACTTCCCTCCATCTTTGGCTTTTTGCAAAAAGGATCTAAATTTCAAAGTAAAACTCCAGTCAATACCAAGTACAGTTTGAATTGGCTAGTGTTTCATGTTGATCACTTATAGCTCAAGGAATAACACAGCTGGTGACTCCCTCTGAAGTCTTAAAGTAACTTGTTCAGCATCATAAAAAAACACATTGGCAGAAGAAAGATAAGCTTCAGTTAACAGTGGCATTCAGTGGTATTAGCTATAACTGCTTTTCTTCACATTTTAACTAGAGTAAGAGATGAAGTAAGAATCTTACCCCACACCAGGTTCGTTGACTGCTGGGACCTGGGCACAGTATCCAATCTGTGCTCTGAGTAGTTCAGTAGTTTAATGGCATAAATAGGAGCTTCGTGGTGTACATGACAAAGGAACAAAAATAAGGCTATGTGGCTAGTTTGGTTCTTGTTACCTAAATCTTGACTGACACACAGAACTATTAAAACATGACTTTATTGTTCCACATTTAAAGCAAGCGATACTTAAAGCTTAAGTATTCCTCTAGCTTATTTTCAAAGTATTTTAGATTATTAGATTTATGCACAGACATCTAGCATTTAAATTGTCAAGTGGCTGCCAAAGACAGGCTATTGACCTCTCTGTGTACTAGTCATTAGAAAGGAATTAGACACAAACTTCATTTAAGTTTCACAGACAGCTGCTGACAGGAGGAGAGACTGACATGCAATATTAGGCTTAGTTTCCAGGATGTGAACTGCAGGAATAAGCTCCTCTGCCCCTGTGAAACTAGCGTCTTGGCCATGCCTTTATACCCCTGCTCCTTCCACAATTCAATCTCCTCTGTCTTCCATCTGCCATTCTGAGTGCACAGCAGCTGCAGAGACATCATCGCTTACTATTTAGTGCTAGGATCAGAAGCAGGTGTCAATGCTGATAGCCTGGGTGGCTCTTCTGGCACAGAAGGCATGAATCAGGAGGTGTGGGATAGAGGTTGACTTTGCTCAGTAACCAGAAACCAAACCAAGTGGCTGTTCTGGAAACATGCACTTCATAATCCTGTTTTGCATATGTCCCAGAGGTGAAAAAGAGCATGTCCAGTAATTGTAAGGTCTAACATGAAGTACAAGATGTCACAGTAAAGCTTTCAGTGTTGAACTCCTACATTTCATGTATAGAATCTGCTGCTATTTCTTAGTCAGCTTTGAAGTACCTGGCCTTAAAATCCTCTTGCTTCCACTTTCCCATTATGGTGTGACCAGACTATAGGATTTAAAATCTCTTCCTTTAGCTTGACCAACTGCAATGATTTTGGTAAACAATTGTTTTTTAAAAAATCTTATGTTTCATAAGAAATATTTTAATTTCATTTATATACTGCCATTTTTAACACCTAATGTGTTGGTGCTATTGAGGAGTTAGTTCTTTTCTGTCATATATTGTAATACCTTCAAAGTCACCAATGTAAATCAGTTAATCAAATATTTTTAAATTGCATTTATATTACAGGATTTATTGTATCATAGAATAAGGACATACTTTGCATGAGAAAACATTAATTTGTAGTGAAAACAGGAAATTCTAACAGAAGTATGGCTTACTCAACTTTTTCTGCTCTGGCTGTCTCAAGGAAAATACTACAGCTCTTATGGCATCACTCAATATAGAAATAGTAGTCTGTTACCTATTCATAGCCAGTAATGATCCTCTATGATCACTAACCCTGCTTTTCCATGCAAGAGCTGACTTGGCCATAGCCCAGTAGGGTAATAGTAGCACCACTGTTTAAACTGGGAGCGGGGGAGGAAATCTGTTTGTCGAGTACTGTGTTTGACATAGCCTTTAGTTTAGTAGGCACTGAGTTCAAGGAGCCTCCTGCATGTTGAAAAAGTCATAAAAGTGTAAATAAAACCATTTGCTATATGGCTGTCTTCTACTAATAAATTCCTGGATACTAGAATCACTGCTGGCAGGTCAGTGTGCATCTTGCTTGCAGACGTGCAGTTAGCCCCCTTTTCCTTGTGGTAGGTGACTTTGCAGATCATAATGTAAAAATTTAACAGGCAGATTCTGAGAAAGTGTGAGTGTTTTTAGGAGAGATATATATCAAAGTTCTTGGGTGTTTTTTAATTCTTCCAAACAGAATTTGGAGATACCTGTCAGTTACCTTTTTTCCTAAAGACAGATAGCAGTTACTCAGTGTGGTTGTAAAAAAGGCAATGGCTCATTAACCAAGTTTTCAGCACTTTTCTATAGAATTATAAGACATGGGTTACCTCTAGCAGGTGTTCAGGATATACATTCAAAAATCCATCTTCTGCAATGGGTAACAGCTGGTACAGCTGCCTTATATCACTCTTGTGGTAAGCCTGACAGACATCTAACTCAGGAATTGAAGAAGAGGGATTTTGCTGCAAGGCACAAGTGCATGCAGTTCATTTAATTATTTCAGGAAGCCATGTATACTTTGCTCATTTCAGACCAAAATGCATAATGGTTATATCTTTCAAATGCTTTTTGAACGATTAATTAAAGATGTTCTTGGCTTGCCTGGGTATCTGGTAGGAATGGTATGGTTGATCTTTGCTGAGACAATTCTTTTCCTTTCAATAAATCTTAAAGAACGCTATGGAGTGATTTTTTTAGAAGGCCCTTTGTTATAGGAAACTCTACAGGATGGTGTTCTTTGCAGCTCTTTTATTTGTTATGTATGCAAGAACATTTGAGACTATAAGTGAACTTGATAATGTGCAGGTGGCACCCAGCTGTCTTTCTCTCCTATTACACCGGAAGGTTTAAGCTCTTCATTCTTGTAGAACCAGACTGCTTGGGAGGTTAAAAGGCAAGTTGGACCAATCTCATTTGAGATAAAGTTGAATTTGTGTGGATGGGAGGATGTTCCTGACTATGACTGCTGACAGGGCAAATGTTCTGTCTTCTAAAGAACATGTTCATATTCATACTTCTAAAGAAGTATGATCACTTTTTTTTTTTTTTTTAATCTGGCAAAGCCAGTATGTTATTCTGACTTTCTGTATCTTTCAGTATCAACTTCCTTGCTCAGGACATTGAAAGAAAATTAGAACACTGATGCCTCAAATCGCAATCTATGGTAGCCTCAGGGCAGGCCCTTCATTCTATCATTCTATTCTAAAGTCTTGCAGAAGAGAGCATCCAGGGGAAACCTAAAAGTTTTCACAGTGGCTATCATTTTCTAAATCATCTAGATGAAAAGGGAAACCTAAATAAAAAGTAACCCATCACCAAAATGAAAATTAAAATATTTTGAATGTATAAGACCTTAGTAAGGTCTGTCCACATTGCAGTGAGGAAGGCTGAAAACTGCTGGAAGCATGAAAATTCATGGTTAAATATATCTCAGTTCTCAAACTGACTCTTATTTGGGATATGCAGTCAATTTTGAGCAAGTAAACCTCAGACTTAACCTCTACTGTAGTCCGTAAAGAGCTAGTGATTCAGAAAAGCTGGCGTACCCATGTGCTTTTATTGGTGCAAGCATATATAGAGACATAAGCAATGAGTTTATATATATTAAAAATCAAGAAAGGAATAACTGGATTTCAAGGAAAAGCACGACAAAGAACAAGAAGCCCTTTTCTTGCCTGGCACATTTCTCCATTGCAAATAATCGGCTGATGATGTGTGCAACAAAGAAAGAATCACTGCATGAAAAACTGCAGCCTCCCCCCGTTATTGCCTTCCTCACACTTCCTGCCAGAACAAGGGAATAGAAAGCTTTCAATTTGATGTTGATGTTATTTCCTTGAATGGTTTTGTTAAAGTGCTGAACGCACAGTTTGTTTGCTAGCAACCTTTGGATTTACGAGTTGCCAGTCCTGGAGACGTTACTGTTTGTCATGCATTTTCCTCCTGATTTCCCTTCTTTATCCTCCTGCCTTCAAACCCTTTTAAAGTCTTTGCACTGCTGATACTTGCTCTGATGCTAACTGGTAGTAATAGAGTGCTGTGCAGCTGTGGCACTGTAGCTTCCCTGGATAATGCTGACCGCAGACTTAGCAGCATGTGCCAGCTCAGCACATCTTGATAACTCATAATCCTTACCATAGGTTTTTATAGTTTGTCTGGTCTACTGTAAATCTCTAACTCACTGTCATCGACAGAGCTCTTGACCTGATTCATAGGCACCAGGAATTAAGCTCCTGTCACAGTCTGTTAGAAGATGACACTATTTATGCAGTGATATTATACAAACAAAAATAGGTGCTCTTGAATATATTGAACCATAGAACAGTGTCAAAGGTCATGTTATTATTTTGAATCTTGTTAATTAAGGTAACTAACTAAAAAGGATGGGGGGAAAAAAGACTCTAAAAAAAGAACAAAAACCAAACCTGTGTACTAGCCAGCACATTGAAGTACAGGCAGGTTATCTGATCTTTTCCACTAACACATATGAAATTTGGGATAATCTTGTGTGTAATAAGAAAAATATGTACATTATTAAAAAGAAATAGTTCTGTGGAGTTTTTCCCGCCCTCTGTCTCACTGTGAATATACAAGATAGTCTTCAGTCCTACTGCAGTTTACTATGGTTCTCAGCTATGGAAAGATTCTGTCCCTCCAAGGAAAAAGGACCTCAAAAGTGTTAAAGAAATTCAATCAAATCACTTTTGACATTATGATGCAGCAGAAATTATATAGGTTGTGCTGTAAAAAGGACCCCAGTCCAATTCTGTCTGGTTCCTCATAAGAGATCAATTTGTCTGGTAATGAGAATCCTGGACAGGGTACCAAAATACCAGAATTTTATTCTAGATCAGATTCTGGCTTTTCATTGGACTTTTGTACTGAGGCTTCAGTTCCTTGTACTTTTGATTTTTACTGCATAATTTCTAAGTTTGGCTCATTCTTAGGGTGAGGTCCCAGCAGATTGCTCAGTGCAGCTGGTTAGTGGAATCTCTGATTGCAGGTGGAGGAGCAGGATGCTGTAATAAAGTGAACTTGATCTTTGGTGGCTCTAAATAAGACAGAATGATTAAATTGCTTTGAAAAAAATATTTTAAAATGCATCATTTTTATTTAGTCATTCCAAACATTTTGCCTTTGTTACCTGAACAAAGGTAGGTGTTTTCAATGGAGAAAGTAAAGTGGTTTAGCTTGTGATCTAATAAGAAATTGATCTTCATGGAAACTTTTTTGTGTTTTTACTTATCAGATTTTCCAGCATGCAATAATTTGATAATTAGTAGATTCCTTGATTTCGTAAGGCTAACTAAGTATTTCTTGGTATACAAACATGATTCAATGAAGGAAGCCTTGTTTAAGTGAGTACAAGTTTCTTTTTGCAAATTATACTGGTTCCTACTTTGCATTTTTTGGTAAATGGTGATGAAACTGTTCCTCCAGCTGCATTTTCCTGAAAAAATATGTCCAACTGACCCATTTAACATAAGAACATGTAAATGCTCAGAAATTATTATTATTATTATTATTATTATTATTATTATTATTATTATTATTATTTCAGATGGTTCCAAGTCCCCCTAATTCGATCAGCTTCGTGATCAGATTTCCAAATTGTGACAATCTGATGAGAAACAATATGTGAAATTGCAAAGTAATCACAGAGGAACAGAATAATATTGTATTAATAAGAGAGGAGACTACACAAAGACCTTTTACACCACCTCTGCTGCAAGTAGCTCTTGACCATGTCAGTAGCTGTCATCTGAAAGTTGATTTGTGAAGCAAGTTAGTTATTCTAGTTCATGTACAGAGGAGCTGGCAGACAAGGGAGCAAATACCTCCTGATACATCCATCCTCCTTCAGGCAAGTTCAGTGCCCTTAATAAGGACTGAATGGACCCATGCCAGCTCCTTGGAGGACTTCCCTTTTCCTGGTCATAGAAGGGCACTGGCACACAGAGTAGTGAGCACTGTCTTCCTCTGTCTATTGTGTTGTCAGTCTGGGATTTCAGTTCCTACAGATGATGATTCAGCTTCTTTCAGTCATATTAAGTTCAGTTGCAAAGGTTTGTTTTGCCCCTTGAATTGTAAAGGTATATATTGTCATTAAAATTGCTTTATTGAAAATTTGGCCCCATTTGACCTCATAGCCACATTTTTCTTCTAGTCTGTCTAGAAATTTAGTGTTTTAATTTGTCATAGGCATGGTCTGATAATATCTACAAAATCAAAACATGTAAGAGCATAATTGAGTATTCTTATTCAGTAACTTCTCTATGGTGTGATATATATGATCTACAGCACTTCTATCTATATCTCTAAGGCACATTGGTGCCAATTGATGGGGCTAAGGAGACACGGAAGGAAAGACAACCACTCCTCTGGTATGCATTTCTTCTAGCCTTAGGATCCAGCAAACCTCTGTGTGATCTCTCTAGAGCTCTGACTGCACTGAAAAGAGAAGATCCAGCAATTCCTCACCCCCAAGCTGTGCAGAATTTGCTACAGGTTGCCTATTCCATGGCAGTCAGGGATACGGTAACCGCTGCAAGGCTACCCTTGCCTGGATCCTGGAATAGCCAGAGGTATTGTTTCATGTCTTGGTAGCAAAATCCCTCCAATGGGGTGCCTCCAGCACTGACAAATGCAGGATTTCTACCATACCTTCACAGGAGGGTAAATCTCAGTTTCTTTTGAAATCTACTGATAAACACTCTGTCTCAACTTAGGTCTTTTGAGTTGCCTTGCAGGAATAACCAACCCATCGGGATAGAAGGGGACAAACATCCAGAGTTTGCAGCCTATTGTACCCACAATTCTAAAAACCATTTTAGCCATAGCACATACAACTGTGTTAGCTTGGTAGATACTGATTTCTTCAATAGAAAAATCCTGTGGACTAGTCACTTGTTAGCTTGATGCATGTCAGCTGGCTAAGTGCTAAAGCTCTGTCACTACTTGAGCAACATCAATGCATGTCTTACCTTTATTGTAGAAACAAATTAATGAAAATTATAGAGATTAAGGCAGGAAAATCAGATCTAGTTCTCTTCTGTATTAGTGAAGGTATCCAGCAATGATATTTTCCAAATTCCAGTGTGTTTTCTTGTGCTTTATAATTTGATATTTCAGTGCACTGTCACTTGAAATTAATTGCAAGTAATTAAAAGTGATCCAGTTAGGACAATTGGACAATAGTGCCCTGGAGATTGCTTCATTCCCAGAGGTTTTAGTGACTTGCTGCTGCACTGGTTCAAGTCTTCAGAAGGCTGCTATACATCATAATGTCATTTTACATTGTTATTTCTCTGAAAGCAGCAATTTAAAATAGTCTCCAGTGAACCTTGAGCAACTTTGCACTAAAAAGAAAAATGTTACTGTTCAAGATCTGTAAAATATAAAATATAGATTCAAAGAAATCACTTGACATGAATAGTAGTATTAAATTTGTGCCATTATTTGCATGTAATATATAATGTTGTAGTAAAAGGCTAACAAAGCATTTAGGCTGCTCTAGGGCTCATTGATTTTTTTGCATCTTTGTTTAAACTAGGTCAAAACTGATGTTGGTCTTATTTTATCACACATATTTTTCTCATGTATGAGACTTCTGTCCTAAAGTGATATAACACAGTTTAAACCCACAATATATTGTGGCCTATAACACCTATTTAGAGAAAAGCAATACTCATTTTGGTTTAGATTACCCTAACCAAACAGCTGGCTAACGTGACCTAAACTTTAGGATATACAGAGGCCCTATTTTTTAGTAACTTGGGTGAACTGAGGGCTTAATGGAATAAGGCTTGCTTTCATATTAGGGTGAAGGCCAGCCATTTAAAGAATTATGAAAATGAACCTTGTAGCCAGTGCAAACGTGTTAACACAGTTAAACAGCTCATTTGATATTCTGCCTCACCACTATAAACAGTAACACAGAGCCTACTAAAATTAGATTTTGTCCCAAGTCCCAAAGCAACAAATCTTCCTACTTGTGCCACCCATACTTAGCAAACTTTATTCTGTGAAGAAATAGAGTTGCAGAATTGGGATCAGAATAGTTCTCAAAGAGGAAAAACATGAGCTAGAGGCTATTTTTAGACAATGATGAGACTTCCAAACAAACCGTATATTGTCCTGACATTTCACAAAATTTCTCCACTGTGAAATGTGTTCTATCATAGAAAACAGCCCATTTGTTATAGTGTGTGATGCTTCCTCCCACTACAACACATCTGGAACATCATCTCCTCTCAACATATTTTGTTTTTCTTAATGCATTAGATTTCTGAACAGGACCATCAGTCAGTCTTTGAATAGGTTTGATTCACCTGATGAAACACTGTGTTGTTTCATTTCTACACAGTCATAATAGCACAAAAATCAATGAATTGTACTGACATACAAATAGAGTAATGTATTGGCAGATCAGACCTATTGACTCTCAAGACCATTGGCTCACAAGACCATCAAAATTGGTTTTAAAAATAAACTTCAGCAGTGGGATAAACAGTAGTTTAGTTTTGTGCATAAAATCCATCCTGTGTTCTAATACTTGTGCTCATATTAATGGGAAAATGAATGGATTTGTCACTTTCTTATCAAGAAACTTTTGAGGAAAGTTATATTTTAAAATGTGTGTATTTCTTCATACAACAGTAATCTCTGTCCCTTCTACAGGCTGGGACCTGATGACCTATATTAATGGATAAACTACAGAACAGAAAAAAAAACAAGACAAAATGCTGGTTCCACTACATTCAGATGGAGTTTTATGTCCAACTTTGCTGGAATTTGAAATTTATCCTAGGGATCTCCTTTCTTTATTTATTTCAACTCAGCCACACTAACCAGCATAAAAAAACCCACATGCTTCCTTGTAAGCATTGCATTATTATCTTCATTATGTTAACACAGACCTCTCAGCCTTTCTCTGGTACTATCCCAATATCCTCTTGCTAAATGCAAAGTAAGATTAAGCAGACTTGCAGTGTGTTCTGTGCATGCTGAAACTCGGGCTTTGGCAGGCATGGAGAGAGAGGGTTCCAGAGAGAGTCAGTAGGAATGTTTTGTCCATCAAGATGTTTGAATTGGACAATAAAAGCACTCCAGGCAGTTGTAAGTTATAACCACTAGAAGATACCAAAAAAACTTGCTTGTGGTCTCAGAGATAACTGAATCTGAGACAATGCACTTTGGCTGGAAGATAACTCATGTCACTGCTGCTGCAGTTGGTTTTTAAAAAGTAATTTTTCTCTAATCAAGGCAGGGAAGAAAATAATGAAAACACAAGAATGACTGGGTGAAACTTAAAGAAAGCTCACATGCATTAGCCTTTAAGCCTTTATTTTGTTGGTAGACATAAGTTTTTCTCAGAGTGCTCGTAACTGATCACAGAGTTAAAGGGGGAATGAGTATTCTCTCTGCTTCTCCTCTTGTCCTCCTTGTCCACTACTCCCCCCTCCTCTTTCTTTCTTCCTCCCACCCCTCTCTCTCTCTGTAAGTTTTGAACCCGATTCAGGCTGTGGTCTGACATTCGCTGCATAAATTGCTTTACTAGCTTAAGACAAAACTCCTGCTGGCTTAACCTCTTCCCTTGCCAAAGGTTCTTGGCCCAAAGCACTGCCAAGTTAAGTGGATTACTTCAAGCAATCTACTGTAGTAGGCTGAACTTCCTTGCTGACTTTGCAATGAAGTGGGTGAGGATGCCTCACCTGCCCCACTCTGCTTGCTTTGTAGGATGCTGTGGAGAGCAGCACAAAAGCAGCAGCCCAGCCATCTCTGCTGTGAATCCTTGAATGCGTCTTCAGTAGAATCCTGAGGGAGACTTAACAATTTCTAAGTGTAGTTTGTGCTAGATCCTCCTTACTAAGGTCTCTTTGTGATACTGTTCTTCCATACTTGCCCTGAAAGAACAGATCAGGATCTCCTTGGTTTTAACCCACTCTGTCTGGCTGTTTCTGATGGAAGAGGCAGTGGGGTGAAAACCCCTGACAGATTACCTAAATCTCTCAGATCCATCTCCCATTTACTGAACTTAAAGAGTGTTTAGTTGACTGAAGACAGTATGGTTCGATCTGTATTAAAGAACTGTCTTATGGTCTTTCGGAACCGCTAAGATAGTCACTAAAATAATTTTACAAAATTAAATATATTATATATTCCAGTGTAGAGACAGATGCACAGGGAGACTGGATAGTTAGCACATATGAGATATTTCTGCAACTTTAATAAATAAAAATAATAGCAAAATGGTATCAAAAGTCCTGTTCTTTTGACTTCTCAGTGTAAACTTTCTGGGTTTGAATTCTGGCAAACTAGTAAACAGAAATCTGGTTTTTGCAAACATTTTAAGGGCTCTATTCCATGGAGTACAACACCTGGTGTATCTCAGCTCTTGGCGTAATTTAAACAAACAGGCCATGTAACACATCTCTCTCTCAGTCAAATAAAGCAGACTTGGTGTGCTGCCAATTCTGCCCTCATTTATTTGTTAACCCTGGGTTTTATTTATTCCCTGAATCATCAAACACATTGCAGAGAGTGACAGGAGCAGACAATATTACATCTAATAGCTATATAATAATGTAAATAAAATCTGGTAAATCAGGTACATTATTTGCTTGGTTTTAACTGCCCCACTTAATTTTGTGCACTTGAACCAAAAGTATAGTAAATAAAAAAGCTCTTTGCACTGAGCAAAGCTAAAAAGGATCTACCCATTGGATACTGATGCCCTGTTACTTAGATTAAGTGAAAAATACCTTTAATAAAAAAATATACCTGGATGTAATACAAAATTTCCTGCAAAATTTGCTCATTATCATCTCTGGCAAAATCTCTTCTGACTTGAGTGACTCGGGGAACAGCCCAGTACTGCTGAGCTGTGGGATACAGTCCTGTAAACAGTAACGGATGGGAGGATCTGTGAAATGCTGGAATGCTTTCCAGTGTTGAGTAAGAGTTACTGAGATTATTTCTGCAATTCGAGGGAGAGAAGAATCAAGGGGGAAAGAAGGGATGAAAACAATGTTTTGAAGTTAAGAAGTGTGAGGGAGGGAGATCACTCTCAGTTCCCACCGGGGCGAAGAGTTCATTGTCGACAAACCATTGTGTAGATTAGATCTGAAGAACAAGTGTGTAGGTGACAAAGCCTTGTGTTTATTTGAGCTTTTGTTTTAAAGAGATTTGTCTACCAAAGGTCTAGCTCAACTTTACATCAGATTGATTTCCTCTGTAGAGTTGATTTAAACCACCACCAGGTGAAGGATGGGAGCTGACAAGTCAGTTACATGTCACTTTTAAAGCTAAATATTGAAAAGAGGAGTTATAATTTTTGCATCTGTAGTATGTTGTTGAAATACATTTCTGAAAACTGATTCCAAGAAAGGTCTTCAAGACCAGCATGCACATAATGAATGGAAATTGATGGCCTAAAGACTTTTGTGTACAGTTTCTGACTATAAAGTTCACCAAACACTCACTTTCTTCTGTTTATTAGTTGGCCATTCCTGCTAGGTTATAATGAAAATAGAAGATTCTGCAATACTTTGGGTTGTGCCTTGACCACATAATTGGAAAAGTAAATGGTTTCCCTATGATCAGAGTTGGAATCTATGCCAAAATGACTGAGCTCCATTCAAAAACCCCTTTTCATGAGTCATTTTGTGGCAATGCTTGTTAAGAGATGGCAAAATACCAGGAGCAAAATGATCAGCACACCTCAGGCTGCTAATAATAACAAAATAAGCTTTCCCTACTATGAAACTGGCTCCTCTCTAGAGTCTTCACACTTACATGAGCTTCCTAGGTAAGAGTAAGTTAGGCCATGTTTTTTTTTTCTTTAAAAAATGTATTCTAAGATCCCAGTGTGTCTGCTGCGCTAAAACGTAAAGAAATGCTTAACTTTCCAGTTTGTTAATAAGTCCCAATGTCCTTCTGCATGTGTCTCTTAGAGAAAAAGAGTCTGCAATATTTTGCATTTGAAAAAGAATGAATGGCAAGGCATGGTTACAGAGGCTGGAATTCAAGAATCATTGGCCTTACTACTAAAAGCCATGAATCACTGGCTTGACTGTTCCAGGTCCAGCTCTGGACACTCCTCTGTCTCCTAAACCCATCACAATATATTAATTTGTACTGCAGCTACTCATGCATTGTGCAATACATTCTTTTTACTCTGTTCTACTCATGCATTGTGCTCAAAAGACAAAGATTTTTTTCCCCGCTTTTCTAAAAAAGCAGCAGAGGTCTGTGAGTCCTGTCAGATTTGAATCTAGTACATGCTAGAGAAAACAACTATTTCTCATCTTCAGTGTAACATTAGTTCTCCAGCATTTCAATAGTAATACTGAGAAGGAGAGTATACCCCTTTATTTCTGAGGATTTAATTCCTTCCTCTATTATGTGAGCTGGGCACAGAACATGGCCCTAAGTATTCTTCATGTGATTTATTCTACATTGACAACCACTTAAGTGGAGGCAAAGTTAGACCCAAAAGGCACAAAGTGATGAAAGCTGGAACTGAAAAATAGCATGACAGTCAAAATTGCTGAGTTTCACACAGCCCCTGCTCTAACAGTGTTAGAAAACTCTTGGTTGAAAAGAATCCCAAAGAGCCCTCTGGAAACCCAATCCCATGACTCATATGATCTCCTTGAAGGCTTTTTTCTTTGCCTCTACAAAATGACATTGAATAAAGCCTGGTGACTATGCTACTTGCTGCAATTTGACAGCTTTTAGTCAAAATGTTTTCCATTTACAAGAGAAGAACTTCTTTAACCAAAGTTGAACACACTGGCATCTGCAAGTCAGACTGAGCTGGTTTGGTTGGGTTGCAGGCTAGATCCTTCCACAGAGGTGGAATGCCTCCATGGCAGGGGATGGGAAGGGATCAGGAGGAGATGCCCTACCTCGGAAACTTTGTGACGAATTAATGCTAGTGACTCAGGCCTTGTTTCCCAAGGACTCCCAAGAGCTGAGATGGCACTTAATGAATCAACACCTTTTTGTGTTTGCCTAGTTCACTAGATTGTTTGAAAGACTGACATGCCAAAGCCACTGCATTACCCACTGCAGGTGAAGCCAGGAGGAAGTAGTTCTGGTCACTATGTGTATTGTGACTGTTCAAAAGTAAACAGGAACAGAGGACTTACCCTTTCCTTCCCAGCAGCCACTCTGTTGATTCACAAAGGCCAGATGCTATCTGATCTTCCCACTGGGATTCAGCTAAGAATGCAGACCTTGAATACTCAAGTTCCCTCTGAGTATTACATAAAACTGAAAATTAACCGAGCTGCTAAAAGGAGCATGCATCACACATATAAATAATTAATTTTTTTATTATAAAGGTGTTGTTTTGATGATTGCTTTTTGGAATGTCCATATAAGTTCAAAAGTGTTTTTAAGATAGCTATGGCTAATCCATTGAAGCCAGTCAGTCTTTTCAAGTTTGTGTGTTCAAAACCTTTTTAAAATCCAAACAGTACAAAAAAGTGTTTCCAGAGTTTTCCAACTCCACTGTCAACAGCTAAGAAATGGATCAACATGCTTTCATCATTTTCTTTGTATATGAAGATGCAATAATAAACTGTTTTTTTAATCTGGCATAGGAAATGGCATTCAGAAGGAAGTTAAAAAAGGAAGAGAACAATGGAGCACAGGTAGGCCTTTTGCAAGTGATTTTTCTAAAACAAAAAAACTAAATTTAACCAACCTTATGGCAAAAGTTGTCTAAGTACAAAACTCAGTTTTGTTCTATCTTCTTGTCTTTACTGAGCCTTCAATTAACTCTAAGTATCACTATGCTTGCATCATTTATCTCTGACAATGCTGTAGGAGACAGAAAACTTTGTAAGGAGACTTTAAAGTCAAGAGGGCAATAACAATTTTTTGTAGTTTTATGTAGTTTTATCATACAGCTTTAACAAAGAATGTATTTTCTTTACTCTTCGGTCTGGATTTCTCTTTCAGCACGAGAAAATTAAAGCTGATAGATCATATGCTGAAGTCCATGCTTCTGTCACTGTTCAGTTTGTGGATGAGAAATGAAAGGAGCTAACTTTCCTTGCTGATGAGCTACATGTACTTTGTATATTTATATGCAGCGAATATAAAAAAGTGTTTTCTCATTTTCTTAGATTTAAGTTTGCAGATCTGGTACTTCTCCCCTTCCTACCATTCATAATAACCTTTGTCTCTTTAAATTAGAAGCTCTACAGTCAGCCAGGATGGAAATGAAGGTGTCACCGACAAAGTTACGGTTTTAATCTATCTGACCCAAACAGTGGCAATGTGGATTACTCATCAGGAAAAGCTGGTTCAAAGGAAATATATGGATCATAATGCAGGCATCAATTTGTCACTGTGTAGGTGCAAAAATGTAGTACAAAATACACAGGCTAAATGCTGAAAGGAAAAGCAGCTGTCAGTTCTTTGCTGCCTTCAGAAGGTCTCTCTTGCCTTGGTACCTTTCTTGAACTAATGCTGCCACACCACTAAATATGTATTGGAGGCGTATTCCACTGAGGGGGGTGGAGGCTGTCACTGTACTAATGATATTCCAAATTGAGCTCTGTGTATCTAGCTTATGGTAATTCTCATGGCTTTTCCGTTGTTTTATAATAATGTAAAGCTTTCATCTATTCTAACTAATGCTTCAGCCTGGATCCTTTACATTGACTTTTTAAAGTATTCTGCATTTCAACTTCTTTCGTGCTAGTTAAAGAGCAATCAGTGATTTTTGTTTTACTACTTACTACAAACCTGAGACAAATTCAAATACTGGAGAGAAATTTGGGACCTAAATGTCCAGCACTACCTATTCCACCACTATTTTCACCAGTGCATCATGGTAGTAAAATGCTAACTTCATTGTATGTTACTTTGAATATCCTTCAGAATACATTTATATGCAGGAGAATGCAGCTTTCTTCATCAGTCAGTGTTGGGTAGCCCACATCTTCTAGTTGACTTTATTATTCTCAACTATATAACAGTCATCTCCTTGGTAAACAATTGTGCATTTCTTCAGGTAATGGTACTGGCTTGTAATTGGCAGTGTTGCTAGCATTAAAACTTTGTTCTGCAGTTTGTTGCTTAATAGATTAAGTTGCACTGAACTTAAACCAGGAAAAAACACTTACACGTAAAAATTAGGATGTTTTCTGTTCTTAATCTTTTTCCCCACAGGTTTTTAGAGCAGGTTTTTAGCTTGTCTACTTTCAATTAAATGCCTAAAAACTAGAGTTTATTTTGGGTGATTGATTATAGGAATCATGTGCAAGCAACTGAAATACAATATTTTAAGTCATGACTTCTTTCAAGCAATAAAATTATCTTTATATCTTGACATGGTGTATCAATTTGAGACTAAACCCCTTATTGGTGTAAGTTCAAAGAGTAGCTCTTTAAACTGATAGGATATTAACAGGATTTATTAAAAAATAAGCACATCTTCCTACTACTGCTGTGTTTCAAAAATGAAATGAATGGATTAACAAGTTCTCTGTAATTATATAGTTATATGGTATTTCTGATACAGTCTGATAAAAAATACTTAATATGATGTGATATTTTAGACTCGCTATGTGAATCTTATTGCTAAATATCTTCTACAAAATTTTCAGGGAAGGTTTTTTCATATAGTTACTAAACCAGGGGGACCAAATATTAGGAATAAAAATAATACATTTTTTCACTCTTAATTATCTGCTAGTCCCATGGGACTATCCTTATTCTTTTAATGGTGATCCTAATCCATATTCCTAAAATGCACATAAGTGAGCTGTTAGAGGCACCCTTACTGTCATTTGCCCACTGTATGGTTTTGTTCCTTCATTCTTGCAGATTAAAGTGAGACAATCCATCTTTTTTCTTTCCAGAACATAATTTTTTTTGCTTGTGACAAAAGGACAAAATTTATTCCTAGGACTTGGTCTACACAGGAAAGTTTTGGTCTCACAGCTCTATCGGGGTTACTTTTTATTCTACATTCATTGCACCATAGCTGTGCTGGCAAAATTTCTCCTTTATACGCACTTATACACCAGGAAATTCTCTTGCCAGTTTTTCTTGTACTGCTCGAGAAATACATTTGTTTCTTTTGCTTACCTAAACTATACCCCTTAAAATACAGATTGTTTTCATCTTGGCTTTACTAGTAAATCTTTGAAGAGCAGACATGTCTGGAAGGTACCAGGACACAGTTTTGCAGGAGTACTAGCTCAGTGACACCATGCTCTCATTACTTTATGCAATAACACAAAAATCCTATAAGAAAGGTGGGAGTTTTTGTTCCTCCTCATCAGTGATTCTTTCAGTCCTCTAACCACGATCACTGATAAGCACCACAGCTTGACAAAGACTAAGTAATTAGTTAGGTAGAGCTTCAAGTATGGGAGCACTGAGAGTAAAAAGGACAGTGGCAGAAAAGGGAAAGTCTTCCCAACCTCAATGTTAAAAACACACCATAGATGGAAAAAACTGCTTCTTTAGGATTCTTGGTAAGTAATGTGACAATCTAAGTTATAAAATCTTTAAAAGCTATTTAAAGGTCAGTGGATTCCAGTAAATTTGACATTAGTGCTTTGAGGTTTTGAAATTAATGCACTTATTGAAATATTTTATTACCCCTTTTTTTCTAGTCAATAGATAAGGTAGAATTTTGTGGTCTACTTCTTCAAGCTGCCATTATGTCAATCAAAAATACATCTGGTGAATAAATTATTTTGGCAAGTAAATGAAATGCTTTTATGGTTAGTTTAGAGTTTTCCTAAAACCCCAGCACAGTCCAGGAATCATTCTGCCTTCTCTCTTAACCGGGCTTATTGATTGCTACATGTCAGCCACAAGCAGTCTCTAATATTGTTTTTGCCTTGCCCTAATAATCTTAGTAAGATGCATCTTAACATATGTTGGCCTACAAACAAATGGGGGGGGGGGGCAGTGGTTGCTTTTAAAATTATTACAACCATTTCCCTGGTGAAACATAAATACATATTAAATAACATGACATTAATAATTGCATAAAAGGGATGTTAAAAAAATAGTTTCAGGAAAGAGAACAGACCATTAATGAATTACTACATTAGTGAAGTAGTTTGGGCAATAGTTGAGATGTTTGTACTAAGTTGATAAATGTTGTGCAAGTAAATCACTTGCATATATCTTCTTTTCTAGCCGTAGTTCAGAGTCCTTTAGATCTCTAAAGGTTGTAGATAATTTTTACACCCACTCAGTCAATGACTGGCAATGCGGCATGGAGCCGCAGTCATTCATTCTGTCAGTCAGCAGCCCTTGATAATGTGCCTGTCAATATAATTCAGTGCCTGTTCAAGGAAAGTGACACTTTGAATAGTGGACACTTTTCAAAAGCATTCATACAGGGTCAGTTCCATGATAAATAAATATATTTTTTGTTTGGAACAAATAGGCAGTACGCAGGAGCTGGAGTCACAGCAGAAATACACCACCAGTCTGCAGGATACAATAAACTCCAATGAAGAGTGAATATCATAAATGCATCTTTGAGCTTTTGATGCTGTATTAGTGATGGGATAATAGATAATAAAGTCTTCAGGATCTTACTTGGCTTGATTAAGCCCTGATCCATGACCAGGCGCCCTATGCTCTGGTACACTACAAATGAGATATTAGAATAATAGTATCAATAATTCTTTAAACCCTATTAAAAAGGGTGAATATTTTCATTGCTGAATGAAAAACACAGGCAGAACTCTTTAATTACCACTAACGGTGTGTTAAAGAAAGTATTTATATGGCATACAGTGTTTAGTTTCTAGTTTCTATTAATACAGACTGAGAATGTGAGGAAGAAATATGTGATAGTGACAGGATTTTTAATGGTACCTCACCTTAAATGCATTTTAAAATATGTAAATCAATAAAAAAATTATTTGTAATAGCAGACTAAGAGTGCTGGTTAGCCTTACTGCTGAATGAAATGTATGCTACAAGCCCTATTACCATACATCGTGGGAGCTGTAGTTAGGATTAATCTGTCAAAAGGGATGGTTTAGTGTTGATGAATATGACATGTGACCATTAATGATGTTGATTTTATCTCCTGAGATTAGCATGATTTACTTCGGATGGATAATAATGTCATTTGCTTGATGCAGTAGATCTGTTTACGAGCTGATTAAATTGTAAGGCCTTGCTTCATTTCATGCTATTTGGTTTACAGCTTCATTACTGCAATCACAAAAGCTGTGGAAATGTCCCACATCCCATGTCACAATAAATCATTGTTTAAGATTGCAGCTATGTATTTTAGCATTTCAGTTTTGCATGGACTGTGCATTCCTTAACAAATATGTGATTGGGAATACATTAACAAGATATTCTGGAGCATACTGCTGCAGAAATGTAGAAAATAAGCCTGAATCTTTTAATTGAGATTAAGGAAGCACTTGAGTAATTAGCTGTAACAAATTACCTTATTATTTAGACAGTGAAGTAAACGTTTTTGTTGCAAGGATGATTATCATAAATCTGCAGAAAAGTGACAGTCAAACAACCATAAAGGAAACTTGTAAGCAAACTACATTTTCTGCCTATTACCTTTTATATTTAAATAAAATTTATCAGAGACATACTCCAAAAAGAATGTATTTGTTGTTCAGGGATAGTGTATGTTACAAGCTATACCATCTGTAATTACTGCACTGGGAAGAATATATGCATGTAAATCACAAAGGAAAAAAAGGAATCTGTTAATTATAATAGCAAATGCTAATGTTGCCATAGTTAAGGCTGTGTCAACGTTTTCATTATAAACCCAGTAATAAAGGAAAGAAGGAGAGAGGGAGGGTGGTAATCAGCCATCAGAGATTGCTGTGTGCTAAAATTTTGTACACAAAAAGGCACACTCACACCATGTAAATCAGGTGTATTGGGAGACCATACTCACTGTCTCAGTGAGTGGAGGACTAGGGGCAAATTCTCAGCTTGGGAACGAGGGTCACTTTGTTGCAATAATTTTTTCACATTTCACATTAAATGATATTGCTATTTTTATTGTACATATTAAAAAAAATGTTGATCTTTCAGAGCTTGTGGCTTACCACTAGTTGAATTTGATAACTGTAGTTGATTAAATCTTGGTTCATGTGCACAATTTTAATTAAAACTTTTATACTTCTTTTGAAGAGCATGCTTAAATAATTAGCTCAGGTTGGGTATTTTATTGTAATAGCATGGAACTTCTCTCAGTTCTTTTTATTCCCCTTTTTTTAAAAATTCCCCCAAGTTGGTTCTCAGTGGATTTCATGCAAACATCTCAAGTTCACTTACACGTGAATTCTGCTGGGTTGTAATACGGTCAAATGTGACTGAGAACTTTACAGCAGGTATGTGAACTTCTTTCCCTTAGCAAAACTCCCCTCTCACCTCAAAGTATTTCAGCTGGCAGATGATGAAGCAGGAGCCCCAAGAGGAACTGTACTCATGTATATGTATACTTATATACAGGCTAGAGTACCCAAGGATTTCCAAATGTGTTGCAGCAATGACCAAATTTTTTACAAATGGTTCATGACTTGGCTTTTCTGGTTGGCCAGTGTCATGGCCAGCATTTTGAAAAGCCAGGCATTTTTTCTCATTTGTTAGTTTATTTTCAATGGTTGATGCATGAAGCATTTTGGAAAGGGGACTCTTTCAAGAAAAGTTCATGCTTTGGATTTGGAAAAAGGGAACAACTAATGCTTGCAACTCAGTTCTATCTGGGTCTGTTTGGGGACAGATTTACTGAGCTGATTTAGTTTTACAATGCATTGTGGCTGCTGGGGATAGATCTTCCACCCCTGACTTTTTGCAGAACCAGTCCCTGTTGACATTTGTAAAATTGATGAAAATGTTTCTCATGTTGAAGTGTTGATTTTTCCAGCAACATTTAACTAATTAAATTAAAACAGTGATAAAAATTTTCTCCTGTTTTCTAAATAGTTCTAGACCTGAGTTAATGAAAACATATCCTTGAAAATAGAGGGACATATAAATTTTTTTGTTGGGTTTTTTTTTTTTTCACAAAAGAATATTTAATTGCTGTGTCAAAAAGAAAAGGCAAAAAGAGGAAACCATGCTTTGAATCTTCATTGCTTCAGGAAAAATTTGGTAATATATTGCATCCCTGCTTAAGTTGGCTGAAATGTTTTTACTGCAGCTTCACAGTTTTATATTTTGTAACTTTGAAATTAAACAAAACAAAGGCTCCTTCTCTTGATGAGCTCACCTTTTGGAAACAATTGGTTTCTAGCCAAAATGGAAATGCAAGGACAGAATTTTTCAGGGTGGACATTCTTTCACTGCTATTCCTGTTGAAACAAAAAGAAAAATGCCCTTGAAAATCATAGCTGCTGGCTTCACTAAAAATATATAATTTCACCACCAACCTGCCAGGGATGGTTAATTTAGTGTAATTTATGCACAGAAGAAAATCCCTTGCTAGTGCTATGAGGTGGAGAGGCTATCAGCCAGGTTGTGATAGCAGTTTTGTGGAAAAAGACACCTTTAACCTGCATAGCTGGAGTCATCTCCTTGAACTTTAGCAACCACTGTTTATATTACCTTGGGAAAAAGTACTAAGGACATGCAGTTTCTTAATTCCCATAAAAGATGTCCCCAGTCTGCCCTTCACCATTCCTTAAACTCTGCGATGTCTGGGGAATCTATTTAAATAGAAATAATGAATCCTGGTTGATGTTTTGAGGTTGTTTTTCTGAAAATGATGGCAACTGTGGAATGGGTCTGTGTCTACCTTACTAATAAAGCTGCTACTGTGGTATGAGTGAAGACACTAATTGATCTCTGTGACTGAACCCTGAATAAACAATTTATACATTCAGAAAGTTGATGGCTGCTGGAAGATGATTCATCAATCTTCTCTGCAGGTACCTTCAAATATAACAATTATTGAACTTGGACAGGAAAAAAGGTAAAAGATGGGCTTAAAATTATTCAGATGGATGCAATTAAGGAACAGAAGTTGATTCTCTGAGTGGAGAGAGGAAAATCTGTGCAATATTTTGTCACCAGAGAATTGGTTTTGCTGCAGGGTTGTTCACTGTTAAAAGAAGCAAACTAACCTGAAAAGTAATAATTTAAAAAATAAAATTTGGTCTACAGTAGAAGGATCCTGGGTAGCTTTAGGCTAAAGAATTCTCCAGACTGGTGTTGAAACTCATGTAGGAGAATACATTATTCCTCTGGCTTTGGATCTTATCTACATGGAATGTTTTTAAAGCTCAAGCAAGCTCTGCAGATACACTTACTGCATTTGAATATTGAAATTGTATATTCAAGGCCGGCTACATAGCTGGAGCTCTTGGGTACCAAGAAAACTGGTGTTTTGGAAGCCAGCACTGCTGCTGAGGACTTCATTGGACTGCAGAATTTCAGTTGAAAACTGAGTCCAGTGATGTGCTAGCATTTTTCTGTTTGAACACTAATCCTAAAAGGGATAGTTTCCCAAATTTAGGCCAAACTTAGGCCACTGAGAGAAAGCACTGAATTTTCCTTCAGCAAACCATTTATGTTCATGAAAAAGCTTGCTGATGTCAGCACAGTTACACAGGCATGTACTGGGAGCATATTTTCTTTGAGAGATTCCTAGGAACTGGCACTTTCTAAATCTGGGCTGTTCTAGAAGGCATCCAAATGGCTCCTGAGGAGGGTCAAAGTCATGAGCAAGGAAAATCTACAAGGCAGTGTGTATGCACATACTTGCATTATGACCATGGTGAGCCTCACTGTAGTTTTTAGTGTTGGCTCAATGGCACTTAGAGTGGTGAGTTCTGAGTAACTTTAGGAATCAGAACCATGTGTCTTCTGAAGAAATATAGGTTCCTAAAAGATATCTTGTTAGATTTCAGGATGAGCAAAATCTCTGTGATGATGATGCACTGATTTTCTTTATTACTGTGGCCACAGAATTTTGTTGAGGAGTGCCTGCAATAAGTGTAGCTGTGTCTGATTGAGCTAGCTAAAGACTATGAAGAGAAATTGGGGCAGATAATTTGTTATTTTCTCCCTTCATAGAGTTCAAAAATAGGTTTTGCAAAAAAGCAATTGTGCCTCCTTCAATTATTGAGACTGCTGTAGTCAAGCCTTTTAATGAACAAATTTTGTAGAATTTAGGGTCTCTGAAGTGCAAAGCCACAACAGAGTGTGGCTCTTAATGTGCCATATGAGCATTATGTTGCTGGCTTTCTCTGTCAAAGCTGGCATGTATCAGAATGCAATAAAAGAAAAACTATTTCATTCAAAATTAAATGGCCACATCCAATTAAAGAAAAGACTGAGGTCTGAAACCGTAAAATCCATTGAAAGTTCCTTTCTGTTTTAGAGGAAATGTACCAATTGCTAATGGAAGTGCTACTCTAAACGATTGGCTACTAGTTAACTATTATGCGTTCTAGCAGGATTTGTGGTTGGATTTTTTTTTTTGTCGTTCCTCCTCCTCAGATTTGGGGGAAAGAACAGAAAACTATTGAAAAGATTTCCTTAGTCTTTTATCTTTTGAATCAGTGTCATACTAACAAAAAGATGTTTTGAAGTCTTAACCATTAATTGACTAACTGGTTTTCTTTAGCCATAAAACTTGTCAAGGCCTTGATTGCTGTGAATCCATGGTGATAGATTCTGGCTGACTGCCTAACTACAAGGTCTCTGAACACTAGGATAACACTTTCTGAAACAGTTGGGGCTTATCCCCCATAATGCCATTTAAACAAACTTAATTGACTAAAACTTTCCGTTTTGTGCATTCTGTATGAGGTACTATTTGCAAGAAGAGGCCTTTTAGGGATAGACCCTAAGTGACAAAATCTGACCTTTACCTAGCCTTAGATTTCTCAATTCTTGTTTATTTACACAACATAAGCCAATATGAACTGCCTTAAAAATCCACTATGAGCAGAAAGTCTCTTATATACCATAATTATAATTTTTCTCTAGCGAATAACTTTAGAATTATTCCAAATTAAGACTCTATGAACAGCATTAAATTAATACACTTCTGCAGCAAGACTAACCATTATCTTCAGATAAGTGCCTATATATGTCAGTCTGTAGGCTTGTTCTATATGAAATTAATAAAAGGTTTTAGACAAAGCTAAGACCTGCTTTTTTTTGGGTTTTTTTGAGTTGTTGCTGTTGCAGTGGAACTTTACTAAAAAGATGTCCCTGGGATGATTTTCTTAAATTTTGAGTTCTGGGCATATGCTAAATTATACATCTATCTGTATAGGTTAGCGATTTTCATTTTCCATTCTTCTTTCACTGGCAAAGTAACCTGGGTTTGAATGGAAGCAGTACGTCAGATTTAAATAATATACAGGAATGATAAAACTCTTAACACTTTTTTCAGGGAACATGACAACTCTGGGATAACTGTTTTATCTCTAGGAGCTCTTCAAACATCACAAAAATTCTTAGCATCTCTAAGGAGTTTTGAATGGCCCACATGACATGAGTTGGTGACAGTTCTCTACAGTTGTCAGGGCCTTCACAGCTCACTTCATCTGTGTCTCTCTGGAGAAAGCCCTGTCCACATGCTCTGGAGCCTCCTCAGTCCCTGCCTGAGCAAGACCATGGTCATGGGCCCCACTGATGCTGAGCCTGACCCATGAGCTGATGGCCTTGACCTCACTTTTTTACCACAAACCTACTCAAAGGTCATGATCCCAGCTGCACTCACTGGGTCTGATCCTGACCTGCAGGTAGACTTCCAGCTTGACTTTGGATTTGCATCATCACCACGAAATTGTCTAATTGTCTGAACTCTTGGTTGAGTACCAGCTGCTGTCTATGGTCCTGCCCTGCTTCCTCACTGGGACAGCCAGGACCCTGCCCTGTGACATTGCCCTTGGCTCCCTATTCCCTGGGACAGCAGCTGCCCTTGCTGCTTCCTGACAGCAATGCAAAAGTTTTTGTCTTATCAGAACAATATTGCAGACCAGAACCAGATGCCAGCCTTTACCCTGCAGTAGCTGTAAGGTAATTTCCAGTGTTGTTGGTGATTTTTTAGGGGAAGGAGGGAGTATCACTAAGAAGCCCATCCAGTGAAGGGAGCTCCTGTTAACACTACATTTGTTTCATGAGCAGAGGATTTCTGTCTCAATTATTTTTCTAGAATAGCCACAGAGCTTTAACATAAACATCCCTTTTTCTTTTAATGCATCTTTGAAAAAACACCCCAAGAAAAGGGGATTTTAGCCTGAGCAGCTCTTATGAGCTAAAAATCACATAGCTGAGTTGGGACTTGGCCTTAACAGGCCCATTTCACTACAAAGTCTAGCTGCAACCTGGAATAGAGTGGAAGAGTAATTTTTTTCTCTTGAACTCATAGAGGTACTGCAAACCCAAGTCAAGCAGATACAATCAGTGTGCCAGTTGTTCCTTGTAAGAGAACGCAATTATTATTAGAGTTTAGAGTTAGTATAAACATATTTCTGATTTAAAGGATTTTTAATATATTTATTACATAACTGACCTTGGTTTTGTTAACCAAAACAAAAATCCTACTCACCCTCAAGTCTCAATTTTATTTAAAGACAACTTTTAATAAAAAATGTTGTTGCAGTTTTCAATTAATGGAACAAGTGTTCTGAAATAAATTTTACCTTTAAAGGTTCTGTGTATATTTATATTGATCTATAAAATCACATTTTTGCTATGCAGATTTTGGGTTTTTTGACTTCTGCATTTAACTAAGGGCTTTGCTGTTAGAAGGCAAACATTGGTGATGTGGTAGTGGTTTGTGAAGCAGCTATAAATGTGATATATCCACAGAGAATGCTTTTAAGATACCTGAAATAATAACTCTGAGACTGTGCCAGCTTTGTTAAGTCCATTATCTCAATCGATAATACTTGTATATGTAATATCTAAAAGGTATTATTTAATTATTATGCAGTTCTTATTTGACTGCAAAGGCATTGAGAACCTTTCAACATGAAGTTGCAGTGATCTTAGGCCAACTCTTTAATTTATCAGGACAAGATGAGGCTCTCGCTCTCTGGATAACAGTGTGTCTTATCACTGTTTCACAGAATTAAGTCTACTGAGAGCATACAGCACAAAGCTTAACAACACAGATGCAGAACAGTAAAAGAAAATGTTTTGAAGGAAAAGTGCTGCTGCCATTAATGCTGAAATGTACAGTGATTAGTATTTTGATATCCTGCATCCATACAGCTAGAAATTGGGTGCAGAGTCAAAACTACTACTAAGAAAATGTTCAGTACTGGCAAGAAGAAAGCTCTGCCACCACTGAAAAAGGATGTGTAATCCTTGTAAGGCCATGTGCCCTATCTCCACAATGAGTGGTAACCTGTATGAAGGAATAAAAAGGGAATGTGTTGTGCTCTTGTAGCATACTGTTTATTTACTGGTGTGTTTTTCCTAACATTATAAAATAGTTTGGACATTATTTAAATTTTCTGGTATGACTTCATGACCCTTCCTTTTTTCCCCTGAACTTGCACCTTAAAATATTTTAGAATTAAAACAATTTATTAATAATAAAAATGCATTGAAATACCAAATATTGTAATGTAAAACATTACAAAAATCCCTACTGCCAGTAGTAAATGACAAAGTTGAAAAGGTATGTGTTAAAGGAATATTAATAAACAGCAGCACAGTCTCATTAGCAGAGGTAGTGGAGAGCTGAGTGGTTGCATGGGAATTAGTGAGAAGCAGGAATAGCTGCTTGCTCCACAGGGTCATGGACTTGTTCCTCATCTGTCAGTCACTGCATGGCTGTAAGTGTAAAGCACTGCCCACAGGTATCCAGAGATGTTAGAGCAGGGTTCAGGCACTGGACTTAGTGGGACAGTAAGGTGGTCCTCCTGCTGCCATCAGTTCTGCTCAGTCATCTCTGGCTCAGCATCAGAGAACAAAAGGGCTGCAGTTTCATCCCTGTTTCCTCACTCCTCTCCTTCTCTTTTACAGTTCTCAGTTTTTCACTGAATGAGAAGTGCTGGTTCAATCTGCATTAAAAGTCTTTAGGCATTTCTTGCCATAGGTCATCCAAGAAAAATGTCCCTGTTGTTTCCCCATCTGCTCTACAGTAATCTGGGTGTTTGTCTTAGACCCACCTAAGGTACAAAGCCCCGACAAAGCAAGGAAAGAACAAGGGGGTTTTTATCCTTGGTAAAACAGAAAAAGTCCTTCTACTACTAAGCAGCTTGCAAGGCCAAGAGTGGATAATTTTACATAATTAATATTTCTTTACTTCATCTCTGATCATTCACTTGTCCAAAAGCTGTTTCAGAGCAGTTTACTCACGGACAGACTAGTAATTATTGTAGATTTAAGACACCTAAACCCAAAATACTGTCAGATGTGACTACTGCACAAGAGGATCAGACTAAAAGCCTGACACATTACTACTCTTTCAGATTAACAAAGCCTTGGATGCAGGCTTCCCTCCATCATTCCTAAAATAATGCTAATCCCTATACCTAAGGTTTTGCAATTTTGTAGCTGGACAGCAACTATACTAAAAGGATTTTCCATTGCTGCTGTCTTCTTAGCAGATTAGTAATAGGAGGGGACTCCACAGAACAAGCCATGCTTGACCTGCACAGAATCTTCAGATGTCTTGACTTTTTCCTCTTTAAAAAATTCTCAAGCATTAACAATTAGTAGTGGAAAAATTTTAAAATTGTGTTTATATTTTACGAATTACATTATCTCCATTTTTCCCCTGTGAAAGGGGAAAGACCAGTGGTGCAAGACACTAAGAACTTCTTAATTTAAGATTTAATTTAACCGACTTTGACACAGCATAGATTATGCCATAAAGATACCACTACTGGAAGACAGTGCAGCAGTAAGACAAAGTTTTACAGTGAAAGTATAGGAAGTATATACACATTTGTGCTATATTTCCAGCCTTGATTTAAAAAAAAAATTAAAATTTTTAAAGTAATCAATTGAAGTATAGCTAAAAATAATTATCTGATTTTAAAAACATTGACTTGCAGCCATCTGGGCCCACTTTAACTTGGTTTGCCTAGGGGTTATGATATAAGTGTGGTGCTAAGGAAGAAGAATGTCTTCCCTCATGAAGTTAAGGTATTTCATATTGTGATATACCATAAACAATGATTCTGAGTCACATTCCAGAAAACCCTCTGATGTATAGATCAATTGATCCAGATTCCTAGTTCTTGGACCAATGGTCTTGGACCATTCCTTTTATGTCCTAAAACTCACAGTACTATTAAAGACTTTTCACTGCAACTTCCATGCTTATTCAGAGGTGAAGAAGAACAAGGTAGGATATCCACAGTCCTTTCAACAGAAGTAGGAAATAGATGTATTTTAGAACTGCTTTTGTCTCTTTATTATGCAGAATTCAATACTGATTTTTTTTTTCTTTCAAGTTAAAGACTAGTAATTTATTTGATCACATTTTTGCAGTTTCCTGTACAAACTTTTGCAGACCACAGTTGTGGATGTCCCTCCTGAAATGGCACTTTCTGCTCTATTCACATCAGAAGGCAAATGTAACTCACGTGTGATTCTCCATCCTCCTAGCACTTCATAGAGACTTCTGACCAGAGACTGCTGGTGCACAGGCAGCTGGAATATGTGCTGTCTTACACAGAGAAGGAGTGTGGGAATAAGTAAACAGAAAGGCCAGAAATCCTCACTCTGGGGGACTGTGGAACTCATATTGGAAGACTGTCAAGTCAAAATATCCCTAGAATTATAGGACATGAGTTCAAGCCACACATAAATCCAGATTTCAGAGACTTGAGCTCAGGTAAGACTCTGGATTACCAGAAATTTTTAAGAAAAGTACAGGAAATCTACAGTGATTCCATGTAGTTAAAACCTGTTCTCAATCAAACTAAGACAAATTAGTTTCAACAGGAAAAAAAAATCCTGGAAAGGATTCCCAGAATTTTGAATTAAGAAATTTTTAAAAATTCTAGTTTATGGTATTACTTTACTTGAAAACTGTTTCAGGCTGAGGCAGTATCTGAATCTAATTGTCACGGCCCTACAAAATTATTCTACATATAGAAGCTTATCATATACATAATTACCTTATTCTAGTTTGTATTCTAGAACCAGCATGTCTGCACGAGACAGTTATTCAGTAACAATGCTGTTTCTATTCTTGAATAATTCCATATGCAGTCAAGTTCTCAGTCAAATCACCACAACTCTGTATGTAGATGAATTGTCAGTCTCTCTCTGCTTAAATTTACAGGAAATCTGTATCTCTGTTACTAAATGCAGATGACATCTGAAAATGTCACATTCGTCTGCGGAGTAGGCAGAGATCCTACAAGTTCTCATCCCATTAGCCTATTATTTCTGTGTCCTTTGCAGGTGTTATGAACAGCGTATCCTTCATATTTTGTGTTAAATGTCATTAACAAATCAGTAAATGCTATGGAGAGAAGGAAAAGTTTTTTCTTCCCTTGTTTGCCAAAAAGCAAGAAGGTTTTTTTGCTGAAAGGAAGTTTTTGAGTGTAACATCAACTTGTATATAAGTCCAGGAGAAAAAAACTGAGTTGCTTTTCTTTGGAAAGAGGGAGAAAATAAATCTTTGTTCTAGTAAAAAACCCTACACATTAGACGTTTTAACCATAAAGACTGTTTTTTTCATGCTATTTGTGTTTGTCAGCTGTGTTTGCATAATTCTGTCATAAGCACTGTCTCAAAGCCTTAATAAAACATTAATGTCCAAGCCCCAGAACTTCCAGTGTTACATTTCTATCATTTATCTCTGTTACTGATTTTAGCTCTGGTTGCTTTTTAGAAAAGTAAAACAGCAAGCTATACATTTCAAGGAAGGGACAAGATTAATGAATGTATACAACTGGGACCTGCTGCTCATGATGTAAAATATCAGTTGGAACTCCTCATATGTACTTAAAATAGTTCATTTTCTACTTGGTATTGTTTTTGTAGCTCCACTTTAATATTGTTCTCTAATACAGGTGTCAACAATTCAAGTATAAGACTGAAGGGCCTTATTAGCATCTTTTTTTAAGGAGTAAATAAGTGTAGCTTTTAATTCAATTTCACCTAAAAGTTGTCAGTATACGGCTACTTTCTAGCCCATAAAAAATTGCCTGGCATTGGCTGTTGAGGCATGTTCAATGTGAGCTCATCCCAGCTGTATTCTCAGCAGAGAGCAATTCCTGAAAAGCCCATGAAGATGGATTGGCTCTCTTTTTCCCCGGGTATTTCCCCCAGCAGACTGCAACGAAGAGATCAGTTCTATTATCACTTTCACAGTTTATGTGCTGTGGACAGGAGTCTGCATCCTTGTTTAATGTAGATATCAGGCTGTAGATATCAGGCATTACACAAACATTCAGCGACAGCATTTTTCAGAATCAGAAGCCCAAGATCAGTTGGTTTTCTTGCTGGGGAGATCATTCTAGATTTCCGAAATAGGACTAGTGAACAGAGTTCCTCATTTTTCAGATAGGGTTTTGTTCTTTAAATCACAAGCCCCGAGTCGCTGTCACCTCCGGGAGTTCTGGAAGGTTCCCTCAGCCTCCCCTCCGCAGTGAAGGCCCAAAGGCACTGCGGCCTCAGCCGGAGTTTCTGGAGAAGGGGAGGATGTGCATGGCCCGCTCCCGGGTCAGGGGTGGGAAGCAGCCCAGCCCGAGGCGGACAACACCTGGATGCAGCCCCTGCAGGAATCTCCCAGGGTGTACAGCCAGCAATCTGCCGCTCACCAGCTCCATCCCAGAGCAGGCCGCCGAGGAACACTAACTGGGCAAATTGAGGGAACCTGAGCGCTTTGAGTTGCTCACCTGGGGATGATCAACGCTGGTCACAGCGGGCTCCGTGTCCCAGGGGCGGGCAAGAATGGCTGCAGTGCACGAAGCTGGTGTTTTTCGGCTCGGGAAGATGGAAGCAGCAGCTCGGCTGTCCTTGGAGGAGGAAGGGCCGTGAGACCCTGGGCCCGCCCTGACACCTGCGGCAGCAGCGGCAGCAGCGGCAGCAGCCGCGCACCGGGCCGCGGGCAGGTCGGTGCCTCCGCTGGGCCTGCAGTGCCTCTTCTCCCTCCAGCAGTGTTTGTCATCACGTTAGCTTCTTCTGGAGATCTTTAAAGTATGTATCAAGAAAAATCCCTTTACAAATCATCATCTACTTAAGTCTTCTTTGGTTTAAATGTTATTATCTTTTTTTATTGAAAACAAACCTTTTTTCATAAAGATCTGTTTTCCTTTAAAGCAAACGATTTGCATTTTTATATCAGAGTAGCCTTTAGGTTGTTTATTATTTGTGCGTCTTGCAGCATGGTATTTCATTTTAAGGAAGAATTCTTTTGTGAGGTTTATTTTGTTCAAAATTTTTAAAGTTGATGCCTTTGACTTAAGATTCTATGGGTTTTGTTGATAATTTGTTTTCCACAGGAATAAGTAAGTTTTGTCATAATGGCTTTTCCCTTCAGAAGGGAATTGTGTAACTTTTATGTGTGATGTGGTTGTCTGTACATCGTTGTTTTGCAACTTTCTTTTGTTAAATAACAAACTGGGGCTTCTTAAGTATGAGAAGGGAAAATAGCCTTTATACTATTATTTACCTCAACGCTGGTATTATACAGTTCTTCGTGTCATAAAAATGTTATTTAATCATGGTAGATTTAATCCTATCTACCAACTCCTCCATTGTGCAAGGCTTTGGAACAGGACAGCACTCGCTGGGTTACTGAGTCCTCCCCTCCCTATTGCAGCAGTCACATTGGATAATTTGTTTTTGAAGTGTGTTGTACTCTATCTTAACAGCCCTTGTGTGGTTTATTCCCACTATTCCCAGAGGATGGCTATTGCAGAATGTGATTGCTTTACAACATTGCTGGTGAGCCATTTGCTATTGGAACTGACTTAGGATAAAGTCAAAAACAATGAGCTACCACCATACACTTAAAAAAAAATTCATGGCTAGCTGAAGTCCATTTGGACTCATGCCAAAATCCTCTTTTAATTTTTTTTTCTCTCTCTCAGCTTTTGAACTAGAAGTTAGACAGCAATCCTGTGCTCCCTCAGCTTTTGTTACAGTAGACTAAATAAATCAAACTTGTTTAATCTCATTTTATAAAATAAGCTTTCCATTGCCCTTATCTACCTAGCAGTCCTCCTCTGCCTGCTCTAAGTCTGGTTAATCTCTCAAATGCAGGTGACTAGATTGAATGCAGTTTTTCAGGTGAGCTCTTCCCAAACCTTTACACAACACTATTGCTTTTCCTTGCCTCTGTTGGAAGTTGCACCAGCTGCTGTACGGTGGTGATCCACAATCATTGTATTTTAGCAATCATCCTATTAATATTGAGAAATTATAGCATTTATGCTTTTTAAAGCACATAATAGATTTGAGGTTTGTTTTTAAACCAGAGGAAATTTAATGTGTTGTCATCTACTTTCAATTATCCTAGGCTATATCTCTTAAATATTTTTATTTATTATCTGTGCATTGTTGCTTTCAACTTACTATTGTAAACTTTTGGCTATTACTCGAAGCACAATGAAAAAATATTAATGTCAGACATCATATTTCAATTCTTAGAACAATCTTTATTTGGCTTATATCCATTTTGTTTTGTTTAAGTTTGGTAGGGATTCCTTGCTGCTGTTGTTGTCTCAAATTCTAGAGTTCTGAGTTGGATTGGAGATTAACTAGACTCCTGTAGTCTGGGACCACACTAGATTTGATTTCTTTTTCACTTAATCTGATTTTTATTCTCTAGGGTCATTCCTATCAGTTGTTTTCCTTTCATCCTGTGCTCGGTATTGCCCTTCTCATTTAAATGAATACAACTTATCAATTCGAGGAACATGCCTGTATTATCCTTAATCTTTACTGCATTCATTTCTTTCTTTCATTTATGTAACTAAAAACATATCTTCATCTATTTTAATATCCTTTGCAAAGCCTAGGACAGCTCCTCTCTTGCAGTTCTCACTTCACACTATGCTTCTCAGTTAAGGACCAATGAGCACACACAAGTGCTTTTCTCCATGTGCTCTGTCTCTCTTTTCATATCTAACACTTCTTGGGGCATCCATTTAGGCCTAGAGTACCTTCTTTTGGGTTTCTTTTTACTTTTTACTGTGTTTTGAATGTAGATTCTTGACTATTTAAACAGTTTTAATGTGAAGTAGTAAGACTTTGCTCCCTATTCAATCTATTAACATCCAGCTGATGTAACATCAGTTTGCCTTTCTGGAATTTAAAGAGAGATCCCTTACTTAGTTTATTCTCCTATTTAACTTACACCAGTTTTGTCTGACTTGGTCCAGAACTAATTTCTACAACTAGCTACTTTCTAATATTCTCACTACTTACCAGTAATATAGATATAATACATCTTGTCACCTCTTACTGTTCTGATGAGGATTTGATTGAGAGTATTGTACATTGCATCCAAAAATGACTGAATGTTACTACTATGGATAACATTTACAGTCCATTTTGAACCTCATTTTGTGGTTATAAGCAAATGCCTTTAGCCACCACTCCAGGAAAAGAATAACTGTGTCATGCTGCACACAATGAACCCAGACTTAGGGAATACCAGACTCCAAGGTAATGTTTCCCATGCTTTCCTCTGCTGCAGTGAACCCTGCTAACAGTACTACCAGGCTGTTTTGTTTTGTTTTTTTTTCTTAACAGACTTGAGCACCTGTAGTTCAGCTTCTCTGAAAATCAATTTCTGGGCCTATAAAATGGATTAGTCTCTAGCCAATCTTTAACCTGCTTTTGAGTAGGTATGCATATGTAACCCACTGTTCACTGTGCTATGCATCCCTCTCTGTGGCCGCATCTGGCCAACAGCGGATATGAGTATGCTACAGCTGCTTGCTAGGTTATTTAACTCGAGGTGTAAAGGTTTGTGAGTCAGCCCTGGAGGTTCCAGGTAATGAGCAAGATGGTGATTATTACACTTCCAGGATTGTATGTACTTGCATTCCTAAGGACAGCTTGTGATGTGGGTGTGGAGAGGGTAGTTTAATTCTTGGGGGGGCGGGAAAACTGTTGTGAGCTTTAGAACCGATAAAAGGAAACTATTACAAAATACATCAAAAGAGACTTCACAGAAATATGCCTGTCCTCATTTTAATGTCTGCAATACAAAAAAAAAATGGGAAAAATGTTGCACAAATGAGTTTACCATTTAATAGCTGATGAAATGACATGGTTGTGCAATAATTGTTTTCAAGATGGGGATGCACAACTTACTACATTATTCTTCTAGTACTCAGGTTAGTATGTAAACTAGTCTGTGTATCTATGCATACAAAAGCTGAACTAAATCATTTATGCAATAATTAATTTTATTGGTTTGCCTCATCCAAGATTATTGGCTATCAGAACAGATGTAAATATTTTCAGAGGTGCTTGGCATAAACAACCAAACAAACTCGTAGAATCTTTCACAGTCCTCTGTTTTCTTACTAATTCACAGGAATTCGAAGGGGGCTTTTTTAGTTAAGTTAAAAGTATTATTCTATTATTTTCTTGGGGAAAGACCTGGAGAAGACATTTTTTGTGTAAATAACATACGAGAGAAATAAAAATGCACACATCTCACTCACCACTGAAATGAAACAATTTCTTGAGTTAAAACATGAGAGATGACTGGTCAGACAGATGTGCTGATTAAACTCCCCATGCTCTTATTATCTTGACAGGCATCAGTTCCAAGTTGACTGAGTCTGTGATATAGTAGCTAAAACCAGCTCTTCTCTGTATATGTGTTCAGTGTTTCCTTTCTTACCTATTTAAATGGATGTGATTTGCATGGCCTCTTCAGATTTTGTCCTCTAATCCTTCTCATCAGAGAGAGAAAACCAAAATTCCCATAGATTGCTCCAAGGTGTTCCCAAACCCCTTCTCAAATTGTCATGAATTGTACAACTGTCTTACACATTCTTATGCTTGAACTTAGAATTTTTAAGCTTTAGAGATTCTTTTGTCCCAGGAGAAATCCTGCCTTTCTCAGAATTGCTAGAAAACTTCTACTCATTTCAGGCTGACTAGAATTTCACATTACATTGTGGATTTTGGGTGTGTGCAAGTTTTAATAGCTTAAATGTATAAATGTAAATTGACACAATCCCATTAACCAGCAAACACAATTAACCACGTGGAACATTGTTTATACAAGTTTAAGTGTTTTAGTTAGAATAAATATTTTCTCCCTTACAGAGTTAGCTTTTTTTCATAACCTGTGACCTGGTTTATACACAGCTATGATGATTCACAAGTGCCTTCTCTAATAGGGATTAAACTATACTGGTATAACTATCAGTAGGGGTAGAGTTAAGCAGTATTTTTGCTGACTTTAATAGTATCTACATGTAGGAAATGGTACCATTTTTACTCAGTTACTTTAGAAATAGGCACATTAAAATAGTATTAAAAGTGTGAACTGTTCATTGAGGAGGTAAGACCTGCTATAGCACTTTCCCAGTTTATTTAACTCTTAAACAAGATTGAGGTACTATGAGTAGCCAGTTTTCTCAGAGAATTTGTCAGTACCTGTTTTGTAGATACATCAACAACCATTTGTTTCTCAACCAAATTGCACAGTTAAACTAGAAAAATTAGTTGCTGCATCTGGTCTAAATTGCTTTCTCAATCTTTCTATAAACCTATTGATGTATGTAGGATATCTGCTTCTGATCAAGCATAACATTTTGCCCTAACTCCATAAAGTCAGCCTGAAGACCATAATTATAAAAGTGATCAGCTCTGTTCATAAAATATTTGACACCTCTACTGAAATGTATTTAGCAGCTGATCCTTCTTAAATGAGTAAATAAAACCAAAAGAAAAAATCCCTATGCTTATTTCTACTCATCTGTTTTATCTGGAACATATTTCTTGGGCCTGCTGGTGCAATATATATTTAAGGAAATTGTAATCTTGCAAAAGAAGGGGAATTAGAAGGGGAAGTAGGAAAAAAAAATCTTATGAATGTTCTCAAACTCATGAGTATTTAATGATGGAATCTGGCTATAAGGCAATTATTTTTGTCTTTAGAAGTTAACAAAATTAACTTCATTTTGTAAAACTGGGTAGGGACAAGTAAGATTTTGACTGGGTTGGTTTGGTCTCCAGCAGTGAATTTCTGTGGCAGCCCAATCTAGGCAGTGGGGAGCAGGTTAGTGGGGATGGTCTTCAGTGGCTCCATAGGGGGTGGGATAAAGTAACAAAAATACAAGTCAAAGAGGAGAAATAGTTTTACTTGCACAGCTGGCAACTCTACTACAAGAACCAGTTTTTCTTTGCTCTATAATCAATGCATGCAGTGGGAAGCTGTACATTTTACTAAAGCCTTGTCAAAGCTTGCTGTCATCTAACATGCCATGGTGGTTGCTACTTTCTTTGAAAAAAATGGTGACTTCCTATTCCATTTGCTATTTATCTAATAACTTGGTGGCTACAGATTTGGATTTTTTCCTATTCCCCCTGAGTAGAATAGGAGACTCACCATCTGGGGTGAAAAGGGCATGTTGCCTCTTCTGTATGGAATGTTTAAAGCTTTTTCTTGGGCAAAGAGAGTGGATAGGAACATGATTAGATCTGAGCACTGGCTGGGACACCCAAGCTCTGAATTTTGGTAAGCACTGTAACCATAGCCTTGTTAATGCCTTTTCTTTCCCTCTGGCTCAATGTACTTTTATGTAAAGTGAAATGCCTTCAAAGGAGCAAGTGGAGATTTTTCCCACATTAGAATAACCAGGTGACTGAGGAACCCTAATAAGAAGTGAGGATTGTGGGTTTGAATCTTTCAGGTTGGGGAATTGATGCTTGAGGCATATTCCTCTGCCTCAAGACAAGTACTTCAAGCATAGAGAAAGAATGCAGCAAATGATAGTGGTACTTGATCTTTCCTGGTAGAAAAAAAATACATCTCCACAAAGAGAAGGTTAAGGGCTGTGAATTGTACAAGAGGGGAGATATTTCCCTGCAACTCTAAGATAAATTGGTGTGCTTGAGAATCTGGGCTGATGCTTACTAACTTCAGTGAAACTAAACCATTACATTGCAGCTGCACTTTTAGATCTCGTGATGGCTGAAAGGGTGCTAGTAGTGGGATCGCTTCCCTTGTACAGAGTGTGAGTCCTCACCCCGAGCTGTCTCTCCGAGTCCCAGCTGAACCGATCCCTCTAAAACTGTGGCGGTGGATGAACTGCAGAGCTGGCCTTTTCCAAACAGGACGCTTTGCCGTGAAAAAGCCGAATGGCTTCTCCTGGTCGTGCCGGCGGGGTGCCAAGGTGACTGCTGCTCGGGCTGGGGCGCTGAGCTGCAGCGCTGCCCCATGGCGTCCCAAGCAGAGGGAAGGCAGGGAGACACTCCGGCCTTTCCCTCGTACCTTGTCTCGAATGCAGGGACCCCGCGGAGGCGCCGCAGCAGGTCCTGAGGGTCAGCGCAGGCAGGGGCAGCTCCCTGGCTTGCTTTCCCTGTCCTTCCTCTCCTCCTCCCAGTGTAAGTAATGACCACGTCACGAACAACTGATGCGTTCACCTTTGCAAAACGTCTTCGTGGGTACAGCTTATGTGACTAAAAAGGCTGAGGAGTTAAGGGTAGGGTACAAACGCTGAACCTGTAATACGAAGAGTACGTTCATGATAACCGCATTATGCGGTCCCACCTAAAACAGGCAGTTCTACATGTCTTCTGTGATCTGTAGTAATTATCTGCGTTTTATAAGACTCTTGCGTCACTGAAGTAGCTCGAGGTGACTCCGTGGCACCCGGCGATGGCAGGGACGCCTCCTGGTTCGGTCTGATGGGAGCGGACGGCAGTGGCTGTGCAAGGCGCGCCCGCCGGAGAGAGGAGGGGGCTCGCTGTCCGGGGTGCCTGGGCACAGCGTGGGACGGAGCGAGAGCTCTCGGAACGCCAGCGTTAGCTTTTAACGCTTCTAAATAATGATCACAGGGCTAGCGGGACAGGTAAAGGAGCTGGAAATCAGCTGATATGAAGTGAGAAATCATTTATCAGTTTAAGGCTGGTTGGGGCCAGTTTTCTTGAGGTAATTGGAGAAAAGGGGAGAAGGGTTTGTGAAACCTGAAGCCTGTGTACTCTTTTCTAAATTGCATTGGACTTCTGGTTTCACATCGAAAATCCTTTTCTGGAAACAGCTGCTGTCCACCCCGTAACGTAAAGGACTCGCAGAATGTTTCTTAGTGGGTTAGATCACCATCGCCCAGTAGCACTTCATGCCTCCCCCCGCTTAAAAATAGCGGGGAAAGGTGGTGTTTGGATTTAGACTAATTTTTCAACAGCGATAAAGGAGCTGTTTTCTGTAACAGCGTAGATTATTAGAAACTTGTAATTTGCAGTTCGCATTTGCCATCAAGATCACAGCAGGGGGGTAAAAAAAGGGACTAGATCCTATAAGTAGCCTCAGTAATTCCCTTTCGCAGGTTTGGTATGTCGATGGAAAAACCCAACGCTTTCAGAGAGAAGTTGCTTGAGTTTAATAAACAGTGACTTTAGAAAGTGTAATAAAATCAATTAATGTTGCAAAAACATTGGCCAAAAACAAAGTGGCGAAAGGATTTATGGAAATGTAATGGATTTACAAGCATTTATCCTGCGACTTGATAAACAGCAATGGGAAGGCGAGATGGTGAAAATAATTAGTCCCGCAGCCTTAGTGAATATGGACAATTTATTATTGTAATTTTATCCTTTCAGTGGTTATTCAAATTTATTTTTTAATTTTGTGAGCTGAAGCGCGGGGGGATTAATCTAAAGTTTGGTTCCCCCTTCCTCGGGGGCTCGGTTTCTTCTCGCATTTTCTCTCTTCACAGAGCAAAGCGTGATGTGTCATTTGCCAGGGCTTCTTCACACAGAGAGCTCGTTCTTAGGTTTTCTGCATTAAGGACTATTATCGTTGGCCTTAGTAAATAATGTTACCCAGCGGGGGAAGAATCAACTGTTTGTCTCCCTATACGCCAGGGTTTTCTCTCCCCTTTGATTTTCAGATGCGTTTCACGCATCTGAAAGAGCCGCAGTTGGGAAGAGGCTGCAAGAGCATGCCATGGGTCTTGAGCAACGCTAGCAGCGAAAACTTTTCTGCTTGGTCTCAAGAGTTCATAGCCCTATTATTACAGTAGAAAAGAGACATCCAGCATGGAGTAGAAATTACAATTTCCAGAAGTCAGAATTTATTACGGTTAAACTGTGATAAGATCCCATCTGTTATGAACACATGTAGCACCAATTGTTTTTCATACAACTGCAATCTATTTACCCTTCAGAGCGAATGAGATTACAAGCGCGATTAAAAAAAAAAAAAAAAACCAAACCTACC
>VXBI01010007.1:1519373-1530187 GCA_013397375.1 Toxostoma redivivum
CAGCCCCGGGGCCGCCGCCGCTTCCGCTGGGGCGGGCCCGTGTCCGCTCCGCCCGCCGGCTGCGCCCGCCCCGCCGCGGGCAGAGCGGGGCCGGCGGGAGCCGCGGGACAGAGCCGGAGTGGGGCGGGGGACACTGCACACTGCAGCCTTTGGCCGAGCTCCTCCTTTCTCGGGCGGCTGTGCCCGCAGACCGGGAGCTGCTTACTCAGCCTGAGGGTCTGAACCGTAACGTACACCTTTGTATTTAATTAATTAAAACTCACGTTAGTTTCAGTAGAGCTCGAGGGATGCGAGAACCAAAACCACAGAGTATCTTGAATATTTTTTTTCCGTGTACTTGTGTGTAAATATGTAAAATATTTGCACTAGTCCAAACTTACTATAGCAGACTGACTCTTTGCCCATAAAATGTTAAATCAACCATGACCAGACTCATTTTCCCATGTCAGCCAAGAGGACTCTGTAAATCAACACATTAGGGCTTCGCTGGGTTGGAGCTGCGTGTACTTCATGCAAAGTGGCCCTGACAGTCGCTCTCTTGGTGCTGTGGTTGTCAGCCTGTGGCTGACTGCAGCAGTGTCAGGTGGCAGCAGGAAACCTTGCAGGTTGAGTGCAAAATCACTGGCGACGCAACGTGCAAGAGGCTGACAACTGGCACAACAGAAGGAAATTATACGGGTTGCTTTACCTTTTGATGTGATTGTGTTTTTAAGACTCATAGATGTTTTGCAAAGCCTGTTGCATCAGCCTGGACTGCTTAGAGGGGCCTATGTCTCCCCTGAAGGCCTGCTTAGCCGTATGTGAGCAGAGATGTTCTGCAGGCACTTCCTAACATCCCAAGATGGAACACACTCAGAAGCCATTACAGAAATGTTCATCTCAAGGTTATGAAGGAGTGTGTGGTAGGTATACCTGGAAGAAAATGAACACAATGGATAAATACAGCTAAAAAAAATAGCACTGGCCATATGTAGCTGTGCCTAAACAAGCAAGACAAACTCCATTCTTTGTTCAAGAAGAATGATGAATCCCCCAACTCTAAACAATATGTGTTCAGTAAAAAGCCTCAGCCAGCCAGTCCTTATCTAAACCACTATCTCTGGGTAAGGGTTCAGATACTGGAAAGCTTATTTCTGGGTGCTAGTAGGTTGAAAGGAACAGAAAACATAATACAGCATATAACAAAATAATATCGCTTCTTACTATCACACAACAAATATCAGTAATTACGCACATTGGATCAGATTAGATTCAGATATCAAGGTAAAGCTTTACTATATTTCTTGAAAGGAGCCTCAGCTTAGAGAAATCATTACCCAGTGCTCCTTGCTGGATTGCCTCCCACTCAGAGGAGTGACCCAGCTATGACCCAGGCTTGGAACACTTGTGTGTAAATTTAATTTTCAGCATTACATCATTTCAACTGGAGTCTTACCTCTTTGCTCATTGTTGTGCTGTGTGGCTTACCTGGAGGTAAAGAAAGAAAAGATAGTAGGAAAATGTGCCAAATATTAGAAAATATAAGTTCATCTTAAAAGTGCACACAGCCACTTCTATCCTGTGGTCAAGTGAGATGAAATGATTGAGCCACCAGTAAGGTGGGAAGGAAAAAACTTACATGATTAGTTTAAAATCTTAAGATTTGACAAGATGTCAAAAGGAACATTTGAGGGTTACTTAAAAAGGGATAATACAAACTCTGCTTGCAAAATTTCCCATGTTTAAAAGAAAAGGCATTAGCCAAACAAGTGCCTGTAGCAACATTTCTTCTCGATTACTACTCTCAACACCTGAACAATGAAAACTTGTTCTTCTATATTCAATGTACTTTCTAAGGGGAGTTTTGCATGTTTGCTGAGAATGATTAAGCACATATGCTATTTCATCTAAATTGTAATTTTTTATTTTTCATTAACTGAGCAGAGTGTTCCTTCCCATAAAAAAACCCCACCCCAAACAGATTTCTTTCTTCTTTTTCTTCATCATTCACAGAAAGTTAATATCCTTAATGGAAGACAAAGTAGGCAGTAGCATGAGAGTGTGAAGAGGTTTTTTCCCTGACCAGTTTCATTCAGGAACTCCCAGATCTGATAAATGTACTACATTTAGTGTTACAAGTAGAGATTAAAGACTCAAGTCCTTACAGTAAATTAATTTCAAGTAAACTTCTTAAATTGTGGCCATTGAAGAAGAGAGACTAGACAGTTAGTGACACTTAAGTTTCATTTCCAGGTCTACCATTCACAGTGTTCAACTACATTTTGCGGCTCTGTATCTGTGAAACAGTCCTGGTATTTAGTCTTCCATTACAAAGAGTTGTAATCAGGATAAGACAGTAAATGCTTTAGTGCATCACCATGGCAGAAAAATACAAGAACATAATCTCATACTGCCTGTAGAAAAGCTCCAATATTATGTGGTGTGACTTGCTGTATAATAGCATAGTCAAATCAAGAGGATCATCTCATTCCTGTTTGAATGCCATGATTTCTTGTCAGAATTAAATATGCTGGTTCTGCTTCAAGTTCTGCGTTTTGCATTATTCAGCCATTGGAAACAAACATGCATCATCAAGATTTCTTTTTCCTCCACTAATTTTCAAATTCTTGAAATGATGTAATACAACTTATGCATGTAATGATGACGTTTGATTCTTTGAATTAGTAGTTGCCACATATTTCTATAATATCTGAAGTTAGTGTTCTTATTGTTTACTTTATATTTATACAATATGATGTTTATGCCCATGACCTTGAAATCATGAATAATTACCCTAGCAGGACAAAGCTACAAATGCTATTATTATATTGCACTCGTAGTCTTGTTTGAATGTCATGAATATGCAAGGGGAAAATCAATTAGCAAAACACTATTTTTGAAACGTAATGTATTAACACTGTGTAAGAGTATCCTTTGGTTGAATAGCTCTAAGACAGAGATAATATAATGGCATTGTGGCTACTTCAGTTAGGGCTTGCACTTTCTCTCCATGGACTGAAAGATGAGATTCTCTCATTTACTTGTATATGAAAACAATTGCACAGTAGTAAGCAGCTGTTTTGGTTCAGTAATCACCCACTCTTTCATTCCCACATTCCCACATGAAATGGAACCTCCCAAATTTAAGTGAGATGCCTTCAAATTTATTATGAATATTTAATATCAAAGTATTTTAATGAGAAAGAGGAATGGTTAAACCAAAATGATAATATTTAAGAAAAACAGTCAACATTACATCCCGTTTATAAAAGGTGCTTCACTTTCTCTGGACTGTTGGTATCCATTAGTATCTGTTGTTGTTAATAATAAGTAATACTCATAAACCAAAGGAGGAAAAATAAGAACCTGGATGCCATTTTTTGTTACTCATCATGAAAACTATGTAAAGTAGACAGGATTTTTTGAAAGGGTATATTTCTAACTATGGCACTCATATAAACAACTGTGGAACTGTAATGGGCTCTTTATCGTGAAGGTAAAAGCTGTTCTTGGCCAGAACTGTCTCCTTCTTTCAATATGGCTCTTAAAATTGTTTGTGCAGTAAAGACACCTGGAGCTCAGTTGTGGATATGGAGATAAGTTGATCTTGATTTTTTTGGCCAACATTTGGAATTTCTGTGACTAGGATGTCATGAAAATCTTTGTTATGTGCAGTAGCAAAGGACAAGATTAGTTCAGCTGGGTTCTGGGTGAGCAACGTGGTGTAGCAGAGAGAAAAGTTGGAAGGAAATACAGTTCTTTCCTGTGGCAGTCTGTAGTTCTATTTATATATTTATTATGGAGTAATGAAAGCAGTAACATTTTTACAGTGAACAGTAAATAATCATGGGATGCCAAAATACCCAATCCAGGGTAGGGTATATTTATGTTTGTAGTATATACACACACAAAAAAAGTGCTACCTCTTGGAGGAGTGTTGGGCTAAAGATGGTTTGGTATTTTTTACACAATCTTGGCTGCATGTCTCTAGATAGATCAAATGTTTATCAGTGTGCCCTTATATCTTCCCAGAAGGCCCGTGTATACTTGCTTGTGGAATATTATGAAGTACTCCATAAATAAAAAAAAAAATCTTTAACAGCTAGAGATTTCTCCAGTTACCTGTCCTTAGTGTGGGCAGTAGAATATCAAAAGATCTGTTGCACTGGGGACTTCCTAAGACTTTGAAAGGCAGGGTGGATTTCATCCTTAGGAGATTAGGAACTAAAACAGACTCCTGAAGTACAGAAAAATTAATTTAGCAGTTATAAAGACATCAAATTGATGACACCAGAGAATGAAGTGCAAAATGTCCTCCCCTGCCTTGCCAGAATAATTAGGGAACAGTTCATTCATATCCTCTCTGTTGTTTCTGCAAAAATATCAGTCACGTGACGGGACTTCTGTGGCGGAGATGCCTATGAATTCAGCTCACAGATTATTTGACAGCTGGAGAGTGGCAGCATCTTTGATACAGACTTTCAGACAGTAGCCAGTGGTTACTGGCCTCATGTTTTAGCTTCCAAATGTAAAGTTATTTGAATTTTTTACCTCTGCTCATATACTATGGATGACTTTGATTCTTTGCCCTTTTCCTGTTAAGGATTTTTTACTTCACCTTTAAGTGACAAGTTCAGATATGAAGTTCTCGATTTTTGTCAGTTTAGGTCAGTTGTGAGCACAGTTTTTGGATTAAAAATGCTTAGTCTTCCACCTTTCTATTTTATATAAAATAAAATTGCCTGAAAATATCCACTATAATCTAATCTATGATATTCTGATAGGTATGCTATCAACTTTAACATTTTTAAATCTTAAGTGAATATATGATATCGCTGTTTAATACAAATAGATCTGAATTATCATAGATATATTTAATGCATAATGCATGTCACTCAGGCATTATTGTCAGTAATGGATGAGGAACAACATTAGGATAACTTATAAAAGTAGAGAAAATAATTTTTCAGTTGTTAGTGTTTTTCAGGGAGTTGGGTTCTAATAAAAACGTTTTGGTCATAGTACATTTCTAGCATGACTTAAATGACTTGTGCAAATTACTGAACTAACCCGAGTGCTTTTATTGTACCCGAAACACTGCAAGTGTCTTATAAGTGCATTATAAAAATGTGTATAAAACCAGTTTGGCTCTTTTGCTTGCTTCAAGTCAAACAGTAAAACAAATTTTGCTTGCTTACAAAGTGAAGAAGCCCTCCCCTCACCCCGTGTGTGAATTGTGAGGTGCCAATGAGTTGGGGAAGAGCCTTAATGATAACTGTGTTTTCCCTAATAGTGGGGAGTCCTTAAATGATAGAGATTTATGGAGAGAACAAGTATCTCAAGTGAAGAAGGGAACATAGCTCAGGCACACTGTGGGCTGCAGTGGTGCTGAACCCAGCGTGACTGCTCTAGGGGAGGGTGATCTGTCACTGCTGGGAGCTGGTAAAAAGCTTTTCTTCAGCTTTCCCATGACTTTGAGGTGTGTCAAGCCTATCAGAGGCTGTATCTACCCTATCAGTTTAAGATGCTCTCAGGCTTTGCTGGTGTACACTGTTCACTTTTAGGCTTCCCCCTGGAAGAAATAATTTCCTTCCTGCTAACATTAAATTTGAGGCTGGTTTAGCAGGCAGTTCACTTCATTGATCCCATTGCACTGGGATCATATAGACTCATGCTGGGCTTAATTTTCTCTATTCATGTGAGCTACACCAATATCCAGAAGGCCTTGGATATTCATGTGCCCCTTTAGTGCCATCAGACATGCGCCACACATTTTATGTCTCATACCAAATTGTAGAAATCTGTCTGAAAGTAATGTGGCCTTGAATTTTTTAGTTTTCTGACTTTTAACCAATAACTAAACAAAACTATGATGTTGTCGGGGCACACAGGTATGAAACGAGACCTGAGAAGATCTGGCATGCTGGAAGTAGCCCAGGCCAGCACTGAGGAAAAGTTTCTCAGCAGCACACAAGAAGAGGTGACTTGATGGCACCTTGGCATGGCTGCTTCTGACCATGGAGATGAGTATCTTGAAGGAAAAATCCTGAAAGCTACCTACTGAAAACATAAAGATGTCAGTAGTGCCTTTATATCTTCCCGGAAGGCATATGTATGTTTGGTTGTGGAATATTATGAAGTACTCCAGAGAAAAAACAAAAGATCTTTAACAGCTACAGATTTCTCCAGTTATCTATCTTCAGTGTGGGCACTAGAATATCAGATGATCTGTTGCACTGGGATGGATGAGAGGCTGCATGGCCTTAGCAACCTCTAGCTGATACAGACTTGTTCAACACTTCTCTTTATGCCAGGCTGATTTTCCCTCTAGAACGAGTTGAGGCTGCCAAACACCACAGCACTATGGCTGTCCTCTAGGTGTCCTCTAACAGGTTTTTGGCATGCTGGGAGCTGTCACTAACTGATACCTTGGTTCAGATTGATTTTACAGAGCACACCTGAGAGATTGGGTTAGACATGAAGCATTGATTAAGTGATTACAAGATATGCACAGTACTAGAATGGCCCATGGTTGGAGGTGGTAAGGAACAGTTGTGGAGCCAGTTTGGAAATCAGCCCATTCTACATAAACAGGACTTGGAGTTCAGGCTTTCTTGTCTTACAAGGAAGAAATACAAAGGCATTATAGACATACTCTTCAGTATCTGGCTCAGAATGTCAATGACAATCTTAGTGACTCTCAAATAAAAGAACATTAAGCATGCAAGGTCGGGCATAGAAAAGAATGAAGTGCCAGAATAGAGGTTGCCTCTACACTCTTGGTTCTGTTGTTTAGTTCATGGATGTGATGACTGTGTTAAGGACAGAACATGAAGATTAAATGATATTTCCCCTGTATCATCCCTGTCTGATTTGGTGCAAAATCTGCAAGACAGAATGCCAAAAGATCATGATTTGTCACTGACCCCTTTGAGAGGTATGGTGGCAGCACAATATAGCAAAGTAGCCTTTTTTTTTTTCACCCACACAGAACATACAGAAGTCTGATAAAAAATGAGAAACCTGTAGCTATTTCCATACCAGGTTAGAGGACTAAAAGCAATGAAGGATTATAAGTTAAGGTATTAATAATAAAACACTTTTAAACCAGTAAATTATGAGTACTAGAAATTAGTACTAAAAGCATACAGAAAAGTTATGCAGTTATGCTTGCTAAATAAGGGTTACATTTAGAATGTGCACCTGCAAACACACTGGTTTGCCATTTTGTAATCTGTGATAATTATAGTACCTCAGCAACAGGGTAAACAGGAGGACCTTTATTTTGCACATAAAATTGAAATAAAATTATTTTCTAGTGGCATTAGACTGGCAAATTTGATAGAATTAATATGATCTCAAACTGTATGGTTATGTTAATTGGATACATTGATTTTTGTTGTTAAAACAAGCATAAAGTAGCCTGGACTTACTATAAGGGAGTCAGCTGAAAAAACCTCTCCAAATGGTACAAAGTGGAAGCTCTGTTCAGTGTGAGATGCATAGCCTGGCTTGGGGAGTGGGGAGAATTTATTATGGGCTGTACTTTTGGGCCACTGTTTTTGCTTTGATCTACAGGACCACATCTTGTGGAATTTCTAGTAGAAATCTCTTGATCATATGTTTTCACCTCTCTCTAAGAATTTGTAAAGTAATAGTTTGTTTCACAAGAAAAGATTGAAGTCCTATTAGACCCAAAGCTTTTGTCCATTGATTTTGGCTTTTATTTTTATACTTTCCATTCTACAAGAGGGAAAATACTTTACATTTTTAATTACAAATGGAGAAGTGATTATCATTTGTGGGTTTTATCCCCACTCCTGAGTGGTATTAGCAAGACAGCCAACCTTTCAAGCTATCCTCAGTGTAACTAACTGTAAAATTGGGATATTAATGCTTAATTGAGATGGGTATAGTAGGGCTTAATTGATTAATATATGTAAAATGTAATGAAATTTGCAGGTGAATGACATTTTAGAAGTGTTATGTAGGACTTTCTTTATATTTTAACATAACCAGTATAAACAGTAGCAAGAACTGATCATTATGAACAATTTTTACAAACACATTTACTTATCTTCCCACTAAAAGACAAATTAATATACTGTACAGTGAATACAATTTGAAGTGGCAAATGAAGAAGAGAATTAACATGCATTTCCATTCACTAGAAGGAGAAGATGAGTGCTAATAAATTTCCTTGTAGATAACCATTTGAAAATATTATTTTCAATATGTCAGTTTATGGGCCAGTATGATGAAATATATATATTCATTATATATAAGTGGTCATTAAGCTTAAAATAGAATCTCTAAAATCAGTGGACTTGTCAAGTGTTCTTTTTTGCTCACTTACCTGTTTAGCTGATGAAGGCTACCAAGGTAGAGAATCTTCTGCACGTGACCCAAATGTAGCACAGTGGTCTAACTCACACAGAATCATGTGAACAACACTGTCACTCAGATTCACAGTATAATCATTACTAGAAATAAATCCCAATCCATAACCCTGTGGTGTTTTTTGGTTATGGCAAGTTAATGGTATTAAAATGTGCTGCACTGTCAACTTTGAAATGGAAATCTTACACCATCATGGTGTAACTCATACTATCTCCATTTTGATCCAGAGACAAACCCTGGGAGACTTTGAAGTGATTTTATTTTTGATGTCCATTCAATCATTGCCTTCTTTGCAAATATGTCCACTGGTATCTGTTTCTCTTTTGATTTTGTAAAGTGGACATTTCTCTGCTTGAACCAAAATAGGTTGTTCCTAATTAAGCATATATGTTTATCAACACCATCAGCTGACAGTAGCTTTACTCATCTGAGTGGGATTCCAGCAAGAAACATAAGCATGGAGAGCTTTATATTATATTGTTAGCAGTCTTCTACTATATTGTTATCAGTCCACTTTCATCTTTACTTGAGAAGAACATTTAGTAATCTGAAACTCTGAACTGTTCTCTTGTGATTGTGGAAAAGGTGCCTAGCATGATGGCCAAATATCTGTGTGTTTTTGGATATTTTTATAAGTATGGAGTAAAAGTTGGATTCCAAAATTAAGACAAGAATTTCCTAAAGTGTAGCATTAGTCTGTCTCTAATAATCTCTGCAATATAAACAGGAAATCTCTTTGGTTTTAGTCTGCTGGTTTTTTTGTGTTTCACACCAAATGAAGGCTTACCAAAAGATTTTTTTTTTTTTTGTTATTTGTACAGATGGTATGGAGCCTAAAACATAACATACAACTTACAGAGGACCACTCTGTTCGCAATGAATGATGCATTACTTTGGCTCAGCTACTTTCTTTTTACTTCCCCACTTGGATAGTGAGAAGGGTCTAGAAACAGGTTTTTGAGTGGAATACTACTGGCAAAGTTGTAATGAATCTAATCCCAATATCACAAGACTGCTTGACTCACAAGTTGGAATTTTTTTCCTGCATTTCCTGTTCACAGTAATGTCATTTTCTTGTTAAAGAGCAGTTTCTGCAGAAAATACCTTACCCTGCACTGGGCTCCTTTGTCCTTGCACTTGTTTACTCATGATTTTTTAGTTTTTGAAGTACTGAAAATTGTGTGATTGAATTGTGATAGATGCAGGAGAACCTAGGACAAAAACATCTTGCAGGACCAGCAGGTACTATAAAATCTACAATCTACAATTAGTCACTCTTTCTGCTTCATATTACCTAGGATTGATGATCATGCATGTTGTTAATTTGAAGGATTTCTCATTAAGTATATTTTTTATGCAAGGAGAGTAGAAGAAAAGAATAAAATGCTCAAGTCACCATTCAGGAAGAGTGAAATTAAACTAAACCACCATGCTTTGCCATGTACTTCCTCACATTTTCAAGAAGTGTAAAACCTGTTTCTTGTAGTTTTCATGTTTATGTATATCTCTCTATTTTAATAGACAATATATTGCTTGTGGAGACCTCTGGAACTTTCAGGTTTCAGCTCCTCTCTCTTGCATCATGTGTGTGCATGTTCTTTTTCTGGTGATGTCTCCAGATGCAGAATTAATGCTGGCTGTGCTATATTTATCCCTCCTCACCCAGAAGGATGGGTGGATGAAAGTAATGAGTGAGTAATGGGAAAAGTTGCTGTTTAACAATCTGCAGAGGATGGTGGCTTTTGTTTGGGTTGTGTTCTTTTTTAACCATCCAAATTGTTAGCAACTACCATCCATTTCTTTGGAATTATTTAGTACTTAAAAGGTATAACAAAAAATGGTGCCTGCTTCAGAACTGAACAACAGGGAACTAAAATATTTGCCACTTAAAATGCAGAAGTTATTCCATATTCAAGTGTAGGAGGTTGACTACTAATTGGACTCTATTCCTGCTTACTGCTCTTCTCAGCAGAGTATCATATATCTGTTATCTCTGTGGAAGGCTGTGGTTCTCCCCTTTGCTGGTATAACCTGCTCAAAGATGTAAGATTAAAGAATGGGGCCGTGAGAAGCAGAGAAGGAACTTGTTTGTTAATGTCAGGTATTCCCACACCTTGGCTTGAACTTCCTGATCAAACAATTTTATGTTGGGGTAAAGACACATCTTTAGGGGCATAGGCTCTTAAGGGCACAGGGCCCCATCCAATGTGTATTTCCAATAGTATGTGCCTATTTATAGATAGGTCTCTCTTGTTATGCAGTGTTGTTTGGAAAACAAGATGCAGAATGTGTCTTCTTGGATTAATCAGGTGAATATAGTTCTTTCTGAGAAAATAAAATCAAAACTAAACAAAACCCGAACAAAACAAACCAAAATAACCCCCTTCTCCCCCTCCCCCCCCCCCCCAAAAAAAAAAAAAAAAACACCAAAACAA
>VXBI01010007.1:1539801-1651823 GCA_013397375.1 Toxostoma redivivum
GGAAGCTTGTCTTATTTTTCTAAATGGTTTACCATTAAACCAGGGTGCTGCCCATCTAATTGCTTCTTTGGTCACTATTCCTGTGTGGAATTAATGTAAATATGTGTGTGATGTGAAGGCGGTTAACTGGCTAATTTCACGGCTGCTGCAGGAAACAGTTCCTGTGGTCTCTGTGGTGCACTATGGCACTGAGGGACACACTGCCTTCTTCCCTTGAGCATGCCTTGAGCCCCTTAATTTGTCTGTATGCCCACATACAATCTTCTAACAGCATAGAGTAAAATGTAATGCTCAGCTGACTGGAAATATTCTCCAGATATAATTCCCTTCAATGGGAGAGAATATGCAGTATTGAGAGTTCATGTATGGCCTTTTTGGTGACATTCCTTAATAAAGACGTTATTCTGTGGGTTATTAAGATTACAGAGTCATTGTAGAATGATCACAGAGACTAAATGATAGTACACTCTGAAACTAAAGCAGAAGAGAGGTGCAACTGCTATTGGTAGTTAACTTATGTTTAAATTTTGTAACAACATATTTTTTTTGTGAATTGCATACGGTGAGTTGAAGAGTCTGCAAGAATATCTCAGACCCCCCATAGCCTATCTGATGCTGGCCTTTGTAGGAAACTGAACATTTTGGAGGGGTATTGAATAGGGCACCCATAATGACTGACTGTGACCAAACTGTACTTTATATGAGTTGGAGAATTGGGCCATGGAAACCTCTACCTCCAGTTTTTAATCCTGTGTGATGTTCTGTGACTGGTATAGGAAAATCTAAGAAATGTGCTGTTACTGATGTGCCTTGCAGCTAAATACTGGAGCCTTGGGAAAAGTATGCTTGCCCTCATCTCTCAGTGGTGACGTCTCTGGATATATACTTGGAAGCTCTTAGTAATTTTGAGGGTATTTGAAATGGAAGCAAAAGGAAGAATACTGAATTATGTACATTTTATTGTTTCCTGAATAAATGATTTTGAACTGAAACAATGACAATGAAGAAATATTCTTCTTTCTTCTGTCTACTGACATCTTGTTTTATATTAGCATTGTACTATGAATGTGCTGATGTGAACTCTGTGGAAGTAAAATGTCTTTACAAGGCTTCATCATTGAAAGGTCATGATAACAATATGCCATCTGCAAATATGCCTGTGAATAATCTGTTTGTACCAGTTGTGTAAATATATTGGCATATTATAAGTCTTTGAAGGCTGAAGCTTTGCTACATTTTATGTATTTTGTCTTCTGTGTTCTCTAAAGCCCATTTGTATGAATCTTTTTCTTCAACTTCTCTTCTCTTGGATAGAGCTTTTACGGCCAGGTAAGTTTCTGAAGCAGTGTGCAGCAGACCAGAGTCCCCTGCTCCTTCTCAGCTCTTCCCTGGGTGAAAGGCAAAGTGAGGATCTGTGCTCTTGCTGTGTTTGTATCTTCTCAAACTGTCTTGTCCTCCCAGTGTTAATAGGCATCGTATTTTAGTTGTTTCTGTTTCAGCATGTTACATTGAACCAAATTCTTAATCCAAAGTGTTATGAAGCTGTTAATGTGATGTCTTTCAAAGGGTTTGCAAGCATTAATTTAAAGAAATCTACCATTTAGTGAGCAATGATGCAGTTCTTTCATGCATACCTTTGTGTATGCTGTAAAATGCATTTGTGATTATCTTAGATGTAAACTGGAGGAAAACCCCGACATATTTAATTCAATAAATTCTGCAAAACATTTTCTGTTGTATCCAAACCATTAGAATGCCAACTACCCAAAACAGTTCCTTTCCCTTTTGTTCTTATATTTGCTCAAGTTGTGTGCATGTCTGGTAGCAGAATATATTGCAAGAGCAGGTCTGATTTAACAAGGGGAAGAAGTTGTTAAACAGAGCTTCAAGCTACCTGTTTTCTGCTCATAAAAATTATTTCACTGTTGTCAGCTTTATCTGTAGAAGTTATTGAACAAAATGAATTAAATGGAATGCCATATAGTATTATCAGATGCAATCATTTTTAGAGCGTAGGAGATCAGGATGACTTGCAGAAGTACATACTGTCAGTCTGCTCTGCAGAGGAGTCTCTGTTTCAACAGAAGGTGAAATACTATCGAAACAAAGTTTGATGGATTTTTTTGGCATATTTTTTATCCAGCATATTTTTGATTAGCGGAATATGGTGTTGAAATTGACTTTATAATTAAACATGTGGATAATAGCAGTGTTGTACATATCGTGGTCTAACATGGTGCTTAACTTGCTAGTTGGCCATTAAGGGAAACTAAGACTTCTGCAGCACTAAATCTGAAATGTAAGTATTTTGAACACTGAAAGAGTGAGCCAATATAGATTATAGAATTCTTGACAATAGTTTTGAAAAGCTTTGTGGGGCTTCTTTGAAAAAATCAAACCAATGACTTGTAAAGCAGTACAGCAGAAATAATAGAACAAGTTTAGCTGCTTTACTTTTTGTGTTCTTCTGGAAATATTATCACTCACTTCATTCTGACTAAAACCAAATTAAAAACAAACAGAATCTGAGTAGACTGGTTTTTGTCTGCCAGTAATTCTTCCTGTGTTTGCTAAAGATGGGTTAGATAGGCTGGTATGAAAAAGAGAAGAGACATTTACATGTATGTGAGGGGTAATGAGCAGTGTGATCTGCTCATAGATGGTGTAGCCAGAAATCTTTAAGACTTGTCTGTCTGAAAAGAAGCTGCCTGCTTTGTTTTTCAGGTCATGGGCAGCCCTCTTACTCTGTCCCTAGTGTGTTACTGGGAGTAATAATCCTCTCAAGGAATGGTTAGGAGAATGGATTGACTGTACACTGCTTAGGTATTTCTGCACCAAAATTTAGAAAACAGCCTTTGTTTGTTGTATGTGAAGGGCTAAACTGGAAGATCCTTTGGATGGCTTTAGATCCTTCAAATAAATTTCTTCTGGAGCTTGTCAGAATGGTAATGTGAAGTAACGTTAGATCAAAGTATTAACAGTGAAATAGAAGAAATGTGGTATATTTTTTAGAAATATTTTTATCTGGAAGGAGACAAAATGTATATAAAGACTATAGACGTACTAAATATTGAGTTGATGGTATCAATAGGAAAATGAGTTTGTGTGATAGATTTTATATCTGTAAAACTAGCAAAAATAGTTTTAAGCTGTAATGCCAATTCACTGTACTGCACATTATCATTTTATCAATGAGGCAGAATCTGGGCAAGGAACTAAATCTACTCATGAAATGTTTCCTTGTTGTTTCTCAGGTATCCTACATTAGTCAGGACTGTGAAGAAATTCCAGAATTCCTAGGAAGAAAATATGGACATATGGCAAAAAGGCTAGATCTTAGCTTCAACTTGTTAAGGTATGTGGCAATATATAGATTTTTTCAAGTGCAACATGGAATTCCATCTCCTAAAATAGACTGGTTATTTTTTTCAGAGTAGAAAGATGTATGTCAGTACATTTAATTGTTATCAAGTGGACGACACTGTTTTATAGGTAATATTTTGTCTCCTTTTCTCCCACACTTGGAGCATGAATAACCAGGTGAGTCTGGAAATTTATTATGTGTTAATGATGCCCATTGAGATGCTTACGCCTTGTTCTCTACTTAAATTAAAGTAAGTGGTGTTACCTAAAGAAGCGAAGAATGGGATCAAAAGTGAATTTTCCTTAACTGAAACACAAGTAAGTGTGTGCTTGTCTCCCTTTTTTCAAATTTTATTTATGAATTTCTGGTTATTACTATAAATGCTTTATAATGCTCTTTTCCCAGATGATGTGTTTTGTTCTATGATTTTATTTTTGTGCATCTGTGTAGTTAAGTGCTAAAGCTAATAAGTGCAGTTAGAATTTGTAATTCCTTCTAAGTATTTTAATACGTGGATTGGTTTAGGATTCTGTAGTATTCCTGTTAGCTACTACAGCGTCCCATTTCATTTAATCCTTATAAGAGCCTGCTGAGGTTCAGCAGAGTGTGTTTCAGGTTGAAAAATATGGGTAAGTACAGAGAAAGAATTTGAGTGCAATTGTCTGTTTAATAAAAAAAATAGGTTTGTGGAGGTAGGGTTGGGCTCAACTAATTTGCTTTTTATTTTACTGGGGGATAAGCTGACAGTCTGCTTGTGAAGTGTAATACAAAAAGTAGTGTGCTGGTGCCTTGTTTTCCTAGAAGAAACAACCATTGATTTTAACTTACTTAACACTCATAAATGTTCTTCTGAGCCTCTGTCAACTCTGAGAGACTGAATCCTACATGTAAGAGGTAACAGAGCAAAGGATGCACTAAATCTGTGGGCTTTTGTTATCTTACACTTTGACTCTGTACAGTTGAATATTGTAATCAGAAAAGAGAATTTTGCTGGGGGAGGGGATCAAACAATAATTTTTTTTTTATTTTTGTCATGAAGATAATTGAAGGTCTGTATATGTATTTAGATTTAACATTTTGACAAGACTGTTCTTTCTTTACATTTCTGGGAAAAAAAGTGTTTGTCTCTTTCAGCTAATGCATGATTTGAAGAACAGTTCTCTGAATTTGTTTCATTTCATAAAGTAAAATAATAGCATTACATTTGGATGTAAAGTACCTCTTTAAAACTCTGATCATATTTTCACAGAGAGCGAAATTGGTGATGTATTTTTGAAATCTCTGTTTTCTTTCCTTCTTTTCTTCTCTACCCAAAACACTTAGCCTGTTGTTTCGGGGATATAATCTGGTTTTATTGAGGTTTGGGGAAGAACAATCAGCTTGTGATGTAAGAGTTGTAGTTGTAAATCTGTAAAAGTATTTTAAGACCAGAAATCAGATTTGGGAAAGGGGAGAAGAGGAATTTTTTTTTCCTTTGGGAAACTAATACTAAATTGGATGAGAGCAGTAAGGGTTTCTCATTTGAGTAGTGCTTAGATTTACTAGATAGAAACTAAGAGTGAAGTGTTTATTGCACAGTAGCTGTTAACACTGGTCTGCAATCATATTAAACCCTGTACCTGCATATTATTGAGAAAGTCAGATAAGATACAGAATAAGTGTTATAACCTTAAATGACTGTGAATATAGAATAATGTCTTGGGCAGCTGTTGAAGGAAGTGTAAGCAGTGTCATCTTCTTTAAATAGATATTATTGCTTAAAAATCTCATAATGTTGTAGTATAGCGATGGGTTTTATGATTTTTATCAGTAAATACTTAATTTAAAAAGTTTAGTATGTTGTTTTCAGTAGAGAAACAATGTCTGCAATTAATGTTGGTTTAGAAAGGAGTTTGATTGTCTAGTTTAACTTACTGTCTCTTGATAAAGGTGTGAATTGAATGAAGAAGACCAAGGGTGATCAAAATATAGGAAAAGATAGAATACTGTATTTTGTTAGCACAGTAGTTATTTGCAGTAAAGATGTTAGCTTTCATTATAATTTGATTTATTATTGGATGAGAATTTGTGTTTTTTTGAAAGGAAAAAAGAAAACCAAATGTTCTTACATATGGTGGTTTTATTACTCAGATTTCCCTGGTTATTTTCTTTTTGCTTGTGATGTGTCCATATAACAGAGGAGGAGAGGGTTGTCATTAGTTCTTTTGAACTGGCAGTTTAATACAGAGAAAAGTGTACATTTTTCACCATTTTTTTCTGACTTCAGAATTCTTCCCAGGCTAGAGCCCCTTCTTCTTTTTTAAATAAACTTTAGGGGCCATGTAGATGCTTCATTATCTTTGCATCAGATGTGGTATAGCTAATACCAGCTCTACATAATCACAATACATCAGTTGCTTTTGTGTCTTTCTTGTTTGTCTTTTTCCAAGAGCTAGTGTCTCCCCTTGGTTACTCTGAGCAGTACATGGATCCAGCTCTTTCTTCTGGCATTCAAAGTGACTGTCACCAGTCACAGTGGTTACGCATATCCCCTTTTCCCTGTGAGGGAAAGAAAGAGGTGCAAGGTACAAGGGAACTTACATGGGAATTTTGAGAAAGAGGAGGAGTAACAGCAATTCCTTGTGTATTTTGTGACACGAAGGGAAAAATGTGTATGTCCTTAAAAGATGCTGGCTGTAATCAGCAGGGTGTGGTGCCACTGGATTGCCTCCAGTGAGGCATTGCTTATGACACTGGCTGATGGAAATCCTTCAATTTCAGGCAATTTAGCCCACTTGTGACTTATTTCTTCTTATGCTGTTTTCATTACATTGATTTTGTTTGAATACTTTCTAATATCTTTTGTTTCCTTTTGGGGCCAAGGGGGGTGTTGTGAAGAAGATGGAACCAAACTCTTGTCAGATGCACTGCAAAAGAACAAGAGGCAGTTGTCACAGCTGCAGCAAGGGAATTTCCAGCCACCTCAGAGAAGGTTGAGTGGTAAGAGGTGCCTAGAGAGGCTGTGCAATCTCCATCCTGGGTGATATTTAAAATGTGACTGGACAAGCCCCAAGCAACTTGATCCAGCTTTTGAAATCCCCCTTTTTTTGAGCAGGGAATTGGACTAGATGATTTCTAGATGCTCCTTCCAACCTAAATTATGCTGTGATTCTGCAGCTTTATTGGTGTGATATGGCCTATGTTGTAGCAGCTCTTTTGATTTCAGTAGTGATTTTCAGCTGTTTTAGAAATGAACTATTTACTCCATGTATTCTCAATAAGGTATGTTTCAGGAGCAGAGATGTTCTGCTTTAGAAATCTGCTCCTGAGCCTCTCATGGCAACTGTATTTGATAGCCTTCCCTAGTAACAGAGTCCTTCCATAATATGTGGAAAATATTCCCCAGTTCTCATTTTGCAAAGGCCAGAGTATGGGAAGAAGAGACACTGATGTGTCAGTGTTAGTGTTACCTGGAAACTTTGTAAAGGATTTCAAGGTGGAATGAAAAATGGTTGTTGATCGTGGAAAGTTAAAAATTCCACTAAAAAAAGAACGAGGTCAGCAGTAATTACTGGTGAGGGAAAGAAAGCAGTAAGTGAGTAGGAAGGATGTAATACAGGTAGGGAGTAGAGATTTGGATGAAATACAGTGATTTTAGTTCAGATGCATCTTGCTATCTTGTGGAAAGGAAAAAAATTCCAAACACAGTTTGTTCAAAGCATTTTTTTACTAGATGTCTTTTTTGAACAAAGTCATCGAGGACAAATTTTTCCTTTCCCATTAAAGGCTAAATGCACTCCAGTGCTTGAATAACAGATGCCAGTGGTTTTGTACAAACAGGTGCCATGCTTTTGTAAATAACATGTGCGGTTCAATTCACTGAGAGGTCCTTCTTATAATTTTGTCCTCAGCAGTTTTAAACATGGGAGTTGTTTTCCTTTTTCTTACAGAGATTCCTTCTTGGTCTAAGCTATGAGGTGAAAGGGAGAGTGATTCTTTAATCTTGGCCAATGAGGAAGGATTAATCCAATAATTGTGCTCATGGAGATACAAATATCTCTTCCCTCTCTCTAGGGTGCAGATTATTTCTGCTAGGAGCCTGAATAATTTGCACAGTATGTGCTTGTGCATAATTTCCACTGTCTGATGAAGAAGGTGCATGTATGAAAGCATCCCCTTGAACTTCAATCCTAGTCTGGAATGTTTCTCCATGACTTTTGTGAGGCTGAGGCTTTGTAATACCTTCTCTGTGGACTAGGTATTGTTCTTTCTCTCTTCTGCCTCCTGTTTTTTTGCCTGGGGGAATATGCAAGTGGCAGCCTGAAAATGGGCTTCAGTTTTTACAGGGCATGTTCCTCTTTGTAAATTAAGTATGTGAAGGGAAGGCTTTTTTTTTTAACCACCTTCCCAGTCTGTGCAGCAATAAGACATGCAGAACAGGAGGATGAACAACAAAAGAGAGATGGAAATAAAAGCCAGAATTCAAAACAAAGCATGACATATTTTAAAGCCTTTAGACTCATCTTTATAGCACTTTAAAATGTTGAAGGAAATGCACTATTGTTAAAACTTTTTGATGGTTTTATTTATAAGGTAGAAAAATATTTTCACCATAATTGGGTAACTCTTAATCGTAGCAATTGCATATTTATCAGTATGAGGGGCTGTTATTAATGTAGCTGTCATGCACAAACACATTTCTGCATTAAATCCATTTAGTATGTGCATTATTCGGTCTAGAATGTCACCAGGACATCAAAGCCCCCTTAGGCATAAGAGCACAGTGCCCTGCTGTGGCTGCAGAAAGGGCTTGATCAATAAATGTAACATGTTAATGCAGAGCAAATAGAATAAAAGATTTCTTTGACAAGACATGAAAAATCACCTTGTGGCAGCTGGCATGGTGATGCCATTTCAGCGGAGACACTAGCAAAGTTGATCTGACAAGTAAAGAGGAGAGATGATGGTTATAAGGTGCTTTTGTTTCAAACTTCTTTCTTGACCTGTCAGGTTTTGAAGGAGCCTGAATGGCCCTTTTTTGTCATGTGAAAATTGTAGTCTTAGGCAGTTATGAAGCAGTTATCTCTTCTCAAATTGTGAATGCTGCTGTTTAATTGATTCACTTAGCATTTGAAACTGTCACGCATTAATAATTGCTAAATCCTGTAGATACTGCTCCAGTGTGTCATGCTTAAATGTGTAGTTATCAGAAAATTAATATCCTTAATGAACTGATGCTTTCAAACTAGCATTGCATGAAATCTCTTTTGCCCTTTCATTTGCTGAAGGTATATCAGCCAGTTTTCAGAGAAACCCCTCCCGACAGTTGTGTGGTTTTATTTATTTATTTTTTTTGATGCCCAACAAATGCCAGCTTTGCTTTGGGTACATAGTGTGCTCAATGACAATAAATATAGTAATTATGCTGGAGTTGGTAATTAACATAATTATAGTCAATTACGACAAATACAGTGCAGTGCTAAATGAATGAGGGTGAGAAATTAGCAAGCTAATTGATTTACCTTACTTGCTGCTTTTTCCTGCAACTACCAGTTGCAGATTTTCTGCAGGAAAGAATGTTTACAAATAGCTGATTGTGTTTTGAAATGATTCTGTCTTGTGGCTCTCATTCCTATTTCCCTTACACTGAGGTGAAGAGGATTGAAATGTGGGGTAGTGGTTACAAGGAGAAAGGAGCTGCTCTGTCCTCACTGAATGCTTTGAAGGAAGATGTATGTACTTATTTTAATTTTAGATTCTTCTTCCAGTGTTGAAGGGGGGAAAAAACCTATGTGATCCTTTACCAAAGATACTGCTAGAGAAATTTTGGACGTATATTTTAAACCTTTTAGATGTGGCCTGAATTATATAAGAAACATTTATCTCTCTATTTATTGACATCAGAGATCTGCAGAGCACTAGATAGCTGAAGGAAGAATTAGAATTGTTCAAGGAATCTAAATGTGTTGAAACAATATGCCCTTGTTCAACCATCAGTTTCAATAATTTAAACCACTGGACCAGTAGGGATGCATAATATCATAACATTTGTGCACATTATAATTGCCTGTTTTGTTTCAATATGATTTATAGTATCTTGTCTGAAATAAGTGAATTGGAGCTATGCAGTTAATCTGTTTCACTCTCCTTGTTTTTTAGTTTCTTTCAAGCATGACGGCAGTTTACTATGTGAAAGGAGAATGTATATGTTTAAGTATTTGAAGATTTTTTATTGTTCTTTTAAGGAAAATGTTTAGTAGTTGAGATTTCTTTCTTTAAGAAAGCAATAATTTACAAATGTTTGTAAATTTTATACTGGATATTGTTTACTTTTTGAAGGTAAATGGAATTTTATAGAGAGACTTCAGCAAAGAGATTGTTTTCCACAGCAAAGCAATCTGAAATTTATAAATTCTTGGTAATTTTTCTTCTACTATTGCAGTAAGTGTATCAAGTTCAAATGAGTAGGTGTTTAGTTTGAGGTGGATACTCAAAGTTTACCCTTAAAGGGATATGCTACAATAAGCACAAGATGCTGTTTTTTAAATAATGTTGAAACGTTATAGATGTCTAAAAACACTTGTACAGTAACACTGCTAAGGGTGGTCAGTCTTTAGAAGCAATTCAGCTCCTAGAATAATTTTGCTGAATTAAATATTTATACATGAGGAATCATTGAAATGATTTACAGATGTAATAGTCTTCCTGTTGAAGTCTTACATGTTTATTAATCACTGTGGACTACTGTATGTGTAATTTTCTTTCTACTGAAAGAACTTCTTGTTGTACTAGACGGACTGAAGACAAGTATGCTGATGGGTTCTTCCAACATGGGTAATACCTAATGAGTTGTATAAGATAAAGTTTTATAGATGTGTAACTATTGGAAAACCAGAAGGGGAGTATTACCAGTAACAAAAACAATTACAAACTCCAGCTATTAACTCGACATTGGTAGTTGATAGACATCAAATCTAAATCTACTCCTTGCTCTCTTCTTCCCTTCCTTTTCCCTCCCACCATGCCACCCCCGTTTTAGAAAGTGGCATTTCAGCAGAAAGCAGATGTGATCTGGCTAATGTATAAGCAAAGCATTTTTCCCCCACCTTAAAAACTTCAGAAATATTAAAAATATTAAGATACACCTTGTCTTGCATGCAATAACCATGCCTGTGTTCTGTTGTTTTGTCAATTTTAAATGTGGTTATAGAATATTTGCCACTGCTGTGTGTGTGTTTTTGTGACTTGTGTATTTTCTTGCTGTGTCTTAATTGTTGTCATTGGCTTATTGTTAATACAAAGGGAACCAGTCAATGTCTATTGTTAAAAATATCAAATTAATGGGTTATGGTATGCACTTAAATATTTCACTGCTTTCAGCATACTTTGCCATGGATGTAAGCTGTACTTTTTAATGGAAAAGTTATTTTTCCAAACTCAGTAATATGTAAGTAGTAAGTATTATAAATTTTTTGTATTTCAGTATGGGTGGCTGTTATCTTCTTTAGTCCCGGCAGCCTCCCTTTTTGTCCATTGATCCTTGCTTGACTTTTTATGACCACATAGGCACTAACAGACGGTGAAAACACTGTAGTATATATACCTCTGACCCCCGTGCTGGCCATTATCCATTGATTTACAGTACCTGACAGATGGGAACACAGGATTGTTTTCTGCTCTGCCTTCCTCAGGAAGGCTTAACATCATGGGAAGAGTTGTCTTGAGGGTGTATCACATGGTAGAATTGGGCAAAAACTTTTTACCTGAACATTTGGCTTGGCGGACAGTGTAGGTTCATATTGTGTAGTGGAGAGTTCTTGTGAGGACTGCTAGAGCTTGAAATCTGGTAAAAATATTAAATAAACAGCACAATTTGACATTAAGCCAAAATAAGGTTGTGAGCTTTGATTGTTGCATCCTTAATTATAGCTGGTGAATATTGCTGTGCTGGTAGGTGAAAGCTATTTTTAGGGGCCATCCATGTCTAAGGGTCTGTTGCAATTATGAGTAAAGATGAAATCTGTACTTCTGAACAAAGATGAGTGACAAACTGGGACGTGAATGGAGATAGGATTTCATATTAAACATCCATTGACTCAAGGCTGTTGGTAAAATCTTTTGACAAGGCAGAACATTTCCCAGTGAAGTGCTGTTTGCATCACATAATATTCTTCGTATTTGAATGTGTAGGGAGGGAACTGTTTTTTCTTGATCTGGTTTCTGTATGAGGTTGAAGTTGGGTTTTGAAGCGATGTTGGAGGCTAAATCTACACAATCTGCAGTTGTTCTTTGTGTACCCAGAGCACTTAATTCACTGGCACAGTCAACCCAACTCCTCTTGTGAAAACTGTAACCAGTCTTAAACTAAAATGAGTTTTTGTGTTGAATTCTGTTCTGAACAATAGAAATCTATGTTAGATTGAGAGAATATCAGTTAATAAATGAAAGACTATCACAGTCTATGAAAAGTATTGGCATTTGGAAGAGAAATAGTTTTATGTACTTGTTTTAGTTTTCAAAGAACATCAGTAGATTGAAAATAAAATCCTGGTGACTGCTCCTGCATAGTCCATGATTATCTGGATTTTAAGACCGAGAAGTACTTTTTTTCCAAGAGCATCAGAGGTTAAAGAAAAGGACATCATAAAGAGCATGTTTTAAGTACAGGAATCAGATGGATCATTATTACTTTCTGACTTCCTTAATCTCTCTCACTCTAAAACAGTATTTCCTCATCATTGCTGTTGTGAATCAAGAGCAAAGGACTGCAGAAATAACTGTTGAGCTTGGCTGAAGGGAAGAACCTTCACTAACCCTGGAATTATTGTCTCTGTCTTTTCCTCTCTGTTTTGTTGAAAGGTATCTTCTTCTCACCTTGATGCAATATAAAAGATTCTCAACATGTATTTTCAGATGTAAAGAATTTGACTAGTTTTGCTGATTCCGGTCGCTAAGGAGGGCCTCAGTCCTCCAGTGTTCAACAAACCTGCTGGTGGTCATGGTACAAAAAGCTACTTGGCATTTGGCAGGAAAATCCTTGTGGAGCTTCTGTTTATGCATCACTTGTTTGTTTTGTGTGGTCTTGCGTGGTTTGTGCCATTTTTGAGATCTTGCATTTTACATAACTCATCTTTACATAAAATATCCTGGAGTTGATTTTTCAGGTTAAAAGGACCATCCCCAGACCCTTAGCTCGTGCAAGCATGAAGAGTGAGGAGCATAGAAGTGCAAAAGGGCCATGCATTTTTCTCGGGCGCTGGATTCAGCATGTCAAACCAGATATGCTATACAATAATTATACTGTCTTTAGGGTCATGGTTAATGCAGTGTTATAGCTCAGTTGCAGGCTTTACCCATGAACTGATGCTTGCAATTATGTGATATTTTATACTTTTTACTTATATTTTTGTTTTGTTTCTCCTGGTTTTTCCTTTTGATGATGCTTGCCTGAGTGAGTTGCTCACTTGTAGAGCTGAAAGATTATTTCCTTTCTTAATACTTTATTTTCCCTTTTTAATTTAATTTGCCTGCTGAGTCTATAAATGGAAGTGGTGAATGTTTTTTGTATAATACAGCCATTCTCATTGCTCATATTTGTAGGAAACCTTGCTATGGTGAGAGACTACAGTGGTAGAAATAAGTTTTAAAGGAACACAAGTAAGAGATGCAGAATATGTAATGATAAGGGATAGTTTGATCGGTCCAAAACTCAGGGAAGTTGTTAGGCTCTTGCAGATTGGGCCAATACTTCTCTTCAGGTGCTTAAGTCCCTGCTGTTTTTCCTGTGCAGTTGGTATATGAGCTGTATTGGCAGATAGTAATACTTGGATGTATGCACAAGGCCAGCTCATTTTTTTCGTAGAAAGTATAGTGTGTGTGTTGGCTGCTGCTGCCAGCTTGCTGGCATTTAATGCACACACAGAGACACACACACACACACAAAATAATGTCTTACGAAGAAAGACCTTTAGGATGTATGCATATTTCCTTTATATGTAAGTATGGTATATCAATTATATTTTTAATCTATATAAACTTGAGGGTGATGCTCGAGTATTTTTCTACTTTGATTCAGCACTTGTGGTAGGACTTTGTCAATGATAACCTTTTCACTTATAACTTTGAAGGAAGGAACATATTAGAGGATGCTTGCAAAAAACATTTAGTCTCTTGAGTGTAAAATCTCTTAAAGTGCAAGCAAATGTGCACAAGTGTCCTTGAACCATTTGAGCAGTGTAAGGTCATAGATTTGCTGAAGTACCATGACTCTTCAAGGCCATGTGGCCACAAAAGCACTGGATGAAGATGCTGTATTTTAGATTCCCAGGACTTTCAAGACATTTTAGTTGAAGAGATAAGAAAAACTTACCATAGTTGACTTAGTTACTTAAGTGATAAAGTGTAACGATTATTCTAAAGCACTTAAAGGCTGAAGGAAAAAATGTTCTAGACAGGCCAAACATTAACAGTATATTGAATATTCGTAAAAGTCTGCTTCCAACATAGTTATGTTAAGATAATTTGACAGTCCAGTATGTGAATGTTCAAATCACAGCTGCTCAAGGATCTGAACACTTTCTACCTATTATCTTGCATTTAATACACTCTTTATCTTGGGCAGTGAAGTGCTTTGGAATAGCACAGAAAAAGTCATATGTGAAGGTGACTATACTGGAATTGCTGTGGGAAAAATTGTCAAGTACTATATTTTCTGGGAATGAAAACTAAGCCAACTAAGCTTACACAACTAAGAGGCTGTGTATATGGCTAGTTTACTTTCTTCCCCCACTCTGTGCTGCCTTTTCTCCCCATTGCCTTCAGCTCCTTAAATCAGCAGGAGGCTGCTGAAGATGCTGCTGAGAGATTTGGGTGCAGGTGCAACATGAGGTTCCTGCTTTCTTGCCAGTGGTCTCTCTTTTGTTCTCTGTGTTACTTGTAATGGGAGCCAGCTGTTAGCTCTGTTCATGTGCAGTATTGGTTCTAGTTCTACCAGGTGCACAGCTAGGAAATTGCCTGCCAGTCTAAGTGGGGAATGTCAGAGGGCAGTTCAGTTTCTTTCACTGTCAATTCTTTGGCTTCCTTTAAATAAGTCGTATCGAATAGTCTCTTACTACCACTAATAAAAGGACTTTTGAAATTTGGATGTACCTCTAATGAGAATCTATCTCAACCCACTTAATATGGGCCCCTACTTTGTGACTGAATTATAGACTCTGCAGCCAGAGATGGTTTGAAACAAGAGGTTCACCTACGTTTAAATGATTGAGCAGAAGAAAATAAGTTTCTAAGATTAGGGAGACTAATGCATTACTGTAGATTTTTGTCTCACTTCCTAGTAATTGGTCAATGGAAAATGAGAGAACAAATGCCTATATTGGGCTAAAAGTGAATGGGCAGGTGTTTCTTTGTGTGTTTTAGTATAGCTTATGAAACTCCTGGTTGCTGTAGTCCTAATATTTTAAAACCCAGTGAAATGGTGAATTCAGCTTTAAGGTAATCTAGCACCTTTTTTTTCCTATTTTCTTTCTGTATGGGGACATAAGTGCACTGGAAGCATTTAGTGTGGGTAGAAAAAGTAGCACTAGAAACCCATCAAGACAGGTATTAGTTGTAAAGCTGATATCTGTATTTACAGCAAAGCCTATTACATGGAATGAATAAATAATTCCTATGTTGGAGCAGAGGCACCTTTGTAGGCAGAATAACATCAGAAATGGTCAACAAGCTTAATTCTATATACAGAAACATCCAATGTTTCAGGTTCTCTACCTTATAATCTTATGACACTGTGATGTCATAATCTAAATCAGATTTTCTGAATGAGTCCCTAACTGCATATTTCCATAATATACTCATTCTTAGGGGAAAAACAAAACTGTGGAAAAAGACTTCTGCACCTAAGTGAGTGGAGTGAAACCTCATTCACACCTCTCTTTTCCCTAGTAAAAAAAACACAAGAAAGTCTGCAAAAAAGATATTTAGTTACAAACTTAGGATAAAGGTTTCTCTGCAAGTTCCTAAAATCAAATATCTGAACTTAACCTCTGTGTCAAGAAATTCGCTCAATTAAATGATATACTTTTGCTTTTCAAATCACTTGCAGAAAATAATATTTATTTCTTTTTGCTAGATTTTATATGCTGAACACAAATGAGATTTTTGATATTCAAATCGATCTCATTGACTAGAAATAACCTTATTCATATTATATATACACTCATAGAGAGTGCATTCAGATCTATGCATGTTATGTAGAAAGCTAAGTGTTACTTATGCCCATCCTGTGCAGGTCTCTTTCTCTGCAAATTTTAAAATCTGTCCTCATCTTTTGCTACAGAGCTCTGTATGTGTGTATGTATGTATTTATTTAATTATTTATGTTAAGGTCCTCATCTCTTGTAGTGAGCATTGGAATAGAAAGCAAATTGCTGTTGAAATTCCCTCTCTGGTGATTTCAGCTAATTCTACCACAGTGTATTAAAAAGAGTAAACAAATCTCCTCCACTTTTCCTCCTTGATGTCTATGTAGTAGAGAGCTTTAACCCCATGTAAAGCTTTATCATGTAAGGCTTTACATGATAGACTCTTTTCAGATTCTTGCGTGAGTCACAGTAGGGCTTTAAGTGCAAACGTGACAGTGCCTATCTGTGCTTGACATTGTAACTTTAAGATTTTGTTACTTAAATATACTAAAATGTACCCTGTATCAAACTGCAGGTGCTGCTACACTTCTACTACAGCACGGTAACACTTGCCTAGTAAAAACTCTGAGGCTTGTGAAAGAGTTAAGCAAAGCAGCCAGAAATGGTTTTTAGCTTTTACTTTCCAGATACAACCTTTTAAGCATACCTACATTTACCTGCAATGGCAATCGTTTTGCATTTTAATGACAAATCAAGTATGCTAACTTGCATTTGAAACGAAAGTGCCTTAAATGTCTCTGGCTGTCAGAATGAGATGTTAGGAGCTTGATGAAAAGAGAACAAAGAAGACAAAGTATGAAGCCTAGATACAGAGCGAAATGAAATAAAACCTTGTATGGCCTGTCAGGGGTGTCAGTTGATATTCCTATCTAAAGCACATTATAGTATTACTTTGCAGCTCATAGCTTACTCATCTGTCTTTTTTAATTCATCACATTCTAGCCCACATCTTTTAAGTCCCATGTGTCAACAATGGAAGAAATCTGTTAATTGACAAATGAGTGTCACAAATGTGAATTGGTGCCTTTACATCAGAGGCAGGTAGTCTCTGTTGTTTTTTGTCGGCTCTATTATTGGCATAAGCCAGTGTAAGACATCTGTCTTTGCCAGAATGAGAGATGACAGCCAGAGAAGGGCTGTCATTGTTTTAGTGCATGTTCATTCTGCTGAGATACTGTATAAAGATAAAATGTCAGTTAAAAGAATATGAAAAACTATCGGGAGGAAGTCCTTAAATTACTTGGGAAGGGGATCTGGGAATTGGTGCCAGAATTGAAATCCGAACATTCCAGCTTGCATCTATCACATCAATTTAAAAATAATACTTTCTGAGTAACTGGGTCAGTTTATAAGGCATTTAGGAAAATGTTATGTTGTGTTGGCATAATTAGCTCATAAAATGGAAAGAAAAACATATCTTCACAGGATATGAGTTTATTACAAGTTCATTTTTCAAACATGTATAGAATTGTCTCAATAAAAGTATGCTGTGTAGCATCTCTAGTGTTGATTTGCATCTGTTTTGAAATATTGAAATTGCTCCTTTCCAATTTCTTTTTCTGTTATAGTTCTATTTTAGATTGATGAATAACATAATGAAATAAAAAGCATAGCCAGCTGTGAGTTGATGAGACAATTAATAGGAAGAAAATTATTAACATAGTTTCAGGGTGTCTAGAGGGTGTGCAGTATATAAAAGTTACTCCCAAATCACTAAATCCCTTTATTGCAATAAATGACTTTTTAATCTTGGATGGCACAAAAGAGAGGAGGAAAATGTTTTAATGGAGGTGGTAGAAAGTGGGAATAGAATTAAAATGTCATAAAATACTGCCATTTTACTTTTTACTTTATATCAAAAGTCATAAGAAAGGCAGATTGGCACTTTTATTTTCAGCAGCTCTTACAGTCAGCCCTGTGCTGTACAGGACACTCACTGTGTAACCCCCTCCTTCCCAAATGACCTGTCACTTGGATTCTAAATGACCTTGTCTGAACTTCAGGCATTTTGAGGGCTGTGTTGACACAACCTGGTGAAAGACTAACTCTAGATCTGTGGGCTGCCTGAGCTGAACTTTCAAGATGGATGTCTCTGAACAACAGTTTATTAAAAGACTTAATTTTAAAGTTACTTAGGTTTTGCATTTGAAATAGAGCTGTCAATATGGTAAATCTGAGACGTTCTGAATTATGATGCTACTGCTTAATATAGGTAGAATAGTCATTCATAACTTTGTAGGATTTGTGTTTTGGTTTTTTTTATTTTTATTTTTATTAGCTTCTGGCAGCTAATTGAGTAGCAGAAAATGTATAAAACTGATATTCTTTTTCCCCTTCCCACCATCTAATGTGGGGCTCTCAATTTTTTTTTTGCCTTTGACTACTCTGTTTATCTACAAATATCTCCTGGCTCTTTCACTTCAGTCCATGGTTAATGTCGATTGTCAATTTAGTTTTAATTATTGAGACCAGTAACACAGTTTAATACTTCTAATAGGTGCTAGTAATTTTATGAGTCTTCTATGTCTTAGGGTCTAAAAAGCTAAGAATGAGTAGCATGCAGCTTCCTTTTTAAAAGTATTTGGATAGAAATATTACTGCTCTGTAAATAGATTTCCTATAAAAACAATACTAAGAGAGAAGGTGGTTTTTCTCTTGAAGGCCTGCTTTTTTTTTCATTTAAAAAGCTAGTATTTTCAAACATCTTTGGAATTAATTTTGCTAGACAATATTTTAAAATATTACAATCTATGGAAACTAAGAAGTGTTTTCTGCTTGTATACAAAGGTTTGTGAGCCTGGGATACTTGTAAGTTTTTAATGAAAGCTTTGTTTTTCCATTTCCAGCCTTCATTGGTTCTAAGTAGATGTTCAAATTTCCAGTCAAAAGCCATGTAGTTGGTATCTAAATTGCCTGGCATGTCTTCTCAGGCAGGTTTTCATCACGTGCTTTGAAGTTCAGTTTTCTTTGAGAAGTGGAAAGGCATCACTGCCTCCATTTTACAGATGGCAGAACTGAGTTGTGAGGAGGCCTTGTTGATTAACTGTACATGCCAAATATTATTATTAGCTCTTCATACCAATTTGCATAAACCACTTCTGCATGGGAGGACAAGTGATGGCTGACACCTGTCCACTTATCAAATCTGAAGTGATCCTAGATAGTTTATTCTCATGTGTTACTTGGCTGCACTTTTTATTATCTGATTAGTGAATGTATTGCAAGGTGGTAATACAGCAGAGACTAAAAAGAAAGATGCACTATAGGCTTAGAACACATTTTTGTTTCCTTTTGGTTAAATGGTATATTATTATAGATATAACAAAGGTAAGAGCAAAAAAGATGTGGACTAAGATTGTATCTTCTGTTGTTGATGGACTTCCTTCGTTCTCTAACTAAAAGTTAAGAGATGATCAGAAGAATAAATAGGAATACTAGATCTGGTTTCTCTAACAGAACTGAATTAATTTTGTCATGAAGATTCATATGCAGGACATACAATTGGAGTTAGTTAAGTTACTGTCCTGTTTCATACCCAGTGCTTACATGAACATGCCATGAAGATGCTGGAGAAAACATTCAGCTTGTGGAATTCTGCTTTGGGAGCATGTGTTTGTATGACAGTATTGTCACTGTTAAATTAGCTCTAGAAAGGGGAGATACAGAAATTTGACTACAAAAATGTTCTATGTGTGTGTGCTCATACCCTCTGGGTGATTCCCCTCCTGACTGCCAGCTGTCATACAGAATCTGAAACAGACAAAAATTTATTGGGTAGTATTTAGAAACATGTCAGTGGTAATGACTGGATCTCTGATTTCAATTATCACCTACTAAATTTAGGCTAATGTAGTGCATTTGTAGACCTGTTGAATGCACTTGACATCATGTTTAAAATATTTGGAACTGCACTGGTTTTTAATATCATATGTTGACCACTTTGTTTTTCCTACTCACATCTGGTGCATGGCAGCAGGCATCCCATGTGACCTATAAAAACTTCACTTGTGCTAGTTTGAGTTTCTTTTTCTGCTTCAGATTATATTTCAGCAGAAGAAGACAGTAGTCTGAGACTACAATTACTTTAACGAAACACTGCTCTGAGATATGTAATTCACCCTTCCCCCCCGTACAATCAGTGTGTAAACAGAATTTTAAGCTTTATTCCTACTGTTTGGCTTTAATTTTTCTTTGAAAATCCTTGGCCACTAGGGTGCTCTTAAAACTATTTTAATAACAAATTACCTACAGTCACTATTTTTCTGTATCTGGGTGAGATTTCAGGTGGAATGTGATTATACACCATTTCTTTTGTTATATTAGCAGAGATTAATGTTTCAATCCAATGTACTGAGTTCTGCTTTGCTTACTTTGCAAACATTTTATGTGCTATTATTTTAGAACTATTGAAGGGGATTATTTAAAAACAAAAGTTTGTTTTTCCAAGTACTGCAGTACTTCACTGGAGTGCTGCAAAACAGTTTTCTGTCTTCTGATCTTGCATTCTTTCCATATCCATCTTCCTCATATATATTTATTAAATGTATATACTGATGTTTGCAACTCTGGACTTGCCTTCTAACTATTGAAATAGTAACTGTCGAAGTAATTTGTTTGATAGTACTCAGGAGTACTAATCATCACAGATTTTAGTTTGTGTCTCCCTGTTTTTGTGAAAATATTACGAGCTTTCAAAGTTATATCCACATCTGCATGCAACTAATATAAAAAATATAGTAGTCTCCAAATATGCGTAGGCTACTTGGAGTAAGTTCATTGTCCCATCTTGGTAGCTGCATAAACAAACCTGGGCAATTTTGTAAGAATAAATCATTAAAGAAAGATCCCCCTGCTTATACTAATTTTGCTTAGCTGTGATTTCTTATTTCTGGGAGTGTATATTTCAGTAGTATTCTCAGTGGTGGTTAGCAGGTTCTTTTCCTGCCTAATGCTTCCAGACATCCTTTAGGTGACTTCTTGTTAAGAATCTCAAAATTGTTTTAAACTGAAATTATTATTAAAAAACCCTGAGCATGTTATCTCTGAAATACAAGACGCAATAGCAGAAGCTTTCATACTGGGTGTTGGAAACATTCCTATTGGGAGAGGAAACAGATCTTGAAGATGGAATTTCAGTGAAGTTGAATGTAGGCCTTCTGGTGAAATGTGTAAGGATGTACAGCCTTGTTGATGATTTGTCACTTGAAGAATCTCTAGAAGTGTCTTGGATGGTAAGTTTCAGGAATAGTTTCATCTTATGCATATTTTCAGTGGATTTTGTTTTGTGTGGAAATTGTTTATGATTCCGTAGAAATTCTCTGAGCCAAGCATGGATGCAGATGCATGGATGCATCCAGTAGTTGTAAGGGATCTACCTAGTGGCTTCATGGTGTCATGAAAGTTAACATTTAAAAGGAGCAATGTTTACTGTTCTGATTTAAGCTTGTCTAGCTTAAGCCTAAAACTCATAACTGATCACAAGTCACAAAAAATGCCTATGTAACTTTATTACATCCAGCCTATATGTAATCTATATTTATCTTCCTTTCATATAGATGTTTTTCTTAGTGGAGGATCCATTTAATGTGAGCCTAATGTTGTTTTTATTTTTCCTTGGATGTTTGAAAAATGTAACCTAAGGCCGGAGAAATTTCAACATATAAATTTCAATCATAAACTAACAATAGTCTTGAGTTTTGAATAGCTTGCAGAACTGTTTTTGCTCTGTTATATATTCCTTTAATAGTTTGAGATCTCCTGATGTATAGGTTCTGTCCTGTGCCATCACTTCCAACAGGCTTTGTTGCTCCTACCAGAATGCTGGGATACTGGAAGTGTCCTGGGTGGGTATTTCACTTTTTTGTTTTGATACGTTTTCATGATAGTATATTGATTTGCAAACACAGGGAACTTCTGTGCTGCTCTACTTTGCTAACCTTTCTGATTGCTCTGTACTCAGTTCTTCTCAAATTACTCCTGTGCTGCCTGACTGCTACCTTGGATGACCCAGTGATGGATACTTGTGATGACTTCCACTTTATTTCCACAAATTCTTCTGTTCTGTGTGACTGCAAAATGTTTCCTCTGCTTCCAGGTATCTTATCTCACATGATAATGTAGTGCCTACCAACCATATGTTTCTACAGCACATAACTGAACTTCTGCCTTTTCTTTAATTCAATGGGACAGTTAGTGCTTTCAGTTCATCAGGATGGAGCTTCTTCACAAATACATGTTGTTCTTTATCATGTATCTCTGTCTGCTTGCTGTGCCAGAGGAGCCATGCTTGGAAACTACAGAGGGAAAATGAGCGTGTTGCTATTCTGTCCTTGTTAAAGCTGATAGGTCTGATATAATAAAGGTACATGTTATCATCATGAACTTTAAACTAGGAGGCTCAGGAATTATATTGCATAAGCACACAATTGAAGTATATTTTATATATCTGTAGAGGAGGAAGGAAATACCATGGACTTTACTATAGTTCATAAGCTCCATCAGAAATAAAAGTCTTAAAGTGTATTAAACTTAGTCCTTATGTGAAAGGCTTTTTTCTATTTTCTTCTTCTTGCTCATGAATTCTTCATCAACCATCATAGTCCTATAAAACAATTTCTCTATAATAATCTGAGATCATTGTGGAGAACTGTAATCAGAATAAAAACTTGAATGCTTGTCTTTGTTATTAACGTGTGACTTACTTTCAGTTAATGATTTCCGTCACACAGTGCTCTCCTTCTGTTGAATGGTCTCAGTGTCCTGGCATAGATGACATTAATTCTTGTTCTAAATGAGTACAAGTATTAATTTACTTCACTGAAGAGGAAATAAGATTACAACAAAGGAAGTTCATGTTTGGAAAGGGTAGAAAGTTGATTTTGATACCTGGCTTTGCATTTTGATAACCCTTTGTGATGCTTTCTCATTGCATGACTCCTGCAGGAGGGTGCTGGTGGGTTACATGAAGACTAATGTCTTAGGAACAAAATGACCCTCTTCTGTCAAAGCTGGAAGATGGTTTTGGCTCTTCTTTTTTTAAAATTATTATTATCTTAATATTTTTTTTCCTGCCCTCCTCCAGAGAAGTCCAAGAAAACTGCTGGTACTGACAGAAGATGAAAATAGGATTTATGCTGACATCATGTATTATCCAAGCAAATCTGTTTTGTGAAAGGTAGTTTTTTTATGGTGTTGAAATAAAGAATCAGTGAATTGTTCTTGAAGGAGTATTGTTTCAGACTTTTCTTGCCTCTATCACTGCTGCCCCACCCCTGCTTTTCCTTTTCTACTTTGTCTGTCTTTGGGGATTTTAATATTGATGCTAGCTACAAATGGTTGTTAAACAAATTTTCTTCAGTCCTTAAGCATAGCTACTTCATGTGGGTTGATGTAATGCAAGAATAATTTCTGCTGTGAGGCTAGAGGCCATGCCCAGCTATAGCAGTATTGATACTGATTTTCTGGCTCCCACATTTCATTGCAGATTCTATTTAGAAGTAGTAAATTTTCTTTGCTTAGAAGCTGTAGCAGCAGCATCTACTAAAGTTGTGTTGGGTCTACTTAAAAGTTGGGTTGTTTTTAAATGGTATTCCATTTGTGGACATCTGACTTTTAGTTAAAATGAAGTTTGACTATAAAGCACTGTGGATATGACCAGTCGCAGTATTTACTTGTTGAGATGTTATCTGCAGCAGCAGAGAAGAACACAGGTGAATAAAATACAGACAATATTCCAACATTGAATCAGTTAAAAAAGAAACCTAACTGGATAAGTTAGGTAGATTACACTAGTTTTACAGATAATTCTAGGCAGTAAGGCTGAAAAGGAGGTGAAGTTAGTTATGTGAGTGGCTGGAAAGATGTGATCACTTAATGTTTTAGACTGTCACATCAGCAAAATTCTCAGTCCAAAATCCAGTATCTTGGCTGAGACACGGGGAGAGCTGGGACACTGAGCATCTGTTGGCTGCTGGGGATACAAATGATTCCAAGAGAGAGGGATGAAAACCCTGTAAAACTTTTTCATTTGAAGTTGGGTAAAATATGGACTTTTACAACTGTTTAATTAAGTTATTTCAATTTGTTGTAATTCTTAACTCCAAGGAAATAAAAAATACATAGAACCAATTGTGGTGATGTCTAAATTGGCACTTAATAATGCTGCTTGATCCTTCCAGAGTGGATAGTAGTTAGCCAACTGCACTCTGCCTAGTGTCTGAGCACCCAGTGCATCCTTTTTTTACTCAAAGAAAAGTAGCATAAAAATAGCTGTTTATACAACACATCTGTGCTAAGAAACCCTCAAATCAATGGTACAACCATTGTGCCAATGGTACAAGGCTGTCTGATGGCTGTTCCAAATGATCAAGCCTTTGTTTTTTGAATTTTTGTTTCCCTGTTTTGTAGCTTGGACTTTTTATATAAAGTAAGTACTTAAACTTTTTTTTCTCTTGTATACCCTTCTGAATATATCATGTGTGCATTTTCCTTTCCAGCTAATGCTGTTGTGTGAATGAGGGGCAAGGCCTGCAGTGGCACACAGCCTTTTCAGGAAATAGTTTGAAACTTGGGAGTTCTGTGTTGTGTCAGGCAAGATGCTTCCCATGAGTTTGTATGAAGTGTTTTGCCACTGCAAAAACATAAGAATGAAGGTGCAGCTGTCCCCACAAAAGCAAAATCTGGAGCCTTACTGGTATGTGGAAGTGTTGTCCCTGAGGAAGGCAGGGGCTTCTGGCTCATGGTAAATTCTGAGTTTGTTCTATGCAGTGCATCCAATCTCTTGCCCTACCTTTGCTCTGAGTCAGTGCTTTGCAGGGAGTTAAGAGTTAATATATCTTATTATGTATTATGTTAACATATCCTATAATGTATCTTATTTCTTTACAAAGCAAATGCTGCCATGTGATTTGGAGTCCTATCTCTCATTTCACCTCACTTTGAGCAGTGGTTTGCTATATCTTACTTTGTAATTCTTGAAATGTCTTTGTGATTGATTTTTATTTAATATGTGTTAGGGCTCAACCTTTCCCCAGTTTCCTTTTAACCTTGTCAGATTTCTCTCTGGTATTCCTCCTCCTTTTATTTTGAAATCATTAAACTCTTGTAATATAAATTGATTTACACCTCAGCTTTGGTAAGTATTTTTGAGAAACATGAAGAAACTGATGCATGCAGAAAATGTTGGACTTTTGTGGTCGGGGAGGGAGACCCTGAATGTTCTGGGCAGAACTTTGAAGATGGAGTCCTTGCAAACTTTCAGTCATCTTGTAAGTTATTCAACATAAACTGAATAAAGACTACAGCAAAGTTGGTAAGGGTTCTTTCATTATTTATAGAAATATATACCGGCATAGCTGTACTACTTATATATCTATGTGTACTGTGATGTAGACTGTCATGTCCCCTGAAAAGATGGCTGTTTTTTTCTCCAATTAAGTGACAGTCATATATCATGCACTTAACCATGTTCTTAATTGTTTTGTAATACAGGAGTGGAATTAATGTCCTTGGGTGCTTTGCTGAGTCAAGATCTCGGTGGATTCCTGTACTGATGTTTCATGCAGTTAACTCTCTACCGATGTTCTTTCTGTTAATAGTGATCAACTCACAAAGCAATTATACTCCCACAAGCTGTCCTTTAATAACCTTTGTCATTTGTCAAAGTACATTAGGGCCTTGCATATTTTTACAGAGAAGCTACTGGTCTTCATGAAGTAATAGTGTATTCTGATGTGCCAGCTCATCTTCCTTGCCAAATTGCTGTTGGTTCAGAGGGAAGCTCACTTCAGTTTAAAGAAATAACTTCTACCTCTTTCTCTTAGATCAAAAGATTTTCAAACAAGATTAAAATCTCAGTTAGCAGCAGTCAGCAAACAATGCTCATTTGAACCAACTCAGCCTTCCAGTCTGGCAAAGCTTAGATTTTAAGCTTTTCAATTATCTTTGGATATGAATGTAACTTGTATTAAACTAGAAAAGGTATAATGACCTTATGCTGAACTGTGACAGTCTTTTAATAAGCATGTATTTATGATGCTACACCTGTATGAGTATTTTGGGACTTACAGTACTGCTGTTTATACTACAAAGGTGTAACTCAATGTGATCTTGTCTTCTGCACTTATTTTGTTTCTTAAATAAGTGTTAAAACTGCAAGCAGTCAAGGTGTATTCCTCCTTGTAATTTGCCAGCATGAAGTAGATATTTGGGGTTGGCATGGTTATGAGTTACCTGCTATAGGGGAAACTACATGAGAGGAAAAGAGAGCAACTCCCTGAAAAATTATTTGATATTTTGTTAACAAGTCTAGTGTTAAGGATTAAAAGATATGATAATTCTATTGCAGCTGTGGTAATTTAAGCATATAAATTTCCCTTCAGTCCTGACAACCTCTTCATCAGGTAGAGAGCTCTGATGCTTAGAGTACATATTGCATCTCTACTTCAGGGATTGCTTTCTCCTAGGTAAAAAATGTTGAAGCCTGGTGGATCACTGCTTCTTTGTAGATGTGCATACACTCCAGTATTCAGTTCTTGGGTACATATGGAGACATGAAGTATGTAGAAGTCAGTCAAACATGCTTTTCTGACCTCTGGCTGGAGCTCAGATTTGTCAATATGTAGAGTTTGTAGTGAAAGTAGGCTGTGACCTTTTGAAATATGCAAATATATTTTACCATTGTTACTATGTAGAAAGTAAAGCTTTAACTCTATATTCCACATTTCTAGCTGTTCTGACAGTGTTAAACTAGAGATTCTGTATCTTCATAATGAACAATATAGTTTTCAAGAAAAGCATTTAAATTAGCACATAAGCAGCCATTATAAAAAGTTAACTTTGATGAAAATCTTTAGCATTGTAGTCTCTGATATCTTCTTTGAAGCAAACATTTTTTTTAGAAAATATTTCTAAAAATATTTTTAATTGCTTATCCTAATTGTGCTACTTTATTATTGTAATGAACTGGGTAAACTCTCCTTTGGAGAGGTTTCATTGAAGGCTGATGCTGTTTCTGTTCCATGTGTTATCCCTCTGTTGCTTGTGTGAATATGCACATGCAGGTATATGCACATAGAGTATTCTGATTTATATAGGCATTCTGATGGACTTCTGTCTCATTGTTGAGCTGTTAGCCTTGATATTGTGTGTGGCTTTTATTTTTATTTTACAAATACCCATCTGGCCACTGAAAACAAGCGTTGATGGATTAGAAAGGTTCAAGGTTCTTGAAGTTTGCACGTCCCGTGAAAAAGACAGGTCAATTTTTTCTCTCTGGGCATCTGTCTCTCATAAGCTCATAAATTGTTCTTGAGGCTAGATAGAAAATATACTGAAGGCAACATCATATTTAAGAGTTTAAATGTGCTGATTGGAGTGTCTCAGAGTCTAACCTCAGGCAAAAGGTCTTGTGTTCAGTCTTTTTGAGTGATGTAGAGTGATCCACTGTTAATAATTTAGAGTTGAGACCTACTAAATGAAAAATAGGAGACCCATAACATCAGTATCACTGTTGATTTTTCATAGAAAAGATGAAATAGTTGTATTTTGATGTATGTTTCCATTCTTTACACACTTAACTGTTCTCTAATGTAGCCACTGCATCTGATTTTTTTCTTAATGAGCAATGTTTTTATATCTACAGAACACAGAGCTTGCCCTGCAGGACCTTACATTCATTTTTAGTTTGCTCTATTTGTGTAGTAAATAAAAAATGAGTAGCATTGCCATTAGCCCTTTTATATGCATTAGTCCTGACCATGCTTGTGAGTAATCTGCTAAAGAATGTGCACGTTCTCAGTTTGTAGCAAAACGAGGCCTGTAATAATTTCATTTTTTAAATTAACCTAAAATGCATGGCAACAGAAGGAACCTTTGTTTAAGCAAGGATTTTGATGGCTGTGTAAATCAACATGCATGCTGTAGGTTTAAGTTCAATCTTTGTCAGATGTGAGCATGTTGTACTTCACTCTCCCATTTTAGTAGGTATAAGAGGTGCAATGCAGATTGTCTCCTGGAGTTCTAAAAATTTTTTGCTTTAATAAAGGATTAATATTTTGCATTTTAGAACTTCAGAGTTCAATTTTGGCAAAGATGTATAGGGTAAACATTTCTTGTGCAACTCGAAGGATTGTTCAGTGAAGAGAATTGTTTCCTTATCAAAACATGACATCAAATGTGGACACAAAAAAGTTTTGAAAACTTATTTTTATTCTTTGGAAATAGGTGTATTTTCTGAAATAGTGTATAGTTCTTATAGATTTTACAGATAAACACATTCTTCTGAGGGTAAATAATTACATATATAGTCAGTAGTTGGCATAAGACTATTTTTTTTTCAGAAAATGTGAATATCAGAGAGTTGAACAGCTGCTATAGGATGTGTAGCTCATTCAAAGTTCTAAGAGTATAGAAGCAGTAGTGAGGAAATGACCATTTCTTTTATTGAGTGCTATGGTACTGTTTAAAACTTGTCTGGGTTGACTTTCTGTATTGTTTTTCTTCATTATGTTTCTCAGTAAGTACAGATACATCCTTGATGGAACCGTGATATTTTATAAACTATTTAAGATAGATTCTTTAGAAGCTAATATAATTATTCAACTGTACAAATTAATATCTAGCCTATATATGGAATATATAATAAGAATAACACCGAAGGTCATATTTTAAGTGCTTGTATTCTAGATCCATGAAGAAAAATAAAAGCGATAGTTAGGATCAAAACAGGTATTAAACTCTTAAGCATTTACTGTATCTATGGAAATAGAATGAACTTTGGTAGCAGCTATTGTCTTGCTTACATCTCATGTTCGCTAAAATAAAGATTTATAAAAGTGAGCATTTTAAACTCTTCTTAAGCTTTCTCAGGTCATGTTAATCTGGTTTTCTTGTACTAATCTGAAATTGATGCTCAAACAGAGGAGAAGGGAGGGATAATTGGTCAATCAAGGGAGGGATAATTGGTCAATCACTGGCTTTGGAAAAGATTCATTTTGTCCCTGTTGAAGGGGTAGCGTTTTCCTTTCTAATTGCCTCAGAAATGTTACTGTCTCTCCCTGTTTTAGTCTGATCATCTGAGCTCTATTCAGTTTTTTTATTGCTGTCCACTCCTGTTTTCTTTTTTTCCAACTGCAGCTCTCATATACGTTCTACCTTTCATTAAAATATACTAAAAATTATTCTAAATGAAATACCTCTAAATCAGTAAACACCATTTTCCACGTGTCAGTGTACCAGCTTTTCCCTTTAAGCAGAAAGGCTGTGTTTCTGGTTTGGTAGGGGAAATAGAGGAGAAGGGGATTATATTTCCTTCCAATTGAAGATAATTATGTGGTTTTAGTTAGGTTATCACATTAGCTATTAAAAAGCACATCTGTAAAGTGCACATTGCACTTTCCCTGTCTCTTCATTTCCTCAGGTGGTAATAGGGAAAAAATGTGCGGAACAGGACTCTCATTTTACTTTGAACTTAGTACTCTGAAATTGAGCATGGTTACCGGGAGTTCCAGTGTGGGAGGTAAGGAGGTAATGACACAAATTTCTTGTCCTGAATTTGGAGATTGTTTTTGTATGCATAAATGGGAATTTCCTTAAGGTACACTAGAATGTTCCATCTTTGCTATTGTGGTGTATCTAGCATACTGAAAAAAATCAGAGAAATTTGCCCTGTTTTTTTTTTTTTTTGCAAACTGAGATGTCTCAGGCATGTTTGTGCTGCTTGTATGACATGTGAAGAAGTCTGGGGTAGCTTCTTTAACATCTAGGCTGAAGAGGGAAAAGAGGACACCAGGTTCCAGTCTTGGCTTCCTATGGAGTCTCCTGGGAGAAGTGTTCACAAGGTCTACAATAAGAAACTCATCATAATCAGCTTGAATACTTCCTATTGATTAAAGCAACTGGTGTCACAAACAAATCTGTTGGAACAAAGAAGTCAAATGTGTAAGAAATCATGGAGTATCAAGATACTGATTTTTATGCCAATGATGTTTTCTGACTATTACTTCCATGTGTTGCTCTTTGTATTATGCTTACAAACTGAAAAAACTTTCTCTATAATATACAAAAATTTGTAATCTAGGTAGGACTCACAAGTGCCATTCTCTCAAACTGAAGCATAGAAGTTAATTCCTGTTCAAGGATACAACAAACTCTGTATCTCTGTTTGCATTTTTAATTTCTTTTTTTCATTCCAGTCAGTGAAAAGAATATTGGTTGCTGGAAAAGGCTTTATCTGGCTATACCTTAAAGATAGATCCTAAAACCCATTATAATTTCAGCTGCTTTTTTACTCTTTCCCCAAAAGATTGGCCCAACATTTCTGAGTATTAGGGAAGGTGACTCTCTATCCCTTTTTAAAGCAAGGCACTTGGAAAAGCAGGGATATAACTATTACTTGACATTCATGCTGAGCATGTACCTTCTTGGTTTCATGGAAGTGCTTTTTTGATGGAGCCTGAAAGGAACTTTGTGAAGGCTAATTATACTTCATGGATAGACCCTTTACTTTGCTACCAGCTCTCGTTACCATACTCCCTATTTTAATTTTTTTTTTTATTTTTTAATGGTTTGACTCTTTCTCAAAAAAAAAATCAAATGGTTGAGTGAGCACAAACTGGTGAAACCTTCTTATACCCACCCCCAGTAGCCATAAGGTTTATTAGCCAAAGTGATGAATAAGAAAATGTGGATATTGAGTACATTACTTATCCCCTCTTTGCCCTATACTTGTATCTGTAAAATAGAGGCTGAAATGCTAAACCACACCAAATGCTGAACCTTAATGCATGTTGGTAAATCACTTACTATTGCCAAATACACTACAGAAATGCCTTGTTAATGTTACTTAAATTATGTCACTAGTCAAAAAATAGAATCAAATATGTATTGTGCTGCAGAATTTATGCTTCAGCATATTGATTTCCAGCTTGATGATATTACAACATGCTAAGGTTGGTAGGGATCTGTGATAGCATTGGTGCAGTGTTTTATAATAAATCAAAGGCAAAAAACATTTCTGGTCCAAGAATTCCAAAGTATGTTATGTACTTTGCTGTATAGAGTTAAATTTCTCTTCCCATGCCCCAAGTAAATTGCAAATTAACGCTAATAAATCACATTGCAGCAGTTGGTAAGAAGTGAAAGTATATTAATAATTAAATAGTTCTTTTCAGCCACCCCTCCCCCCTTCCTTTTTTATGTGGTGATTTTCTAGACTCAAAATCAGCGTGTCTCATGCAGGCTATCTATAATATATAGTTGTTTCAAATCAGCTTTACTTACTGAGCTTTTTCTAGTAATGGAGCTCTGTCAGCAAAAAGCATATGCACCAGCAAATGATGAACGATGGACTTGTGTCAAATGGAAGCTTGAAAGGTGCTTCTGTAGTTAAATGGATTAGTCTGCACCAGAAGTTCAAAACTCCTCAAGTGTAATTGTTTCAGAGAAAAGGTATCCCTGGATTGATAGGGGAGGCTAAGCAATGAGGGCTGGAGGAAGAACTGCTTTATGAGATGTGAGGGTTTACTAATCCATGAGAAGTAGGCTTTGCTGTTACAAGATTGCTGGCTTGATGCTTCTGCAAGTTTTCTTTTTTATCATGTGAAATTTGTAAATATTTTAATTTATGTCAGTGAAAGACACAGATATTTGGGGATTTTTTTTCATACAAAATTAGCAACCTTAATTCCATTTGTGTGGCCATGTGCAACAGTAATTTTAAAATAATCTGTAACATTTTTTATACACTTTCTAAAAATGTTGCTTCTTGTTTCAGTAATAGTGTTAGCTATGAAACTGACTTAGTCTGTTTATAGTTATTTTGCAGTTTCACACTGAACAAGGTTATTAGGGATTGCTATATAAATGCAAAAAACCCTGCATGTAAATTGTAACTTTATATAAATAGTGTTCTATTACTGTGCTCATTAAATATTTCATGATTTGTGTTGTTGATGTGTAAATCTCACTCAGAAGAAAATATTTGCAGGGGAAGAAATGTACATTAGGAATTAAACTTTTGAAATATTTTTCCTGTTTTTCTTTATATATCATTTTGGCTGTACTTAAAATGGGTGTGCCATAAGAGTGTTCAACAAAGGAATAGCTATAAGCAGGGAGGCTTTCACTGCTCCTCAGTCTTTCCGTTGTGCCAGTTTTTCCTTCTCTTCTGCTTCTTTGCAATTGTTAGCCTTCATGTGAACTGAAAGGTACTTCAAAACACTGGAAGAAAATAGTCTGAAAGCTTCATGCGTGTTTGCTTCATAGTAAAGAGAAGTGAAGAAGTTGAAGACTTTTTCCACTGACAGGTGTTTGTGTGTCAGAGCAATGAATGCTTTTGAAGGCAAACCCACTTGCTTTTCTTCATTGTACTCTTCTTTCTAAATATTAAAAAAAAAGACAAATTCTGACAACAAAAATTCTCCAAACTGTATAATAGAAAGCTTGCTTTATTTATTTATATTTTATAAAAGGAGATATTTAAATTATTTCAATGGCTATTCAGTTTCTTTTTGTGTGGGTGAAAAAATCAGCAGTTGAGCAGTGCCTTGAATGGTGAAGGCACTTTTTAGTTGTATCCTCATTATGATACAAAAATATTGTCATCTGATGATTAGTTGGTACAAAATTTCATTGTCTTACAGAGTGCACACCGTCCTTTAAAAAATATAAAAGCCCCATCTTATGGAGCCTAAAACTATTCTAAATAACCACTTCTTTTTAAAGATTGTTTTCACATTTTTCAGTCCTCTGCCGTTAGTTTATTTAGCATGGCGCATGGCTGTTGTTTACTTAGTTTATTATCTGGCGAAAGACAGTAACTGAAGATTGTTTTGCAGGTGCTAAATGTTCTGATCTTTGGTTGTTTTCATATGTTAGGCTGTGCAATGCAGTTGCATCATATGGAATTGCATATGCATCAACAGCACAGTCAAATCGACCATTTGGAAGAGATTAAAAACAAGAGTTGAGAAAAATATGACTAAGTAAGCCTGTTCTGTCAAACATGAGAAAAACTCTTCCTGTTTAATATGAAAGAAAAAGTTAACTAAATAAATTAATAACCCATTTGGTTGTAACTAAGTTCATTTTTTCTTTCTAGTAATGGCAGAAGTAATTTATGATGGTTAAATTATGATGGCTAAAAACAGTACAAAAGTGCAGTTTGAACATCACAGACAAATATTTGGCCAAGTGTTGGGCTAGTCATCCTTGCTAAATAGATGCTGTGTAAATTCTGCTGCAGACTGAAATTGACTCAGTAGCATAAGGAAGCCTTTTTGAGGGATATTTTTGATCAAACCACAATGGACAGAAAAAGCAAGTGTATAACTATAGAAAATTGGATTATTTGGAGTGGGAAGTGAGCAGAAAACACATTTAATCTGAACTAGTTGTTCTCTTTTACCTCAAAGCAATTGCAATATGTATGATCCAGTTTTCACTATCTAGCATTTGTGGATAACTGTGAAAAATAGTTTCACATTATCTTTATGGGCAAATGAAGTATTATATCAGAATTTTTGGAACTCTTCACTTTCCTATATAATATATCTGGAGGGCTGTTTTACAATATGCTTCCTTCCAAGCCTGATAAAAGTTTTCTGAAGGTCAGGATTTTGTTATTATCTTTTTATTTATGTCATTTAATGCAAAAGAATTCACTAATAGGACATTTAAAATGGATTGCTAAGTAATGTGTCTGCCTTATTACCACTGAAATAACAAGACTTCAGAAAGTCTCAGCATAAAATATTGCGTCCATTAGGTCCTGCAGGTGCAGGTGAGTTAGGAATGTGCTGCTGGGTTCTTTGAGTCATGCACTGGGGAAGGGAACAGACATTTCCCAGCATGGTCCTGAGGACAGAGCTGCAGCAGCAGGCACAGCCCTTCTGTGATGGGCTCAGCCAGCCTGCAGGCTGCAGGCCTGGCACAGGGGCTCCGTGTGGGGGTTGTAGCTGAGGAGTATCAGGGAAAAGTCAGGTTCATTTTATTCTAGAGAATGCTCAAGCCCCAAGAGTTTTGAAGAAGAGCCTAGGAGGACAAGTTAGGTGACAGGGCACATGGACAGTGGACATGGTGACTGGTGAGAAGGCACAGACTGGCTCCACAGAACCTCTTCTCATAAAGGTGAGTCATGCTGCTGTATTGTTGCTGGCCTTTGTACTTTTCCTTTTTCTGCACCCTGAAAGCTTGAATCAAATCTCTTGTAGAAATAACACAGCCACAGGAAGGTGCAAACAGGAATGTCCTCTCTGTTACATTGCATAATAGCAATAGAAGTATAAATTTTAATAATAAAGTAGAAGATGTTGAGGTGATGTGTAAATGTAAATTTTGACCAGGCTTCAGCATTGGCACAGTTGCTGTATATTTTTAGCTACCACCTGTACAGCAGTGGTATGTGTGGGACCAGGAGTGCTGCTTGGAAGCTGAGGTAGCCCAGCAAATGGAGTTGGAGTGGGAAATAGGAAGATCTGAGCAGTCAAAGTGCAACGTTAGTGCTGAGAGATTATGAGAACCCTTGCCTGTGAGACTCTGTCCTCCTTAGTGGTCTCTTAAAAAAAAAAAAAAAAAAAAAAAAGAAAAAAAGTGCGACCTGGAGTCATGAAGTCACACTGCCTTTGTCTCATGTGAAACTGTACTTTGCACTATTTCCAGTGTTTTCACAAGTGGACTGTTTTCTGCCCGCCCCTGTAGCTTCCTCTCTATGTTAAAGCTATAAACCAGGGATATGCCTGAGTAGAGCCAGTCACAGATGCTCTGCCAGCATGTGACTGGTGTGCTTGAGCTTTATCATTCCTGCTAACTGACCCTTTCACTAAAAGTTTAATAGGGGATAAATTCACATGTGAATTCATAATCCCCTCAGTTGTGCCAGAAGGATTCCTTAACAAGCAGGCAACAAAGAGAATCTTATACAGCTGGATTTTTTATTCCTCCTCCTCTTCTTTCTCTTTCCAAATTTATTGGGTAGACTACTTCAAGGATGTCTCTTTACCTGTCATCCCAATATTTATTTGTGCATAACCTAAACAAAGGCAATATATTCAGTGTGGCTTTCAGAGTGGCTCTATGCATGGAATTGAAAACATTTTTGAGCTTTTAAGTGCAATAGGTGGAAATACTATATTCTCCCAAATATTTATTGTTTAGTATTTATTTTTACTCACTATAATTTAAAAATAGTGCTTTCCTGGCATGTATCTCTTGGAACTCAAATGAAACGTTTACTTTGCCACATTAGTTCATGGGGCTCTTTTGTTATTTCAGAATTCTGGGTATTGTTTGCTCCTCTTACCTACAGAAGCCCATAAATGCAGATATTGTGAATTTTTTTAGTATAAATCACTTCTGATCAACTTGGCTACTGTTATTTTGATTTTGAGAAAAGAATTTCTTTCTCCTAATGTTCTGTTAAAGTGCCTTTAAAATGATGATATCACTACTACATTTAAAAGCTTCAGGGTTGTAACATTTATTGAGCAATGCTCATGGAAAGAATATAAAGGATGTCTGGAGACTTTCTACTTTCAGTAAAAGGACACTGCTTTTTGTGGCCTGTGTGTAATGTTTAATTTTTAAAATTTTATATTATATTTCTGGCATGGAAAACAAGGAAATATGCTTAATCTCTTTACAGCACTTGGTTTTTTGAACCAAAATCTACTGGTGTGTGCTAGCTTGAATGAAATGTCTTTCAAAGCTCTTATTCCAGAGCCCCAGCTTTTCATAATTTCATTGTGTATGCAACCAAGGTTGCACAGAGATGTTTCTTCTGGTTAAAGTGTTCCTCCCCAGTCAGTAGGCAACTACTTTTAGGGAATATTTTTTTGCTGTGAGACCTGTCACATTCTAGAGGTCTCTGTAACTTTAGAACTTGGCATTTCCTCAGTGGAACCAGTAAAAGGTGGCTTTGTTTTGTTAAACTTTAAGAGAAGAAGGATGCAGATGCCTTTGGCAGGAAGAAATCCAGTGTGAGTATACAATCCTAAGGGAAGGGGGGAATGTGTATGTGGTGTGTGTGTGTGTGGATGTGATACAGACTGTGGGATCAAGAAAGTCAGCTGCATGGAGTCTCAGAAGTTAATAGTGAGGTGTTGCTCACAGGGTCTGCTCTGACTAGTTGCGGGTTTTCTTTTTTGTTTGATTTTTTTTTCTTGTGAAAGTAATTTGAGAAATTGTACACTGAAATACTTTAACTTCTGAAATACAAAGGAGATGTTATCTTTCAAAAATTCAGCAACAAATTTCTCTTCCCTTTACTCTGCTTGTTCTTCCCCTCTTGCCTCAAGTGAATCTGTTTTAAGGACTGAGGATAAGTAAAATAGTTTCCCCCTTAGTACTTTGGAGTTACAACATCCTTAATTTGGAAGGAGCTTTTTTGTATCTAGTGAGAATTGTTCTGAGGTCTGAAAAATAATTCATCAAATTTGGGCAGCTGATAGTGGAATGTTTTGGCACCTGCCATTAATGTCTTTAAACACCTGTATGGTTACAGGATATGTTATCCAACCTCAGAAAGCTTTAGATTCAGACAGGTCATAGTAATATTCAGATACTGGTTGAAGATGGTAAAAAGAAGACTGAGTTGAAAACATGTTGTGGTTTATTTTTTCTTTTTTTTTTTTTTTTAATTTTACATTTATGCATTTATTTATTTAATTATTTTAATTTTCTTTTTAGCTCTGTGACTAAGTGTTCATAATCATTCAGCATTTGGGACCAAGTAAGGGGTTCCTCTCAGTGAAGCTTTAGAAAATAGACAGTCCTGGGATACTTTTGACTTCAATTCCAAACTGCTCTATTCTCTTTATTGTTTAGGAAAAATTAACACCAGGCAAGAGAGCTGCATGCCCTAAAATACTACTTTTTAGTTGACTGAAGAACACTTGCTACAGAAAAGCAGCTTTGGCAAGCTTGTAGTGTGGATCTCTTTGCAGATCAGAATTAGGCAGCAAACGCACCTGCAGTGTCCTGGCAGTCACTGAAAAATGTGTAAGGGCTTTGTTGCTGAAACTTAGTTTTGATCCTATACTCACGATTCTATACTCACTTCCTTATTTTTTTTCTTTATCTAGTACAATAAATAGGAAGACATGTAGGTATACCTTTTTGTAAAGGTATGATTTTCATTCTAAGATTTTAAATTATATATGGGCTTTCAGTATAAAGTAATATCGGCAGTTTGGGTGGTCATTTATGAAAGTGATTGTTACAACAGTACTTTATACAGTTTTCTTAAATTATAAGAATTTCTAATTCTAGGTGCAAACTGTAGAGCAGTATCTTTAACTGCCTGGAGGAGATGATTAAAATCTTCCCCCAGAAATTAGTACCACTGGATTTTTCATAGAAGCTCCCAAGTTCCCAGAGGTTTGCATTGTTGGATATGAGAATTATCAGTCCTACAAATACCATTGAAATCGTAGATTTACAAGAAATTTAATTATTAATTCTTATTTCCTAAGTTAAGGAAGAATATTTTTCCAGGAATAGGTGGGAAAAAATCATCTTTTCACGCTCTGAAGTAGGATGTGGTTACTAGTTTTTAGCCCACCTGCCCCAAAATGTTTGGAGGACACAACCCAGTATCTTGTTGCTTCCCAAAGACCTGGAGGCTGGGTGCTGTAATTGCACAGCAATAAATGGATGAGAATAATGGAGTATGTGAAAGTGATAAACTTTCACCATGTGTTATTTCAGCAGGATATCTGATGCCTTCCTGTGTTCTGCTGGAACTGCTGCTGTTCATTTTCTTTGGGTAGATTGGACATAACTGAGACTGCATCTATGGTAGTGGTTTTATTTGGCAGCAATGAAATTTGAAAGCACATCTCCCAGAAGTCCCTGCTTGCTGATTACTGATCTGCTCCACAAGCTAGTTTAAGCACATGCAGCCTAGACTCTTTTTGGAGAAAACTAGACTAAACTGAAAGGTGGATTTAGGTTTGCACAAAGCAAGCGTTAACCTTCAGCGAAGTCATAATGATTGAGACCTTTGAATATCTTCAATCCAGGTGTGTAATGGCCTTGATACTCCTATCATGCTTTTTGGGGAGAGGATTTAGTAGGAGATGAGTAAAGGAGTAAGTATCTTGATAGATTATTGGACATGTAAAGACAATGACACCTTTCTGTTTCAGACACCGAGGTTGTATGTAGGCCAGAATTGCTTTGTTGCTGTGGTGGGCAGCAAATTGCAGCTTGTTGTTCAATAACTGCTGCAAGTATACATATATAAATATATGTATTCTCAGCCCTAGTGAGGCCACACCTGGAATACTATGTCCAGTTCTGGGTACAAAAAAGACAAGGAGCTTCTGGAGAAGGTCCAGTAGAGGCCACAAAAATGGGACTGGAGCATCTCTCTGAGGAGAGACTGAGAGACCTGCGCCTGTTTAGTCTGAAAAAGAGAAGACTGAGAGGGAATCTCATCAATCCATACAAATATCTCAAAGGTGAGTGTCAGGGGGATGCTGCCAGATTCTTTTCAGTGATTCCCAGAATCAAGACAAGGAACAATGGCTGTAAACTAAAACACAAGAAGTTCCACTTCAACATCGGGAAGAACTTCTTTACATTGAGGGTGGCACAGCAGTGGAACAGGCTGCCCAGAGAGGCAGTAATGCCTGCTATGCCACAACATCTTGACCCATTTAGTAGCTAGCAGTCACTTCATCGGTACTCAATTCACGCACCTCTGAAAAGCGACAAATTAAAAATTCTAAACCAGCTAGAAAAGAAACCAAATTAATTTAACTTCATCTTCTCAAGCTTTCTCCTTCAGTGATGAAATTGATTGCAAAGCTACAGGAGCATTCTTTCAAAATGTAAATATCTTTGTCATTGCCATCTGTGTGTTTTAGGGTGTGTTAAAACTCTTCTTTTGCACCATGTCACAAGTTTTTAATAGGGCCTGTGTTTCTCTGGGTCTATGGCACATTGCCAAAGGCTAGCTATATTGCCAGTAAAATAGTGCTTTACAGAACTTCTGTGGAAATCACACTTCCACTCTTTTATTACAACTAGATTTTGTTTGGCCTCCTTTGTTTTCATGCTTTCAGTGGATGTGGTTCCTACAATCTATCCAACAAAACAGTAAAAATACAATCTAATTCTGATAAATGGACATCGGCACTCATGGTATACTTTTTATTTATAAAGACACAGCTTTCTGAAAAATTCTGTTTCATGTTATTAATACTAAATTTAATTTTCTATATAATAAATTTTAACATAAATTAAGTAGCTAATATATTATTTTTCCCCTTTTTTTTCCTTACTTCTATATACACCTTATACAATAGCAGTATATTAGAGGTAGCTCTGTAATTTAAAGGATCTTCTTTGCCATCTTGTCAACACTGGTCATTGCCCAAACCATGCTACAGTATTCTTCAGTAATATAATTTGTTTTGATATTTAAACTAAGATTATAAATTTTTAAACTATTCTGGTCCTAAATCTGTAAATTAATTTGCAAGGGGCATGAAGGGACAATTAAGTGATTGTGGTACATTTTTAAACTATGCAAAGTTTGATGTATATTTTATGACATAGCTACTGGTGTGGTAGTCTTCAGGAAAAATGTAAGCAAATGGAAGTTACAAAGGGAGTTTTATTGGCTGAGCTGCGTAGAAACAGAGTAGAAGTCTTCTTGCTGCTCTCAGAGATGCTGCTTGTTTATTTTGACTGTTAATAATACCACCAGCTATTTCTCTGAATTTCCATTCTTTATTGAATTTTTCTGTGTCTGTGATGTTGAAACAACTATAGGAAGAGTTTATGTTGAGAAGGCGCATTCAGTGTGCTGTGGCAAATGTTTAACTTGCTTTCATTCAGTGTTATATTGCAACTTTTCTAATACCATTGTGGTCATCTGTAATTGTTTGGGTATCTGGTGTGCATTATTTCTAGCCATTTTAATGAAATATTACAGTTATTAACTATGGCTACTGGTTTATAGTGGCTGTAATCCTTGAATGTTGTCTGTTATTGTAGTTTAGGACCACTTTGTTCGAGCATTAGCCACCTTCTGGTTTGCATCAAGGTGGCTGTCTAATGGATCATTAACTGCTAGTGAGGCCAGGGTCCTTGGGGACTTGCTGGGTACAGAACTTGTGGTATGAGAAGTAAAGCTCATAGAGAAGAAATCTGAATTAATGCACCCTGATGCAGTGTGAAATGAAATTACTCTGTCCTCATAATATCCTGGGGTTTGCTATAACACTTTGTTGCTACAAGTGCAGTGTGTTTTACATGCTGGGAATGGGCAGGTGTTGATGAAGTGGACACTCCTGAGGCAAATGCCACTGTTCTCTGTTCAACATGCTGATCTCGGTGCTGCTTTTTTGGTAGGTATTCATTGCCTTCTGGAGAAAATTGTTCTTATTCTCCTCACTAACTTTGAAGACAACATAGTAACAGGTATAGGTGGATTATGTGTGTTTTCTCCCCCACATTTTTCTGCTGTGGATGCTTCCCCTCAGCTCTTTTCAAATAAAGGCAGAGAACTAGCAATGTCTGAAGAACACCATGAAACAGGAGTTGATATCTGTGTTTGTTTTTTGGTAATCTCCACTTTTCTGAGGCCTCCTTCTTCTATTCCTGGACTTCCAATAGTAGATTTAGCATCTAAACTTCCCTTTGTTGGAGATGGTTCCATGGTTAGTTCAGTCCCAAGCCTTGCTTCTTAGCCTTAGTTTGATAGTTGGAGGCAACAAAGGGATTCCTCTTAAAGTTTCTTTCTAATTAAGAATATCCTCTTGGTTGATTAGGATTTCCACTTGGTTGGTGAGGTTGTGCGAGAAGTGTTCAGGTCTTAGGAGATAGCTAAATATTTGGTCTTCTTCGTCTTCAGTCCTGTTTATGGAATTGCGTGTGTTTTGTACATTTCTGCCAGATAACAGTTCTAGATGTCTTTACCTGTATTTTAAAATTCAGCTCAGAGAGACTTCTACTGTGGCTCTGACCTTACTGAAATCCTTGTGTGAGCCAGTACATAGTAAATGTCACAGTTAAGGATAAGAGTGATTTTTACTACAAATTGCTGCCATGGTTTATCAAGTATGAAGTCAGCACTTTTTCTTAAGCTAGAATTTCATTTAGCTGTCTTAATTAATAAAGAGCAGCCTGTACTGAAAAAGACTGCTTCAGTCACTCAAAACATGAGTGTGGACTGTAAAATACTAATTACAGAGTTGAATCTTACTTGCAAGGGGATCTAAATATTAAAGCTTCAGTGCTCAAGCAACAAAGATTTAGCAGTATTTGGAAAAAGTAAATGTCCCAACACTTTTCTCAGAGGCAGAAGTACTCCTTTAAGCAATGTGCATGATGAGAGATAAATCAGCCTTCAATAGAAGGCTGGAGTTGTTATTGGATTTATCTGTTTAAAATTGAGATGGGTATGTACATGTTGGTTTTGACTGATATAAGAAAGTATGTAAACAGGATATTTTCAGCAAATACTGTGGCCCAGTTATTTGACTGGTTCTTTTGGTTGGACATGCTGTTAACTTATTTGTAATTTAAAATGGACATATTTATTCTAAATTAAATAGGAGGACAATGCAAATGCCAATACATTTTGGGGGGAAATGAAGAAAAAAGAAGGAGGAAGCAGGAAGTAAAATAATCCTTAGAAATGTCAGATTTTTTTTGAGGTGGGGGATTGGAGAAAATGGGAGTTACATTTAATTATCTGTATCTGCCTGCTTGCATGTTCCTGAGCACGTGGAGGTGTGGTTCTGGACAAATGACACAGTTCTCAATTGCACCCTGTTGATACGCAATTTTAATTGTGTCAGGATTTAGTTACCAGACTAACACACAGAACTATGCTTTAAAAGCTCAGGGTTTGTATTTCTTTAGTTACCTGTTACAACTGAATTCTGAATATATTTTGTCACTGTTAGATTTTCCTAATCTGTAAAATTCATTTTCTGTAAAAATTATTTTTAATGTGTTTGATAATTATAAAATTGATATAAAACCACTTTGCTCCTTGACTTCAAAGAGTTCATTTGACCCTTTTGACTCAAGCCCTTGGCTCTAAGCATCATCACATTAAGCTGTTGTTGTTTTGCTTCCCCCCTCCCTCCATTAGCAATCATTCTGTTGCACACAGTACGTGATAAATCAACGGCAGGAGCTTTAGAGTTGCCATAACATGACATTACCTATCAGCTCGTCAAGTCTGTGTTGACTCTGCGCCTTTTAGGCTCTATATTTCTTCAAAGTCTAGTGCCAGTTACTTAGTCAGCTCTAACTAATTTCAGAGTGGAAGGGAAACTTTACTGGAGTGCTGTTTGGGATCAGCTTTTTAATCCTGGTCTGTTTAATGTTTGCCTCCTGACATTCTAGGCCAGACATCATTTTAATGGTATGTGTGGTGATAAAGCCAATAAACTGTCAAGATGATTGATAATCTAAGCATTATAGCAATATGACTTTCCTGTTCTCCTCTGTGCTTTAGATGATGGTTTCCAAATTGAATTCTTACAGTGTGCTGTATGCTTGTTGGAGAGTCTCTGAACAAACATTTGGAAGGAGCTAGCACTCACTAATGCAGGCTTTTAGATTTAAATTTCTGTTATTATTGGAAGGACTTTTAATTTAGGAAATGTTAAGTGGGAATTCTAACATTATAATAAGCTTGGTCTCTAAATTTTTGAAATTCTGTTATTTTAATGGCCACCTGGGATGAGTCTTAAAATTTCATGTGGCAGATTTCTTTATCTGTACTGTCTTTCAACTAGAGATAACAAAGAGCAGTGCAGTGTGTGCAGGGCTTCTGTGTTCCCTTAAGCAAATTCAGCAGCCGTTTTTCATCATCTTAATGGAAACTCATTGATCAGACTTGCTCACTTTTTATTTTGGGGAGCTTGGAGGCAATTGATTTGGATTATTTTTGCATGATGCCTAAAATTAATGGTTTTCATCTTGTACTTTTATGCTGGCCCCTGAACAGTGACAGGACCAGGACAAAAGAATGATAGATATTTGTGTTTTGAAGCTGCTCTGCTCCCTTTTTTTTTTTTTTTTTTAAGTTTGGCAGTACATCAGTTTCCTGTTTGTATCCATTTCTTTTTCTTTAAGCAGAAGTTAGCACTCCTGCACTGGCTGGAGAAATTTTGCACAGGTAATCCTCAATAACATGCATCAGTTGATAAATTTTGCATACTTTTGTGATCCCTTCTGGAGTGAGGTCAAAGCCAATTGATGTTTTTACTTAAGCCATGTAAATTTTCTTTTGACTCCAATTCACTGTCTGGCCATTACAGAAATACTCCAGATTCTGGGGATTTGAGTACAAATATTTCTTGAGTGATATTTAAACTTTGGGCAGTAAGTGCTGTTTTCTGCCCAGTTTTGCTATAAACATTTCCCCATTGAAATTAATTGTATTACATAGATGAATGTAACGTGGTGCTGTATTAGCAAAACAAGCCTTTATTCAGTAGGTTTTTCACTGCATGGTTAGCATGAATGATTTGGGCTTTAGATTAAGCTGTTTTTGTTGGGAACAATCAAACTGAAAAATCAGGTGTGAATTGATGTGCCCACACCAGTGGTGCCCTCACTGCTCTGTGCATGTGCTGGAAGATGTCTCCCAGTTCTTGGCTGCTGGGGATGGAGTCCTGTGACACTGCCATTCCCATGGAACTGCTGGTGAACTGCTTCTTTGAGGACCGAGTATGGGACTGTGGAAAGGCACTAGGAGATCCCAGTACAGGCTGTTGACCCATGTGGAAAGTCAGTTAACCAGTCTGGTGAAAGGCATTTTGTGTCAATAGGAGCTAGATTAGAGATGGTAGCTTGAGAACTTTGTTAATTCTACAGTAGATGCATATTTTAGAGCAGTCAGAGCTGAGAAAACAATTTGTACCTGTTTATACCTCTAGGGTAGCTCTCCAAAAAGAGTCTTTTGCTTTCAGCTTTGTCTTTGTTCTTTCACTTCCTCTCCTCTTCCTACAGTCGAGCCATCCTTTTTCCACTGACAGTTCGCCAGTTTAAGTTGTGCTTCTTTTATGTTGCCAGGATGATCTAGTGTGTTGCTGTGTTCACAAAATTGCTCAAAAGCAGTCTGTTGAATAACAGGGATAGGCCAGGAATGACTTTGAGAGATATTCCAGAGAATGGATTGGTAAGGAACCTGGGGGTTGATTGCATCCTCTTGGGAGTTAGAGCAAGGAAACTTCCGGATTTAATCCAAACCTAGAAACAGACCTGATGTATGGTGAATCTTTTAGGTGCACTTTGCCCAATCTTCAGGAGAAATTTGTCTGTGTTTTAGGGATCTTTCTAAGGTGTCTTGTGCTGCCTCTCTACTTTTTGTAGTGCTTGCTTTTTATTCCAGAAAGAACTGGAATAAAGTAGTGTTTGCTGGTACTCAAGCCCTTCATTTTTGGGAGAATGGCCAGGCTTAAGCCAGAATAAATGGAAGGTCCTATTAAGATTCAGGCAGGTGGAGAATGGGTGTTGAAAGTTATGATGGCCAGATTAAATTGATTGCGTACTCCTCGGAATTATGTTTCTTAGAATTTTTGAGTCCAATTCTAGTTGTGTCATCTCCTGAAAAAAATGAAACTAAGCTGGCCATTTTTTCTTTGCAACCCAAAGACTTCCCAATGCAACATTGAACTTGTTCTCATCCACAGGCATAAAAGGCTGAAGCCTAATTTATTCCTGAAAAACTAGAGCTTGTGTTTTGCAAAAACAACTAGGAAACAGTGAACTAAATATAAACACACTACTGCACTGTGCTATTACAATTTTATTTCATCAGCTTTTTAAAGACCCTTACAGTCATTTTAATCAGTACTTGCTGAAAGCAAGAAATAAGTTTTACAGTCAACTTCTTTACTCCTATTTGCATGATTACCTGTGGTGTTTTTTTCTTCTTTTTCTTTTTATTTTCTTCTTCTTTTTTTTTCTTTATTTTTTTTTCTAACAGTGATTATTAAAAACCTAGAAGTTTAATAATGCCTTGTCTACTGAAGCTAGTGAAAACTGTTCCAGAACATACTTGGTTGTGTTTGAACAGATTTCTCCCTAGATGTTCCTAGGGTAGATTGACCTTTTCTTTTTTTTTTCATTTTATTCCCTTCCAAGGGAAGAATGGTGGAGGCCAACTGTACAGTGGAGTGATAGAAGCAAACCATGAATTTATAATGTGAGCAAAGAATCTTAGACATGCAGGTAAAGGATGCATCTATTTAATTAGTTCTCCCCACCTTCTCTGTCCAACAGCATCTGAGATGGTGTACACACATTCATAGTGTCAATAAAAATTTGATCTTCTTTTAAAACTGACTTTTAACTTTCCTGGCATGTGATGAGTTAATAACAAGAAAAAAGCATGTAACATTGCTATTGTTCACGTGTTGTTTTTATCATGTATGTTATAGTGATTGAGAGGCATTGCCTTTTTCTTATTTAAGAGCTTCAAAATCTGTAGTTCTATGGCCTGTGGTTCTTATATGTCTGCTATAAACAAATGATTACTAGGTTCACTTAAAGGGATGCATTTGTACTGTACCTGATTTTATTGCATAATTTGAAAAAAGCAAGGTATCTTGAGATCTTCAACTGAGATTTTTGTGTAAGTGGACACGATTTTATGTGAAAGGGAAAAAAACCGCAACATTTTCCTTTTTTCCTAGCCATACATCATATTCTTACTTTTCTTGACTATCTATAAAACAATGTAGGCAGCCACTTTGTAACTGTTCTAGAAGTAGCACACTAAGTGTTCAGCTGTGTAGGTAATGATGATTGTGCAGAATTGAGCACTGCTTGTGTATTCACTGCTAATAGCTCCCCATCGCTGGGTCGATTTGTCCTGGGTATTTTTTTCCCCTTCAGATGAAAGATGGTTTTGTTTAGATATTATTTCATCCATTTTGCCCCAGGAAAGACATTAGTAATTTATAAATAACATACATATAAAAATAGGAGAAATCAAATAGTAGAATTTTTACATCAAAGGCGCTACTAATTTCAGTATTGTGAGATGAAGTTGAAATAGTTTTACTTACTGACTTGTCAACTGTTGAATTTTAGGACTTAGGAAAGTTAATTAATTCATGTAACTTGTGTAGAGGAGGAGTCCTGGATGGGTCTCTGATGAAGCAATAAATATCTTGTTTTTTGAGCTTTGGATTGATCTCCAAGTGATCATACTCAGCCAGCAAATTTAGTCTGTGCTTTATGTGATGGGGAGCTCAGCTGTGGCTCCATTTAGCTGCGTGGAAGTGAGAGTTTGTGGAAAATGGGTTGCGGTCTTCTTAAAATGTATTTTATTTCTTTATTAGCAGGTGGGATTTGGCAAGAACTTTCTCCCCACCCCCCCACCCCCCCGGGGTGGTGATGAAGCTAGATGAAGCTCTTGAAGGTCTTACTGTCTATCCCAAATAGTGGATATGAAAATTAGAAATTTTTACAAGACCTTTCTAGTTCTGTATCTGATTGTCCATTAGATTTCAATGCTGTAATTTATTCTGGTATCTTGTGATTTTTTTTTAAAGTTATAGATTCCCTACTTAAATGTAGGCATTTTTGCTTAGATTCTTTTTTCCCCCCTCCATTAGGTATTGTTTTATTGTTAGGCATTCTCCTACTTAACTTAGGATTTCTTTGCTTTGTTTGTGGACTCTCTGTTGTCTGCAGTTCAGAGAAGCTGACTACATTCTGCATTTCTGCATACATTTCTGCAATATTTTCTGAAAAGTTTCTTGTTTTCAGAGTGTTTTCATATTTGAATGGTGAAGGATCTGCTAATAAACTAACAAATATGGGGTGGAGTGGGCTGGCAAATCTTGAATCATATCCCCAGATGAAGGTCACCCTAGGGATTAGCTGAATAAAACCTCTAGCAAAAAGAGGAAAAAGATGTTTAGTTCATGTTATCTTTTAAAATAAAACTTACAAACTAATCACCATTGATCAGAATAGTTTTCTACAAGTAGTTGTAGAAGGAGTACATAAAGTGTGGCAAATCCTTGTTCAGATCTGTTCAGTGAGAAGGCAATATTGTGCAGTATTTGTTTGGTGGGGTGCAGTTGTAGCTCAGGGAGAACCCAGGTCCTGCTCTGTGCCCTGCAGCACTGTTCTGGAGCCCAGTGGTGTTGGGGTTTGTGTGATCTGTCCATGGTAGCTCTGCTGTACTTTGGCATTGCCTGTCCCAGTCTCGTTTCTTCCAGGCCTAAAGACATGGTTTGGTTTCACAGTGGGGTGCACAGTTTCCTTTATGAAGGTGGTAAAGCAAAAGAATATTTCTATTCTAGAGGAAACCCTGAAGGAAAGAACTTGGAAAGATCTCTACACTCTCCTTCTCAAGTCAACTAGTTCATTTCTGGCTGTGGCCAGTAATAGGGCTGTGAGCTTGGTACTTGGAAAATGAATGACTGCTTTGTGGCTGTATATTTCTGCTGCAATTTTCCTCCATGCTCTTTAAAACAACTATTTGAGTATTGATCTGCTACTGCCTAATAGCTTAGAAACACTGTGAATGTGATATGAGGATTAGAAAACTATGCCCCTAAACCCAAAAGCATTGAATACATATATATTCTTCTCTTTGTGATTTAGTTCTGATTGAAATTTATGGTACTGGTCATGTGAGTAAAATTATAGGATGGTGACTCTGAGTGCTTTTTATATGTCTGGAAAAGCATGTGGGATTCAAGAATGTGATTAAGTGAACTATAATAAATTGCTTACTTTGCAAAATTGGTCACCAGTTACTAAGTAGGACTATTTAGACTGTTGAAACATAGAAGGAAAACTGGATAGGGTTCAAAGTACACAAAAATGCTTTGTTTTGCTTAGCTGATCAATGGAAAAGAACAACTCTGTGTGGTTTTGCTTTACATTAAAAAAAATCAAGCCTTACCATAAATTGTTAGGCATTGGGATTTTTTTGTGTCAGTCAAAATAATTTTTCAACAGAGCATGAAAATGGAAGACTGAGAATCTGAATGGTTCTGCTTTAGAATCACACTGAAAGTTTTTTATTTTATGTAAATAGAGATTGATGGAACATTTTACACAGAGTGCAGGTTTTTGACAAAAAGTATTGATGGTTGCTTTCAGTAAGTGTTACTGGAGATGACAGAACATTGCATTTTAAGATGAATTACAGTAGAAACTCCCTCTTTGGGAATGTCATACATTTTATTTCATCTGTTGTTTTGAGAAAGAATGACTAAAGTCATAAATACCACAGACTGATCTCTCTTCCCTTAACATCTTATAGATCTTGCATTAGTTTGCAGTGCTTAGTAGAAGTATATTAAAAATAATTAGGAAGCGACATGTTTTTTGCTCAGATCTACTTACTGTTCTTTGTGGGTTTTTAAGTGTCAACTTGTTTGGATGCTAATCCTAAAGGAATGGCACGTTGATTTTTATATTTGCTGATATTTAAACCTTCAGAAAACCAAAATGCTTTGTCTGATGCATTTGGAGGCAAATTAAATTCAGAGGTCTGGTTTGAGTGATATGAGACTTCTTTTTTCAAAGGCAAGTTGATAAACTTTACAGCACCCAATGCTAAATTTTCAATTAACACTTCCAAAAGCATTGCAATGTCTATAAACAGAAGAGACATTTTCAAAATGTTTTGTCCTGCTACTGTGCATGGTTTTGCTGAAATCTTTCTTGAAGTGATAACAGAAAACCAGGCACCTGGGATGGCTGAATTCCTAGAACTGAAAATGTGAGTGGGATTTGGATAGTGAAATGAGATGATTTAGGTCAAAGGGAATTCTAAGTGGTGCTTACTGGAAGATCAATTCTGTTATAAATGTACCTTTGCATTTTGTATTTTAAATGCTTTTAAATTATCATGTGGTTGAATTAGTTTTAGTCCAAACAAGAGATGTAGTCTCTGCACTGTTTGAGATTGTTGCTTTCAAATTCTGTGGAATGCACACTCCCACACCCCTGCAATTCCTTAAAAGACAGAAGGGAGGTTTGAGAAAACATTGTGCAGTTGTGAGTGCCAGTATTAAGGAAATTTCAAGGGAGAACACAATGTGAACTTGGACTCCTCTGTGGGTTTCATAGCTGATAATGACAGCTTGAAAAGAAAGACTAGATGTCTTCCTGGAAGAGTGATAGGTTTAGCATAGATCAGCTTCTGGGTGTATTTTTCAAGCCTTTTAAAGAATGTTCTCTTTTCTGAATAATAAAAGAGCGATAGTGACATTTTAATGATGAATTTATGTGTAAAAGGGAATATAGCCAAAAGGGTATTGTCACCCTAAAGAAAAAAAAGCTCGCGTAAAGAAGGCTTGTGCTTTAGAAAGTGACAAATCAAGTATCAACAGTAAAACTGAACTTCTCAGAGATTGCCTCATTTCTGTGTTAGCATTCTAATTCCACTTCTCACTGCTTACTGAAAATCAGCTATTTCTTGCCTGCAACTGGATTATCTTCTGAGAAGAGGGTGGGATTTTTCTCTATTACTTCCATGCTGTTGAAAATTATTCCTTGGAAAAAAAAGTTATTTTGGATTATCATTCTTCCCACAATGAATATTTCTTATTGCTGCTTTGATGAAAAAACATTACTGTTTTTTTTTCTTTAAATGTAATAATTTTCCCTGTTTTTACAATATAGCATTGCCCCAAATTATTTTGAAATCTAGAGAGATATGGATTTGTTTCATATATTGATTCTTTTCTTTCACCACTTAATGGCTTCTTTTAACAATATTATGGTCTCCTGGCTTGGATCCATGCTCTAAGCTGAACTGAGGAACATGCCATTGAACCATGGCTATTCAGTTGTTTAACAGATTAAGCCCATCCCTTCTCCCAAATCCCCTGTGACATTCCATATTTGAATAGTGAACACCAGTCAGGTAATTATTAGGTAACAAAGCATAGGCATCTTTTGAACTATTAAGGAACTGGTTAGATAAGCATAAGGTTTATTGTGGAATTTGTCTTTTACGATGGACTGAAGCTTGTCACTCAGTGTCTTGCAGTACTCAATAACTTATCCTCTTGTTTAGTTTATAGATCCTCAATTGACTTCCTGATGGCCTCATTTTCTCTGCATGTTGCTGACCTGAGGTAGAATATATGGAAACTTCTCTCTGACTGCTTTGCTCAGAGACTTTCATTGTTTCTGCTGTGTCAGTGTCCAGCACCTGGGCCTGAAACAACTCTCTTTCCCCCAGGTAGAACACTGGTTTCCCAGCTCCTCCAACAAACTGTTCCTTTCTCCATAAGAAAACATCCTGGAAGATTGTAGCAAGCTGTTATTTTATAGCAGGCAGTGTTGTGAAATGAATCATGCCTTTTAAAAAAATGTCAATTTATTAATGTCTGTATAATCAAACTTAGTTGGAGAAAAGAAATTAATAATCAGCTGCTGAGACTGGTCCTCTTCTGTTGCCAGGCTTGAGGAAAATGTAAAACTTTGTGGAAGAAAAAGGCATTTCCCTATTCTGTAAATGTCTTAAAAATTCCAAATGTATTAGAGTCAACTCCAGGACAAGATTTAAACAGACATTTCAAGGGGACCTTAACCCATGAAATCATCCTATCCTGTAGCCAAAACCCCACCTTCTAACTCCTGAATAAATAGATTCTCATGACAGAATAATTCATCTCCAGTCATGAAAGCATCAGCTTTAAACGACAGCTAGTAGAGACCCTGTGCTTGTTAAGGCCAGATCAGCAGCCCAGATGCCTTGAATGTAAACTCATGAAGGGAAGATTAATTTATCTGTCATCCTATGCTTTGACAGTTGTTGTAAATCTGATTTAGCTCTGAGCAGAAATAGGGGGACCTTTGAATTTATAAGGGTGATACTAAGAAAACCTAACCTAGGCTCTGTGAGCTTTGAAGAAACAAAATGTACTTAGACTCTATGAGATCTTAAGTAATCTTTAGGCATAAAAAACAAAAAATAGTGAACAAGGCTGACTTTCCACTGGCAGTGTGTGTGCACTAGTGTGGTAGTTCGCTGGAACTCTGGTGAATAGAAGCAGAAGCAAGACTGTGTTTATTGATCAGTGGTAGCAGACAACTCCATAATCCAAGTGCATGTGCTTTTATTGAAAATATCTTGGCACGGTTTTTAGATTTGCCTTTCTTGTGTTTTAAACTTTCTGGAAGATATTTTTTACCTTTCTGGGAATTATAAGGCTGTCAGACTGATTTATTATGGAATGATGCTGTGTGCAGATTTTATATGTCTATGATAGTACATTTGTAAAATCTGAATGAAAATTTTGATAGTCATGAGTTCAATGGAGGTGGGCTGTTGTCTTATAGTAGGAACATTTGTCTGTGGAATCAGAACAGGTCATTAAAGTCAGGAAAAGTTTTTCCGATTAGTGCTGCTCTGCTACTATTTTGTGCGCTGTGGAAACTGAACAATAGCGTTTACTTCCTTATTCCACATGCTCCAAATTAGACATTGTATAGTAGCTGTGGAAATTTGATTCTCACTTCATATCAAAAAATTGAAGATAAATATGTAGCACCTCTAAAAACTGAGCTCCCTAGAGTAGAATGGTTCTGTTTTGGGGGGTTAGTATAAGGGCATCTGCAAGTACTGTGGTATCTGCTATGACTGTTCAGTGAGAAAAGGGCTTTAATCTTTATGGAAATGAGTTAGAGCTGATGTATGCTGAATTCAGCCTATGATAAAACTTATGAAAACCTGCTTGTTGCATGTTACTTCACAGACAGCTGAGGTCTCTAAATGCATATGATTACTCTGCAGAACCAGATTGCAGTGCAGTACGTGATTTCTGCCCAACAGGAAGTTGGAAACTGTGTCTTTTCTTGGTGATGAGAAGGTGACCTGGGTGTGAACTGCTGCTCTGTTGGGCTAGAAGTGAGCCATGGTGAAAAATCAGTCTTCTTCCTCGATAGAATAGAATACTAATGAGCTCCTATCCAACTTCTTTACTTCCTACTGCATCACCTGCTAATTTGGGATCTCACATCTGGTTTTGTGAAGATGGTAGCGAGTCAGGGACATCACCCTGTTGCAGGCTTTCAGCAAAAGTTGGTCTGTTTTACTTCCTGCAACTTGCAGGGGTGTTGGCTCAGTCTGGAGTTACCATAAGGAAGCTGATTGCCTGTGTCAGTGTGGTCTTTGCCTTTTGGATGAGTTGCAGAATCCACTTCAATGGAGGGTCAACCAGCCTGCTATTGCTTGCTTTACAAGTAGTTCAAGAGGCATCTTCTCTGACTTTAATGAAATAAAAAGTTGTGTATCCCCACACTTTTAATTAAGTTGTTGAATGAGGGTTTTAGCACAAAAAAAGTATAAAAATAATTTATGTCTCTGTGTTTTAAAACTCCTTAAAAAAAGTGAGAGAGAATTGGCCTGCTGTCTTCTCTAGCAGTGGAGATTACTGTGAAGGTGGAAGTGATTTAAAAACCCAAGCCCCTAGTTTTTCAGTTGTGGAAGTTAGAGTAGTTGTTGAAATATTAAAGTTTAGGTAGATTTATTACAAGTTACTCACTTGCACTCTATGCATTCTGAATAGCTTAGCGTTACACCCAAAGTTGTTTTTAGGATTTCTTTTAAGGAGATTTTGATGGGTTTTTTTTTTCCTTCCAATGATAATGGGGAGAGTAGCTTAGTTAGATTTCTGTAATTGAGGTTTGTTTTAGAGTGCAAGCATGAGTTTTTAAAGGTTTTACTACGACTACAGATATAAAGACGAAGGCACATGAAGATGGCATTATGTAACTGAATTAAGACTCTGAGACCAAAATCATGAGGTAATTTATTCTTTTGAATACTTCAGCTTGATTCACAACAGATCTGATTTTAATTTCAGGTGTAGTCTGAGTTAAATTTGTAGAAATAAAAATGGCAGGATTTCAAAGTACCGTGAAATAATGTCTGCACTTTCTCTGGGAGTGTATAAAATTGTCACTGTTGCAGCAGGACGTTGTTTTGACAGTGTTTTGTACAACTCAGAACAAAAAAAGATCTTTGCTACAAAGATTTTACAATCTAAGCCATAATGCTGTAAATACTTGCCAGTTTCCTAATCACATGAAGCTTTAAAATCCTTCATTGATACTGTGTCATGGTCAGAGATGTTCATAGTAACATAGAAAAATAGCAGTCTGTTCATAACTGTAACTCTGAATTTTTTTTTGTCTCTTGAGTAGAAGCAGAAAACTATATTGTGTTTAATTCTTATAGTGACCTGTCATAAAAATAATAAAGACAGCTGTCCTAAGATGAATTCTCTTACTACTATTTTTTGCTCACTTTATATTTGGTGTTAATCTTGATATAGAAATATATGAGTTAGCATTGGGGTCAATTGTGCCAACTGCTATCCAAGTATATGGTTTATTTAGAAATGTAGTAGTGGTGAACTGAGTGGCCTGTAGTAAGTAACAGACTTGTTCTTACTTTGTGCACTCATCTTCTCTGAACATTATCCAGGGGTCAATAGTGGTGCAAGCAATGGAATTTGCTAAATTTTGCATAACTAGGTCATGAAATGTCTAAGATGAAAGTTTATTATTTGTAAACATGCAGTAATCACACGAATGACAGATTAGTATAAGAAAACTTGCCCCAGAATGTTCCTTTTTCTTAAAGTAGGAGACCAGGTTTTGTCCCTTTGCTCAGGCAGGGCACAGCATGGGATTGTGGTGTAGTGAGATCTAAGTATTTGAGGAAAGAGCACCAGCTGTGAGGTGATCATGAATACTGATAGTGTTTTCCAGTCAGCAAAAAAGGAGGCATTTTGATATTTTATATTCTCTTCTTGTTGTAACTGACATCACCTCTACAGCTGAGATGGAGAGGCTGAGGGGGTTGTGCACACAGGCTTTAGTTCTGGACAGTGTGTGACAGTGCTGTGAAAATATCTTTGAAGTTACCCTAATTTTTACTGGTAAAGGGAACAAATTTCTGTGACATATGGGATCTCATTAAATTCTTCCCTAGTTCTAATGTTTAAAGAACCTAAGTTATCTATAGGCAATCCACTGGCTTTTCTCTTGTGGAGTATGTTTTTGCTTGTAAAGCAGTGTCTGAAATGTATCTCAGATATCTCATTTTAATGGCAATAACAGAGCAAAGGTATTTTGTAAATAGCTGAGGTGGATGGGCTGGGGACACAAAACAAATCAGTAGCAGGTGTTAGAACTGTTGAGTGCTGCTACAGAATCCTATTACATTTCTGAAGCTGAAGGCATTGCATGACTTGACCAGATGAAGGATGGAACTGCTCTAAGAATTGAGTCCTAGAAAATATTTGGCTTTAATTTTTTGTAACACTAGAGCAGTCCTTGTTACTGTACAAACTGACTGCACCATATAAATATTTCTCAGATTTTTATGAAATTTCACACTTCAGAGTTTTTTTTCACATCCTTTGTGCAAAGTAGTTCTCTGTTCTGTGATGCTACAGGCAAACATTATTTCAATGAAATATGCCTTTTCAAGTATAACAGGAAGGGAGTTTTTTAAAAGTAAATTAATTTTTCTAGAAGTCAATATACACTAGACATCCCTCTGGGGCAAATATATTTGCATAAAAGAATTTTTCCTATCATATATTTTAAATTTTTTTGATCAGGAGAAAATTTAACAAAACTAAACCAAAATTCAACTTTACAAGATATTTCTAAACCTCTCTTGCCTCCCACCCCCATTCACTTTTAAAGGCACAGTAGGGAGCCATGGGAAATGTATTTTCATCTAGGGTTGTAGGAGGAATACATATTGTTTCTTTAAGGCATCAGGTATTGAGAAATGGCAGGGTGAAAAGTTTGACCTGAACTGCCAGATCTGATCTGCAAGGAGGTAATTGAGTTGCCATGTTTTTTTTCTCCTTAGTTTAAATCAAGTTTTGCTATAGCCCATTTAAGTGTCAGACTGGTAGCAAAACTTGACAACTTCAGGGTGCAAGCTTGCTTTTGATCGGGATTTACATGCAAATCATTTTTGCCTTCAACTGTCAGCTCCTGTCTTGACACTCTGAGTGTAGATGCCCACATGTCTTGGAGTTTTTGCTTCTCAAGCTATGGGTATGTTGATCAATGCTCTTAGTTGGTGTGTGGAAGAAAATTATCCTGGTAGTATGATGGTGAAACTTTTTATATCTATCTATGTATTTTTTTCTACTCTCTTTCCTGTCAGTCATCTGTTGCAGCTGGGCTTCTAATCTCCTTTTTGCCTAGAAGAAAATCTAACAATAATCCTGAGTTTGATGTCAGAAAGAAACTAGAGAACTGGGGTAGAGGGTCACCAGTGTACTGGGGAATGGGTTTAAGCTGCAAAACAACACAAAGGATGCTGACAGTCCACATTTTCCTGGGCTTTAAACAAAGTCTTTGGTAAGTTTAAAGAATCTTCTCCTTGCATGACTAAACCTATTGATGGTTTAGAGAAAAAGCTGCCTTAGAAGGCTTAAGACTAAACCTTCTTTCCAATTCTACTGAAAACCTTAAGATGTTAAATTTTTTTACATTGTATAATTGGAGAAAAATTGCAGAGGGGCCCTTGAACTATGAATAAACTGTGTGAATGAATGGTATATCTTCTTTTTGTGGCCATATCTAGTAAAACTCATGTGTAATATACCTTTTAGATTAATTTAATTTTCATTTACACTTTACATCTGAAGCTAATATTTTTACAAAATCCCACACAGGAAAGTAAACTAATGAAAAACCCTGTAATTTAATACTTAAAGGTTTCTAAAAATAAAATCAGCATCAGAAATAGACCGGTGAGAATTTCTAAAAACCAAACAAATCAAAAAACCGCAAACAGAAAATTGCTATTATACCAAATTAAACAAATGATGCTGCTGTTGGATTTTCTAGTTAAACAATTTTTTCTTTGTACTATTAGCAGAGTAGGGACATCAAACACACTGTTTCACTGAGGTGGCAGGCAGTGTCATGTTTGATAATCTACATATGAAAGCATAACTTTTAAAGTCAAGATTTTGAGACAGAATCTGCTTTATCTGTCTTGGACCTTATTTTAGCAGACAAAAACCTGAATATGCTGACATGTGCTGTGAAATTTTAATTGAATTGTTAATGACACTTTGGAGTGACACAACATGTGAGAAACTTCCAAGAACCGATCATGGGAAACCCTTTTTCTTACTGTTACAAAACAGAAGACACTGGGAACTTGACAAGTCCAAGTGTCTGAGGCCAGGGGAATAATTGATAACAGGCTGCCTGTATCCAAGGTCCTTTAGCAGTAATTGCAAGCAGGATCTGACTCTCTGATCTCACCAGTGGTATTCACCATGCCAAAACGACCAGGCTTTGACAGATTGCTTTCCTACAGTAATAACTTAGGCATGTTCCCTTTCTCACATGAGGCTACACATCCCTCCCACTGGAGAAAATGAGTTGAAAATGAGTTGCTTCTTTTTTTAACAGGGCACTGTTAAAATAACTCTCTTCTATTATATAAGCCCAGTAGTGCCAGGGGACTAAATTTATATGGTTATAAACAAGAGGTATTACTTTAGAATACCACAATGTAATGTTTCACAATTTCTGTAGGATTTCAAATATTTTGAAAATAATATGTGTGGGGGGGAGGAGGGTGGGAGGTTCCTCCTTCTTGTTCTTAAAAGAGACCCAAAATGCCACATTTTATGTTTAATTGCTTTCATCTCTCCCTGATTTTTATAAAGTGAGTGTTGACTTGTACTCAGATTTATAACTTGGATGAATCCAAGACCCCAAAGGGGAACTTAAAGCTATTATTTATTCTCCATAGGTTGAAATGAGACCTATTTTATTTGAGTTTTTTAAACTTCCCCGTGTTTGGTCCCTGTTATGTTTTAATACTTTCATGTGTTGTGTTTGTTCCTCCCACCCCCTTTGAAAACTTTTTTCTTTTTTTTTAATATTTTTTTTTCTTCTGGAATGTAACTTTTTTCTGTCAACTATGATTTGGAGCTGTAATGTCCTGGATGATATATATCAGTCCTGGATTTACACTCCTTTTAGTGACAGGATTTTACTAATTCTGATGTAAGGACTCCTGTGTGCTACTCTGTGGTGGTCTCTGTTCTCTGGCACAGTTAAAAGCCTGGCAGCTCCACCCTATAGCTGTCTAAACAAGGTTTCTCACCAGGCTCTAACTTCAAAAGAACTACAGTAAGCTAAGACTATGGGAAATTGTAACCACAATATTAAGTTTATAAAAACTGAACTTCTACAGTGACTGCCACTTTCACTAATGTGTGCTAATATTTAAGAAAGCTAAGGTATGTTTCTGAAAAAAAGCTGATGGTTTTGTAACTCTGAACTGCAAATAAGAAGTGGTAAGAATGCAAGGTTCTTAGCTGTGAAAATAGATGGTGTGCACGTGGTAGAATGCTTACAATGACTGTGTGGCACCTGGTTAGTTACTCTGTGGAGTAACTGGTTAGTTATTCTTTGGAATAAAGAACTCTAAGGGTAGACTCAGACTCTTTAGCAAAGGTGAGAAGACTGGAAGGTGAAGTTATGTGTTATTGCTCATTAACTCCTGAATCTTTGAGAGACTGCAGAAAAATTCAGGTGATCTGCCCATAAATGCCATCAGTACCAGTGAAGAGGTTCTTGCTCAGAGTCATCATGATGTCAGGATGCAATCCTGTGGTCTTGGCATAGCCTGGCGAGACCTAACATTTTTTTACCTAGGAAATATTGGGCCATATAAGTGTTCTTCTTTTGTATTTTTTTTATTCCTTTGTCTCCTTTGAGTTGAGTTAACCTCACGTTGTTTTTGAAACTGTAAAGGACAGCTTGAAAATTATGAACGGTAAACTTCAATCTGTGAACATACTGCTGTAGTTCTCAAGAAATAACTTCAAGTATGTAGCTTTAAAATGAGATGAATCATTCACCATATACCTGATGGGTCATATAGCTTACTCATAAGCTTCTATAAACTTTAGGGATCATGTGAACAATTTTAGAGGATATTGCAAGAGCTTTGGCTTGCTTCGGTTGTTGCAAATAAATCTTTGTTTGTAATAAGGTAGACAAATACGGGACAAAAATTAAGCTAGGATATTTAAAGTAACTGAGTTTTGGGGTCAAGCCCAATTTATTAAAATGAAAGAAGCAGAAGGGAGACTGAAGCTTGGCACTGGTTTTGCAATAATGATTTATCTGTACCTTGAGCCCATCCTTTGGACAGACCTTTGTTTGAACTGCAGCTGGCTTGGTTTATGTATGACCTGCTGGGAACTGAGGTTGTAATGAAAAACAGTTATTCTTTCAAATTACTCACAAGAAGTGGTGCCTATTTTATCAAGTGCTCTTCTTAATTTGGCACATGGTAAGACTTTTAATATTTATTTTTTCTCCATTAATCACACTATATCTCATAAGAACTCTAAACACAGTGATGAAATACTGTATGCTTTCCTTAAAGCATTCTGATGACAAGTTCTTCTCTAGAGAGCAGCTGTCGTGAGCTCTTAGCTTTAATTAATGAAATTATTTGTTGAGGTTTTCTGTGTGTGTGTTGCCATATTATGGACTTCCCAAATTCTTCTCAGATCAGGATTGAGTTTCACAATTTTGAAGACTAGCTAGTGATTACAGGTTTGCAGGACAATAAAGAATGAGGAAAGAGTAACTTTTAACAAAAGGAGAAATGCAAAACTTATAGCCCTTTCATTGTTTAAAACAAATTTAAGATGACAATTTCCTTGTGAGATTGGAGTTTTCCTTTTTTAAATTTTTGTTTTGTTTTGGATAAAACCCTCTTTAGATGTAAACTATATATTCTGAACTGTGCAAAATAAACATAGCTCTCCTGTTAATCTGAACATCCAAAGGTTAAATAATAGTAGCTTGGAGAAAACCTAAAGATGATGATAACTTACACTATGTCTTTGTGTGTCTATTACCAAATAACAGAGTTCAAATACTCAAGGAAAATGGGAGTGCCAAATTAAGATAAATTAATGTTTATACATTTTTAAAAAATTCTGAGTTCTGTGGGGGCAAAGTAGTTGTTTTACATACAGACACTTTCAGAGACCAGAATGAGATATTACCTGGAAGACAAAAAAAATGGATGTGTAATAAATAGTTCTACCTCCTAATGTTATTAAAGGTGCTGACAGTATTCTCTTTCCACACTTTTTCTAGTATTTTTGTTCTCTTACAAATGTAGCACCAGTTTATTTGCTAAATTGCTATGCATCTTCTGTCTTTGCTTTAATCCACAATTAAATAGCCTGTTTATAGTAACCTCTTGTCACAAAGGGAATAAATTGCATCTGCTGCTGAAGAAGACATTAGATTAAGAGGCATTATTGTTCCCTTTAGTTTTATGTAAAGTGGAGAGTTTGGGTAAGTAGGATATGGTGCTGAAATAGTATTTTTTTTTTTTTACATGGTGGCTCTTAGAATTTGGCACTAATTCTCAGTATTTATACTCCCTTCAGTGGTACACACAGAACGTCACTGTTTTTAATATGGGTGACTTTGTTAGGAGATATAGTTGAGATCAGTGTATTGATCAGAATTTTCCATATATTGATATATTAATCAATAAATTTTTAGTGAGAACACTAGTAACATTAGACATAAGTCTGTGGAATTATTTATTACCCTTGATGTTTTTGAACAGTGTTGACTGTAACATGCTAGTTAAAAGTATAGTTGGCAGTTTCCTTTTTCTTGTATTAGGGAAGCTTGTGCAATTTTTGGAATAAATAATTTTTCAGTTTCATTCTTATATAATGTCCATCACACAACAACTAATGAAAATGGCATGCTTTGAGCAAACTCCCTGTGAGGTTCCTGGGACTCCTTGTCTCCTGAATCATGGCTGTTCTGTAGTTAGTAACTGGGCCCACAGCTACTTCATCTTACACTGTATTTCAGTGTCAAGTGACAAAGAAAAATTAGCAATGAGCTCTGAAGACCTGTTTCGTTCCATTGTTTGAGTTGAATTTTCTTGTTTTAATGGTTTCCTATTGCAAGATTTCTGTATTTGGACTTCTTACAACATCTTTTGTCTCCTGGAAGTGCTGAGAAGATGGAAGTATTTGCTTAAAGAATAAACAGTTGGATTTAATACAAAGGTTGTGTTTCTTTGGTTTTTAAATTTTTTTCTTTTCCTTCTGAGAAGTGAAAGCAGAGCAGTATATTCTTTCAGTCAGGCACAAAGTGACTGTTATAGTATATTTTGCATTAATTCATGGAGGGACACTTGCCTAAATCACAATCTGTCTCTTGTGGAAGTCTTTGATCCCAGTGACAGTTTGACTGCATTAGTGAGAGTGTATTGGTTAATCCTTTGCTTAACTTGTTCTTTTTGGCACAGCCAGGGGCCTTTCCAAAGATAATCTGTCAGCATAGGCTAAATCCTAATCAAACAGGGCAAAAAGAGGAGCTGGGAGATGTATTATAGGCTGAAGAAGTTCTTTTGGGTCTATTTTTTTTTAATATGGCACTTTCTCATGTAGTCTGAAAATGTAAGTTTTTATATAATCTTTACCTAGTCATGAGGGCTTGCATTCTCTTTGAAGACATTGGTTAAAGAGTGCATTTGAGAGGCTATAAATGCAGTACATCTGATTTGCTATCAGCAGCTGGCTATGATAAGTCTCTGGATCTGTTCAATCCCCTTAGTCATTTAGTACTGAACAAAACATTGGAATTTCTAGTTTCATAAGGTAAAGAACTGATGAAGACAGAAATCTTCCTCATTGAAAAATGTGGTATCTGTAAAACCTGGTCACATGTGGATGCTTAAGATTCTAAGCCAAAACTCTTCTTTTTCACTGGGTAAATGAATGAAAAAGGAAACTACCATCCAAATTGGGAGAGTTCTAGGTTGCTTTTAACCTGACTCATGAATTACCACTGCCTACATGAGACATAAAAATTACAGTCAGTATCCTTGGTTGCCTAGCATAAAACCAACTGTTTTACATTGATCTACTTCTGCAAAATAAATTGGAATTACAAAAGATCAGGAGAGGTATTTTCTTTCTCCAAAATAAAATATATCTTGATATTATTCATTATTAGTAGAGGTAACGTCAAAGCTGTTCTTTCAGAATTGAAGTGTTTCAGTTTCTTTGCAGAATGGTGCTTAAAAAGTGCTTATTAATGTATAAGTGAAGGGAAACCCAAGATACATTTTTTCCCTTGTCAGTTCAGCAATCAACTGTAATAAGAGCTGATGTAAAATTTTCATACACTTTAAGGCATTCTTTAATGTCTTTATGCTACTTGAAACACTTTCCATTTTCATTTCACTTAACAGGCATATTGGGATATTCTTTATGCAGATAAAACAAGCTTAAATAAAGTTGTTAAAAATGCTTGCAAGTAAATTGCTTATATATTCCTTTTACTCTACTTTTTCCTTCCCTTACACTTAACACGATTAAACTGAATGCTATAATATAGTTCATGCTAAATGGTTCTATGATTCATATCAACCTTATTGCTGTCAGCTCAGCCAAAACAATTTCACTTTTACTTGTGCCACTCAACTATGTAGGGGTATTATGGCAAACATGTGATGTCTGGATTGAGATGCAGCTATGTTTCATCTTTCTCAATAATAGAGAAGAATTTCCCCTTTTGCCACATAGCCTGTTTTTCAGTTGGTTTTTCATTTAGATTTGGTGGAGGCCCTAGGACTGTGACAAAATATTCCATTGATGTTCAATAGAAAAAGTATATAAGCTTGCACATTATTTAGTCCTAAATAATGGACTAAAAGAGATTTTGGTGGGGAAAAACACACCCAACCCCCCAAACCTTTCTATATGCTTTGCTTTTTGATGTATAAACAGATTATGCTGATTGTTTTGTTGAAATTGTCTAAGCCAATAGAGAGTGAAAATTGATGAAAGTCATCTCTGGCTGAGAATATGATTCTGGAGGGCTTTGCTGATTAAAAGGCAGGTGGCATTTTGTGATCCACAGAGGATTTGTTTCTGCCTCTGCTGCCATATTCTTTGTATGCTGATCTGGTTGGGAATAAACTGTGAAGGTATTTACAAGCTATTTAGGACACCCATGTTCCTAAGAGCCTTTCCTATGAATCATATTGTAGAGAAGGCTTTACAAGGGTATTGATATTTTCTTTAGCTGGCTTCAGAGCCAATAGCATGAATGGCACCTGAATCTGTATCATCTACATAGATGATGTCTCACACCTCTATTAGAGCTGGGGTGATTTCATGGTTCCTGGGGTGGCATTTTTAAAGAATGTTGATTTCTCAACCATAGACCTATCTTTTTGTAGTGTCTGTTGCATACTGCAAGGAAAAATTTGGATTGTAGAAGTGGAATTATGTGGTCAGAAGACAGACATGAGTTTTTGTTAATATGTTGGGCATAGCTGCTAAAGCTACCTTTGGATCTCAACCAGTGGGGAAATTGGATACCTCACCTTCTCTTGTTCAAACCTCATCTCAAGTCAGTTTTATGGCTTTTTGTTGCTCTGTATTTATCTGAAGAGTAGTATATGGTTTTTGGACTGATCTGTTTCTTTAAATCTTTGATCTGGGCATTTTCTACCCCAAATTATTTTCCCTGTGTAGAGAGCAATTTCAATCTCAGAGCATTAACTTTTCCCTTTCTAAGGCTTACAGAGGCTGGATGGAGCCAGAAGGTCTTTGGGTGATTCTATTTGGATAGTTTCATGGATTTCAAAGAATAATTCTTTACAGTTCTAGTGAAAAACTGTTATTGGGTGGACACAGAAGGGGATATTTTGAGTTTTCTATTCTAATTGTAACATGGTGCACTGATCCAGGCCTGATCTATTAAAATGATGTTAGCTACCAGCTACCTAAATTTTAGGCTGTTTTGGAAAACTGTGATATATAAGTATTCCTAGTAAGACAGTGATATGTTTGACAGGTTGTTTTTCTCCCCTTTGGCATGCTATCATGATTCTTCCTCCCACTTACTTAGTCTGAATTTTTTTATTTTCATTACTTTTTTTTTGGTTGCTATTTACTGTTTATCTTTGTTTATCTTCCTTTTCATTTATTGGAAATACTAGCCTCATTAATATGAATTTATATCTACCTACTCCTAAAGTTTGATAAATAATTAGATTTTTTAAAATACACCAATCTGAGAGAAGTTTTGAATGATCATGGATATCTGTTCTGAAATTTCTGTCAACACATAGTGAGAAAAGTATTTTTGGGATACATAAACTCTTGAGTTAGGTTCACAATGTGTATTGTTGAATAAATTATGCCTACTGTTTGAAGTAGTAGGAATAAATACGCACTCTTCAGTTAGAGCAGTGAGTGGCAGTTTTCTGCCTGGGTATAGGAATCCTCTTGGGGTTTTTCATATGGTGGCAATTATTTCTCTGGCTGTGTTAGCATGACTGTAAAGTAAACCAAGTAATAAATTAGGAAGGTGGAGTAGAAGACGTAGAGCCTCAGCCTAGGTAAACTGTTTTGAACTCTGCTATCATACCTGTGATGCTACAGAGGAAGGTAAATAATTGTTTCCATAACATGGTGCTAGTCAGTGTAGTGCATTGTGACACTTTGGTGAGCTGCTATCCTTGCAGGTAAGAGAATAAACATGTTGGGGGAGTGCGAGGCAGGATCCTGATTGACTGCAGCAGCAGGCGATTAATGGGCAACAACGCTCTGACAGGAACTGCTGACAAGGCGATAATGAGATTAGCACCTTCTGATTCTTTTATTAACAAGTAGCCAAAGAATCATTTGGGCATGTCAGTAGATAATGATGGAAATTAAGGGACACTCTGGAACCTTTGGGTAGCAGATCATACACCCAGTGCTCTGAAGGGTAACTTGCAGATTAACTGAATCATCTCCAATTGCAAATGTGGTCACTGAATATGATGGTATTAGTTAAATATAAAAAGAGTGGATGTATTACTGCATTTCTTCATGTATGTTAGTTGTTTAGGCATGTTGCAATGCAACAGTTTGTTTTATACATGGAGCACTTGCTCACTTTGAAAAAATATGGTCACCATAGTTGTACCGTACGAAAAATTTCTTTTTTAATGGAGCTTTTGTGGAGTTATGACGGATAACTTGGAGTTACTGTTTGTCAGCATTTTTCCTTATTGCGATCTTTGTCTTCATGTTGATATGTAAAAACAATGGCTTTTGGAGTAAAAGATGGGGAAATGACTATGACTGGAAGGAGAGTTACAGAGAGGAATGGGAATAAGAAAAATGGAGAAAGCTATAGATAATTTCAATATGTGAATACTTGAGAGGACTAGAGAGTGACAAGAAGTACAAGACTGTAAGAGTAAGCAGATGTGAAAGAGAATGAACACAAACATATTGAATATTTTATTTTGGGCCTGAGAGGTAGTGCATTTATTTCTGGGAAAAACCTGTATTCACACCTGTGAAAGGAAATGGGTCTTAAGCGTGATTGTGGTGGAAGAATATGAGGAAAAAAAGACAAAAGCCTAATGAAGGTTAAAATTTAAAAATAAGAAAGGAAAAAATAAACATGAACGGCCTGAGTTAGGCTATTTGTAGGAGATGGTTTGGCATTTTTCTTATTTTGCTGTTCTTCCAGATAATATCACTGCATAGAAGTTTAATTTTCTTGATGGGTGGGAGAAGGAAATTAATTGATATTTTCAAATATTATTAGCTACAAAGGTATTTTATGAATGCATTTAATTGACTGTTTCATCGACATTAATTTCATTTGACATGGAAATCTGATAAGAGTGTTGCCATGATTTTGCACTTGACCAAGTTAAAACAGCTGAATATTTATCATCCTAGTCTAAGTTGGCTTGGAGGCCTTTTCCTAGGGGCTTACATTAGTGCAGTTGCTCAGGTTGTGCAAATGTGAAAGGAAGCACAGATGTGCAGATTGGCTTGATTTAACCTCCCTTTAGATCAAATTATTTGAAGATATAACTGATATTAATGCTTACTTTTTATGTCTAATTACAGTTAGGATTGACTGTTCTCCAGCATAAACAATTCATTAATGTTTAGGTTCAGGTCACCTAAGTACTCTTGAAAAAGCTACTCAAACTTCTGTGGAATCAAAGGAGGTTTTGGAATTTTGGAACTTCCCACCCTGAGGATATTGTAAGTGTTCCACGTGTTGGATCCCAGAATTTGGCTGCCATCACTTTCTTCTTCTTTTGAAGACAGCACGGGCTTTAATTGTGTTCATATGCTTGTTAAAGATCAGTGATGCATGCCACTGTCATCCTCTTAAAATTCTCTTTTGTGTGTGGCTTTGAGAGTCTCAGAGTACTCTCCTCCAACTTAAAATAGTCTTGAAATCTCCATTATTTGGATGTTCTGTTTTCTTGAGCAGCTGATAGCTCAGTGTTAGAAGGAAATAAGCAGTGCCAACACAGCAGAGAGAAGGCTGTCTGCTTACCTTTATATTAATATATCTCTAATCATTAAGAAAATGGAAAGAAGAAAAAAGGGAGCAATTCTGAAGTCAAGAATAATGGCTTGCTTTACAGCAGTGTTTTCTTGACATGGCAGAGCTTGCTCATTTGTGTCTCAGACTTTCCTGTTATTCAACCAAGTAAAAGGGTTGTCAATCTGTTTTAAGCGAAGAAAATTGAACTGGGTTTTTCAGGAGTATTGGTCGGCTTAGTTATGCCAAGCTGTTTCTTTGGATGGTAATAATAGATTTGTGCTTCAGCAGTATCTCTGACACAGTTGACTAGGTTTTAAGTTTACTTTTTTTCCTCTCCTTCTCTGAAAAGCAAGTTTCCACTTGTACCTGGAATGAAAAGATGCGATCCAGTTGTTTCTTTTAAAAAACACTTTTTAAAGAGAAGGTATTTAGTTGAATTATATTTCAGTCCTGTTTTTCTTTGCTAATTTCTCTCTTAGAGGCACATTAGAGTAGTTTGGAATATTTTATCAGTAACAATATATTAACAGGGAAAAAAAAGGATAAACCTGAGGCACTGGTTCTCATAATTCCTTTTTAGTTCACTTATTTTTTTAACCAGTTTTTACAAACCAAATGTTAATGCATATGCTTGATTGCTAACCACCTCTGGGCATCAAACCTGTTTTTTCTTGAGTGCAATAAGTGATTATCCAACTCATGCTGCTCAGAAAAAGAGGTTTTGTTTTAATAAGCAGTTTGCAGTTTGGCACACAATGCTGAGGAAAGCAACATTATCTCCAGCAGTAAACTCTGCAGTCATTGCAAAGCTTGACAAGAAAATGATTGAGTCTGTTTGTTATACCTTTGTGGTGCTGCCACTGCTGCTGATGGAAATGTTGCTGTTTATTCAGCAATGCAATAACACTTTCTGTAATTTATGGATGCACATTCCCCAGATTACTAAAGGTAATATTGTTGACTAAAGGAAAGTATACGAATGGATAGTTTCGGTTGTTCCTGTCCTTATAAAAGTGATTGACTGTTCACTTTGCACCGGGAAGAATTTGCACAGGCTCTTTCCCTCTTAACAATTACAGATTTCCGTTCCACTGACAGTTACAAATAACACAGAGGGTTCTAAGTGGCAAAAATGTACTGACTTCCACAGGTTCAAGGGACAAAATCCTAGAAATTCTAGAACTTGCCCCTCACAGGCGGTATGCTGTTTTGCGGTAATTGTCCCTATATGCAAGAAAGTTAAGATAACACCTTTGTTGTATTTCTGCACATAGGATCAAGAAGTTGAGGACTGTGTGTGTATATCTGTCTCTCTTCTCCTCTCTACCCCAACATATTTTTTGAGAAATAATATTTATTTACTTGGGAACCTTATTGTGGTTGTGTATGTTAAGCAAGGCTTGTATATGCTGTGGTATTGGCATAGGAAAAACAAATCAAGATTTGTTACAGTTACCAAATCTGGGGAAGAGGCAACTCCAGCAAGGCTGAAATTTAGCCTTTGCTCTTCCAACATAAGAAATTTACTTTCTGTCTTTAACAGACAAGTTCTTTGTTTTGTCCCTCGGTGCTGGCTCAGGTGTTGGTGGAGTGCTTCAGCTGCTTTAGAGCTCCTCTTCCAGGGCTTGTAATTTTACAAGAAGTTTTATCTAAACCCACTTACTACTTGTGTTATGTCACATTTGACTATAGAGGTGATGTTGATCTATGTTTGGAAATGTTAGGACTGAAGGAAGATTTGATGAAACGGAGTTAAAATAATATTCCCAAGACTGAAAAAGGAAAATGTGCATCCTTTGTATCCCAGCCAAAGTGGTTGAAACAGAATACTCACTAACTGCCCATGACATCTAGTTAATTGTTGGTTATCTTCAGGCCTTTTTCTCAAGGGTGACTACAGGCACTATGAAAGTATTTGTCTTTTCCTCCTTCGTAAGGTTGGGTATTTTCATGAGCCAGTGAAAGTTTTGAGACAGCTGCTCTATGCCAGAAGTATTTTACCTTGGGTGATGTTTTCAAGAAGCAATGTAGTTAACCTTTGTCACCTGTTTGATGGTACTTGTTTTGAAGATACCATGATCTCTGATAATTCTGTTTTATGTAGGTTTCTATGCCTCAGTGAAAAGTCTTCAGCAGTCTGCTTAAACTTTCTTTCATGTAATTTTGCACTATCAGGGCAGCCTACAGAAACAGGAGCTGCAACTTCACTGGAAACAACAGTGAAGCTAGGCTGTTAGTTTTCTTGAAAAGCTGCCTGTTAGGGAAAAAAAATTGAATATTATTTTGTAATTCAAACACTTTCTAAGTGCTAGAAATTGCTCACACATCCTGTGTATTTCTTTTACTGTAAAATAATATTTGCTTTCTTTTTTTTTCCCCTTCTTACTCTTAAGCAAATGTAAGGCAGCTCTTAAATGTCCACACAAATTGTAAGAGACTGTAGGGCTGTGCTGCTGTTTTCAGACGTTTTTTTTTTTTGTTAGAGCATTTTGCATAAGAGAATTCCTACTTTCGTGTGTTCTGCACTAAATCATCAGAGAAAGAAAATGAGGGCCTTGTCAGCCAAGCTTGAATGCAGAAAAACTCGAATTTTCAGTATCTTAGGTTATGTATCTAATATAGAGAGAGCACTATAGCTACAAATGTGAAATGGCACTCAACTTTTAGCACTTAACCAGTGCCATAATTTGCACTGATCATCAGCTTGCTACATGTGCAAAGTGATTTGGACAGTTAAGTTTTCCAGTAATAACTGAGTTAAAAGGAAATAAAGCCATTTCTTTGAAGTCTCATTGGCTGAATTATAGTTTATACAAATTATACATGTATTATTAATTGCTCTTATTATCCAACAGCTTAGTAGAAAACTCTTACTTTTGAATCTTTATAAACAATCATTGCAAGCCACTTTTATTTTTAACTAAAACACACAAATAACTTTTTCTGTCCCTAATAATGCATAATTTAATGAACATTTTTTCTAGGCTTAAAAACAGCTAATTTGATACCTCCTATAGCTTGTCTTGTACTTACAAAGTGATCTTGTGGGGAGTTCCCAGAATGATTTTAAATTGCATAATTTTAAACATCGTATCACTTTCATCATCTTTGCATAGTTTTCTTGCCAGCTTCAAAAATCTTTAGGTATAAACTCCTTTCACAAAGATTTTTTTCAAATTACTGTGTTCACTTTAGATCCCTTTGTATGGGTTAGTATTAAGTGCTGTGCTTTTCGCTTACAGAATGCTGCTTATGGAAACACTGAACACTTAGCTAATGTCTGTGTGGAGTTCCTCTAGAGCTGGACAGCAAAATGTAGCTTGAAAAGCCTTGCTGGTTTCTAAAATTGCAATTTTGCTTTTTTAACAACTCAGCTAGGGAAAAAAAAATAAACAAAGCAACCTCCTAAAGTAAAACAAAAAAACTCTTGAACTTCTATCAGCAAGAGTGGCATTGACTAACAGCTCCAATGTAATGGATGCATAACAGCATTGCAATCTGGGATATTGTTTAAATACCGTAAAAAGCCTTGTTCATTTACTCTGTCTGAGCACTGTAGAGAAAAATGGTGTGGTAATCCTACCATAGCAGGTGGTACTACTTTCATATCAGTATAAAATGAAATTCTGTGGATGGCTTTTTTTTTCTTATTCACTCTTTTTAATCTTTAAATAAGACGATTGGTAGCCTGTTGGCAAGAAAATGGGCCCTGAATTTTTATTCAAAGTTATACAAGGATGATAGTTGGAATTTTTGGCAGGAGGCAAGCCATTGCTTTTCAGAAAATGCTGTCAGGGGAAGCTTTTTCTGAGTTACCTGCTGGGTCCAAGCTCTTTTATGTTGTTGTTGTGACAGGTAGATTTATAAGGCTTGAAATTTGTACAAATCAGTTGTCATTCAGTGCAAGCTGTCAATGTGTCAAGCTGTCATGCCTGCTGTGAGGGGATGCCTGAGGGGGTGTACAAGGGGGCAACCATGGAGAAAGGAAATGAGTTCAAACAGACCTGAAATGGAGCTCACTTCTTTGGGTTTTCTGCCCCTGTAGAGCTGGCATTGATTTTTCTTGATGTTGAGCAACAGCAAACCTTAAATGACATGTTGTTAGCAATCTAAAGTTGCTGTTTATTGTCTTTTAAATGGCAGCAAATCATGCAGAAGAGAATATAGTGTGCGTTTCTGAGTTGTGCATGTTTAGCAGCATCCTGTTCGTGTCACTTTCCTGGCCTGGCTGGTTTCAGCTGGGAGAAGTGCTGCTGCTGAACTGATGAACACAGATTTCTGAAGAGTTTTGCAAACATGATCAGAAAAGAAGTGCTGCAGTCTTCTTTTTAAGGACTGAAGATGGTTAGTGACCATGAAGTTTAAATGGGAGAATATCAGAGGTGTTTATGTGGCAGAAATGGACATCTGATGTACTGGTATTTATTAGAATATACAATATGTTAGGTTGGTTTGTTGATCACATTCTCTGGTCCTTGGATTCAGTAAGAGGACGCTTCATGGGCAAGATCAGTTGTTGAGCTAGAGCCACCCTACCCCACCATATAACTGCTGAGCAGTGCAAATTTGATCGTATTGTCATCTTACAGTCATTTCTTGAGTAAACCAGAATAAAACCTGAACTTCATAATATCTGTGCAGCTCCTACATCTGAAGTGTTTACATTTGATGAAGACTGCACACTTGCTTTGACTGCAAGCTGTGATGGTAAAGTCTTACATAGGACAGCTCATGTCACTTTACTGTTCAGGGTGGCAGTATCAGTATATGTTAATTCTGTCCTGGTAAATATCATTAAGAGCTGCATCTCTTGAATGATGGCGCATTTCCTATGTGTGACCTGGCCCCACTCCAGACTTGTGTTCTCTCCACATCTGGACAGGCTGTATTTGCTTTAATTAGTCATAAGATTTTTGGCCCATTCAGTTGATTCTTCATCCATCAAGCAGTACTGGGAGGGAGAAAAAATACTGGCTAGGGATGAAAACTGGGAAGGTGACATTTGAGCAACAGTCAGCGTCTAGAGGTAAAAAAATTAATCAAAGATTTCCATATAGCCGTTACCAGCTGGCATTCATGGCCTCTGAGCCGTTGAGCTAAAAAGTCTACAGAGAGGCACATGGCACAGCTGAGTTTGTCTTGTAAAAGCGCAGCTGTCCAAAACATGACAGCTACAGCATTAGCAGGGCCATTAAGAGGTGTAGAACATTTCCAGGGAAATGATTTGAAAAATGACAATGCTGGCTCCTGTGTGATATTAATTATACCCTGTGCTCATGGCAAATAAGCTAAAATAGTTGGCAAGAAAGACAAAATGAGGTGTCTTGTTTCTGATAGTAATTTTGATCAGTCATAGTACAAACTGGTATAGCTTTTTAAAGGAACAATAGCACTAATGGACAAGCAACATTTCTGGATGAGTTCTTTTTGAATTCCTCAAAATAAAAAGGCAAAACTACAGCCTGTAGGAAAAGGTGATGCATGAACCCTGAAAGCTGAAACAATGACAACACTCTTAACATCTAAGTTCTGGACCATATGTCAGAGAGTACTTCATGCACAGCTCCTGAAAGGCTTCTAAAGAACAGCATAAGGCCCATAGTGTGAAACAGTCACATACAAACCCAGGAAAATTTGGCACTGTATGAATCAAATGTCTTGAGTTGTTCTATAGTGAAGAATGAAAGACATTCTGATAGCTTGTGAATAGTGTTGAAATAAGACAAAAAATTACATTGTGTGAATATAGACAGAACCAGGTATAAGCTAGATGTTATTTTAATGGTCCTCTAGGATGCAATGTTATATTTATTCCTGATAAAATGTATTTATATACATATGTTGCCCATGTATTCATGGATGCAAAACTTAGGCAGCACATGTTTATGCTAATTAGTAGGGTCTTTGAAGTACTCATGATTATTTTCAGTATTTAGTATTTTGTATCTTAATTCCTTCAAAGGTATGCATGTTTCTTGTAAAAGAAGAATTACAGACATGACTGCCTTGATTTCACCTGGAAATAATTTTCAAGGTTTTGTTTTTGTATTGGTAATGCTCTGTCTGCTGATGTCTGTTCTTGCTATTAGGCTCACACAGGTGTCTAAGCATGATACCAACTCCTTGACCATTGAACAGCTGATGAGGCTGTCTGTTTCCCATAGTATCCATTCTGCCTTCATCCCTGGAAAAGGATTGGAGTAGGATATTAGAGGGGACTGTACCTGCTTAGAAAGACCACAGCACCATGAACTGAAGTGCTGAATTGGTCTTGCTCCTCTTCTTTTTGCTTTCTTGCAAAACTGCTGGTTCTGCGGCATGATAAGTCATTGAGGGGAACGCTGCTTGAAAAATTATCACGTTTACTTCTTTATTTCTTGGATTTTTTTAGTTTTCTGCTGGATCACTTTTCCTGAATAATTTAGCAGGCCATTAACTAAACAGAAACTTTAAAAAGTAAGCATTTCTGTAACTAGCTACATAAAGCTTGATATTTTGCTTGGGTGCACAGGGGACAACTTTTCCTTGTCTTCATGTTGCTATAAAGTCAAGTTTTTTGACTTTGTGCTTGAAGTAGCTATTGCTGTCTGTTGTTGATTCCAAGGAATGATGAACCCAATGTAAGCATGGTCCTCTCTTAGTATGAAATGCAGTATTCAGCTTGGCTATTCAGCTTTGATTGATGAAAGAGCCAAGTTGCTTGGATTTGCCAGCTCTATTATTGAGCTGATTTGGTAGGGGGAAAAGGAAACCTCATATCTTTACATTGCTGATTTACAGTGGGAAACCTGTTGGTGTTATGTAGACTTGAAAGAGGGAGAGACATGGCTGAGAAGTATCTAATATAATTGGTCTTTAATGCTTTCAGACTTCTTTGAACTGATAATGCTAAGTTTAAATTCTAACTCTGTACTAGGGATTAGAATAGAACTTTTCTGGGAAACAGCTAACTGTGCTGCCACAATGCACTTTTTCCTTTTCTGAGACTCACTGCTGCCAGTCAACATGCAAACTTTAGGTGGTCCACAGGTCTGATCCTGTTAAATTAATCTCATAAAGAGGTTCATAATAAATTACAGTTTGCAAATAGCCTGTCATAAATGAAAACACAAGTGTAATGATGATAAACTAAGCATAGTTGGTGATTCCAAATACTTTGTGTTGCAAGAGATTTCCCCCTGTGTAGCAAATTCTATTGAATAATGTTGAATTTATGTAAATACGTACTGCCTTTCTCCCCCAAGATAATGGAACTTTAAAACTTCAGAATTGCAGCAGGGCAGGGCTTTAACACCCTGTGGAGACAGAGACCCAGGATCATTCCTGAATTCGTTTTTTTCTATGCCTATACATGAAAAGAACTCCAATTTGCTGGCTTGCCCCAGGAAAACTATTCAATAGGCTTTTCTCTAACACTGGTGAGCAGAGCTTTTTTTCTTGGTCTGTGGATCAAATACATCACACTGCTCCCTGCGCTGATCCTGTAGTTAAATTACCCTATATAAACAACTCTTTGTTATTCCTGCCTGTGAAAAATGTTGTGTTCTTTTGGTAAAGAAGAAAATAGACCTGGAAATAGAAGGTCACAAGCAGGTCAAAGTGTTTAGCTGAAAGGCTGGCAGAGTTTCAAGCAGTGAAGTTTTGAGATCTAAGATTGAGATTTAGTTGAGATGGAAGTTAAATTTTGTTGTTTCTTTTTTTTTTTTTTTTTAAAGTGTCTGGTCACAAGATTAAGGGGGGAAAATCTACTAAGGTCTATGTAGACTATTTGAAGAGATGCTTAAATGTTTTGGCTCTGCTATCTGTTAATCCTTTACTAAATGTGTTGAACGTGAGAAATAATACGTACTGTTAAACCACCAAGTGCAGAGAAAATGTCTTAAAATTACAGTGTGTAGCAAATTAGAGTCTACTTGCTATTTTCTTTTTCCAGAGCTGAGGCAGTCTGTTTTTCTTTTACCTTGTTTACCTTGAAAACATGCTTTAATGCCTGTGGTGTTTCTGTTAACCTCCTTGAACTCTTGTGATTTCATTCATGTGATTTGTTATTGAATGACCTTTCCAGGATTTTACAAAACACGACCTTTTCTTGTCAAACATTCAAAGGTTTGTAAAGAAAGGCTGTCACAGGGACAATACTTGTTTTGCTAATTATAACGAATGTTTCCAAACATCCTTGAAAACGTAGATTCATATTTCTGCAGCCATTGATAGTTCTTTGTTAAAGTTCTTCTAAAAGAAGTGTTTTTGAGTAAACCACTAGTGTACAGTGTTTTAAGAATAAATGATAATAAAGTAATACATGTCCCAATGGGCTTTAATTGCAAACCTTGTCAAATGGGAGTAAATGTAATGAAGATTCACAACTACAGTTGTGAATCCTTACAGCTGTTTTCAGGTGACTTGGAATTGTTTGTCATGCTTTCAGAAATTTTAAAATACTGGCTACGACATTCTGAGATCAGACTCCATACAGAGGGTTGGTTTTTTCCCCCCAGTGCTGTTTAATTAAGGTGAGAAAAAGTCTTCTCTTTATTTAAGGGAAATTAAGTTGCATAAGAGGAACTTCTAAAGTCCCACTTACTTCCATTGTGAGTGCAACTAAAAGAAAAGTAGTTGAGCAGTGGATACAAATTGCTTTAAAACACATGAAAGAAATCTGTATTAATACAGAACTATGCAATACTAATGGATTCAATACAAAATGTGTTCTTAAAATAAAAACACCAATTCTCCTTTTTTTTTATGAAGGAAATGGGTAGACATGAGGTGATTATGAAAATACTATAAAAAAGAAATTAAAATATTTTGCTTTCAGAAGTTTATTTTGGAGTTTCTGAGGGTTTTGTGATTGAGTTGTTTTTGGGTTTTTTTTGTATTTTTGCAAACATGTCTTTGGTCAAATATAAGTCCACTAATGTATTGACCTGATATCAGAGTTTCTTAACCTAGCAGTGTCCAAAAATAAGGTTTTCATAAATTTAACAAGACTGGAATACCAGGTGGAGCACCTGGAGGGAAAAAAATTGGGTAGAATATTTTTGCGCAATTTTCATCCTTTTACAAAAATATGATTTTGTTTGTATTTCTGTACATATGTGCAGCACTTTGTTTTAACACTGAGGACAGTCATTGTAGGTGGTAGCTGGTGACATTTCTTTTGAGGTTGAGTTGCTTGGTAATTCAGAGTCTAATTTTGTCTTTTCTTAGAACTCAACGAGAGGTAGCATAAAAGCCGTTCCTTTTCTATGAAAATGTTGGCTTTTCTCTTTCCAGCTCTTCCATCTTTCCCTTGCTGAGGAATTGCTTTGATTTTTTTTCTTCCCTGTTGACATTAGGCACAGTATTGCTGTGAATTAGCAGTTTACAAAGTGAGGTGTGGTGTCAATGACATGTAATTAAGTCTGTTGTATAGTCCTGACATTTACTGCTTATGTTATGCTGGCTAGTTTGGTTTGTGAAGAGCAGGAAATGGTCAGCAAATAATAAAGCAAACAGAAAAACTGAAACATAAAAACCACTCATAGAGGAGCTTTAGAATTCCTAACTTGTCTTCAGCAGAGAGATGTGGCAATATGTGCACTTCTACTCTTCAGTTTTATTGAAACTGCCGTAAATAAGTCTCTCTTGGCATATGTCCTCTGTCCTCCCAGTCCAAGATAATTCCTATCTAAGTATCTGAAAAGCTGAGGAAGAGGTAACCAAAGGCAATGCTTATGTCTGCAAGAAGTCAGAAAATGACAATTAGTTAGCAAATACATCCAAGGAAAATTGGGAATTCCATGATTAACAAGATTTATCTATTAATGTGTTTTCTGATGCCTGGAATTCAGAATCCATGTTTTAAATCAATATCATTTGCAATCAGGTCATTCTGTTGTCTTAATTTAAAACAAAAATTTCAAGAATATCTGATATATGAGCAAGTTCTTTGTGTGAAGAAGTTAACTCTCACTTGTTATTCATTCTAGCCCATGAAACTGTGATTAATCTTCTGAAATACTGTCACATTGCCACCTCCACCCCCAGCAGTTGCATCTTCTCAGCTTGCTGCCCTTATAGTGCTCCACTTCAGTTTTTGGATATTTTATGTTAAACCCAGTTTCTACTTCCCTTAAGTGAATGCTAGACAATGTTTTTGTGTGTTCTGATGCAGCACAATGTGGTATTTAATCTACCTGATTTGAGAGGAAGAAGACTTTTTGTGTCTTGGTTGTCTACATACTGATTTATTTGCCTGTTTTTTTCCTGGCTCCTGTTTAAGGCAACCTATCCTAAACAGACCTGTAGCTCTTTTGCCTCACACTCTATTTTTCCAGAAATAGAGCTCTTTCCACATAGTGGAGAACAGAATCTTTGTGCTATCTTCCATGGTACAGTGATGCATCAATGGAAGCTGAGAGAAGATACATTTTTGTTGTATATAGGGAAAAAAATCTTGTTGTGAGGCTCAGAGCCAGCTGTGGAATGGGAGGGGAAGGAGCGGTGTTCGTCTTCTTTCTTCCTGCGTGGCCTGCAGTGTGGGCAGGGGCTGTGTGCTGCTGGGTGGCTGCAGGTCAGCAGCACAAGGCTCTCCCTGGGCCCCCTGGCCTGCAGGCCACTGGGATGAAGGATGGCAGCGGTGGCAAAAGCTGCCATTAGCTTTTAAGATTAACTATGGCCAACCTTTGTTCTGGCTAGCTGCCTTTTCCTTTTGTAATTGAAATTCTGTTAGACTTAGAAGGGAATTGATAATGACAAAAGCAACTATATTTTAGTTCCTACAGTTCATTATATTTTAGCCTGTATAACATCCAAGGGCTTAGTCTGCAACAGAACCAACACCATCTGGAAAATATATTTACTGGAGAGCCCTCTGTTTATTCAAAGGCTTAAAATCAAAGGAAAGTCTCCATCAAATAATTATCTTCTGTTTGTTTCTATGCTGTCTTTGACCATTTAGTATAAATATGAGAGAAATTCAGACTAGTACTACTCATAAAATTCTAGAAGTATTTAAATTTATATTTTCAAAAGTGTTTCCAACTTCTTTTTTGAAGTCTTTAGAAGGCTTGGGATAGAAGTCCTTTTTCACTCTTTTTACAAGACTGTTCTTCAGAGTCAGGCAATTTGTTTTAAAAAACAGAAGAAATATTGAAAATGAGAAAAGTTAATCATCCTGTACAGTATGTACCTCTTAATACTTATCCACTACAGTCTTTGATCTTTCATAAATCAGCAAAGGATGTGTGAACAATGTTGTCCAATAGATTATTTCAAACATGTGAAGGAGTTTATGATGGGTAATTAGATTTCAACTATATTGTATTCTAGCTCTTTACAAAAGAGTGTGCCACTGTGTGTGCCATAGAGCTTAATAACAAGTATATGTAATCAAAATTTAGGCAATTAAAATTTGCATAAGCATTAAAGTATTACTAAATGTGTATTTTAGTCTAAGTGGCTGCTAATTTTAAATGTGACTGTAAGCTTGAATGCAGTGCTATAATAACTGGTTTGATTTATGTAAGGTCTAAGGCCAGGTGTTTGTATGAGAAATGCATTTGGACTTACATTTGTTCCTTTCAGAATCAAAATATGAAGGAGCATGAAATTAAATGGCTAGTGATTAAAAGAATGACACTTACAGTATCAAGAAAACATGAACTGTCAAAAGCTCAAAATTTAAATGAAGATAATCTCTTACCATTTTCCAAATCTTTTTGTTGTTTGCTGTGTTTTAAATTCTGCAATAAGAACCACATGCTGGTTATGATAGCAGTTACTTCTGTGTAATAGAAATTAGTTTGTTCAATCCATCCCATGGCATCTCTGCTTTAAAATCTTGATGCTGCGATGTGGTTCCTTCTCTATAGTAGGTCTCCATTACAGATTTTGTGCTTTGGGCAGTGGATGTACCTCAAATACCAGAGCCAAAATCAGTCTTTGTGGAGACTGTGTAGACTTCTTTTCATGACTGTATATTTTTGGGTATATCTGTAATCATGTATGTTATGATAAGTTGAGAATGAAGGGGAGAAAGAGTGTTGCATGCTTTAAGTAAATATAAACAGTTAGGAAAAGTGTATTTTGTATTTATAGTTCAGCTGTGGGGAAACAACCACTGAATGAAAAATGTGAAGAACTTTGTGCACTTACTGGCTAATGGATGTCAGGCAGTGTGGTGATTTGCCTGCTTTATGGTTATTGAAAAATAATATACAGTGATTATGTAGATTTGACACCCAAACAGTCTATGGGGAATAATCATAAATGTATGTGGGGGGAGAAAGCTATAATTCAGTTTCAGCATAATTCTGATTCAAAGTGGAGCTGAAGTAAGATGTACTCTAACAGTGAAGGGACCACTTGCAGCCTTGGCACTGTGCTCTCTTCCACCTGGCTTTACAGAGCAGGCTCATAGGACTTACAGCATCCATGATGGGTTATACAGCTGTTGCCATGAACTTAGTTGCTCTGAAAACGTGTATGCTGGAATTTTAAGGAAAAATAAATTTATTCAACATCTAAAGTGCAGGCACTTAAATGAGCAGCATCAATTTTCAGGAGACACTTCCCCCTTCCACCCTTGACTACAGGTGCTGTGAAGAAATAGAGATGGACTGTTAGTGATGGGGTGGTATTGAGGAATTTCTGCCTAGGTTTGGACTCTCTAGTGGATAGACACAGTAAAAATGCAGTTCCTCCATCTGAAGAATGGTCAGGGCAGACACAGAATTTTTCACCCTTAACTATAAAACTCCAGTTGTACTGGAAATCATTACAGTGCAGCTCATTGTGGAGTTTATTTTTGGAGGGGAGCAAAGAGCAAACTGTGGCACATTTTTAAAAAAAGAAGACAAAACATTTTATGCATGGACAGTTGCAGCTGACAGTTATTATCCTGGCATCAATTTACATCTAATAGTCTGGCATACATTTTCTCTCTTAATACTTTCAGAAAAAATCTAGAATTTCAGCAGAGGACAGCCAAATGAAAATGATTGTTGGCTAAAAAAGTTGGAGTCCGTTTCTTACTCCATAAAACTGACTTATGAAAAGGCTTTGACAGAAAGTTATTTCATTCACAGAAAAATCTGCTCCCTAGGTCAGTGTGTGTGACTGGTGGGAGCTGTGTGCTGGGTGGGATAAAGGACAGGGTCAGTTAGGGAACTGCCCTGAGAAGAAAGTCATGTGGAGACACCTGTTAGGCTCTTTCAGGTGGGCAGCATATGGGTGAAGGTGATTGGTGGCTTTGTTGAGGATGGAAGTCCTTGAATTCAAAGCTGTACTGAAGAACTGGGCAGTGACTATGACAGGCATACGGGTCTTCACTCTGAGCCTCCAAAACTTTACACTAGTATATATTTACCAGCATTTTTCTGCTAATCAGAACAGTGGAACTGAATCCTGTTTTGGGAGGGAGGGAAATAGAGAAGAGCCTGTGCAAGACTATGTAGGATGGATTATTTTAATACTGAGATTTTTCAAGTCCATTTTTCTTTATTCCCTCCCCTACTAAAAAGGTTGACTAAAGTACCTTTTCTTTTCATAACAGTTTTCTGTAGTGGAGAAGTGAGAGAAGAACAAAAATGCCCAATCTGCAGTAAGCTGTTCCATATTATGTTTTCCATCAAGGATTTCAGAATGTAGTATTTGGCTGCTGCTCAGGTGTTAAAATTTGAGAAAAAAAAATGCAGTAATTTGGGCATTCTTTCCTTAAGAAATTTTTCAGTAGCAAGAAAGAAGGTGCTTGTTAATCCAGAAAATATTGCTTACTAATTAGTCTGTCATTTTGGATGTTTTGCACATTGGTCATGACAAAGTACCCTGTCACTTTGGAGTCAGGCTTTGTAAAAGAGCCTGACCCAGCCTGGAGTGGCTCTCTCTTCAGCACTAGAGTGGTTCTTTCCTTGGTCCTTGCACCATGGCATTCACTTACTTACATGGAAAGCCTTATTTGAGCAACTCTGGGCAGAGGTTAAAAATCCATGAAGAAAAGCCAACCTTTTAACTGCTCAGCTCCTTAACCATGTTGTGCTCCATGCCCCCAAGGACTCCAGTCTCTTGTGTTTGCAGTTGGACATCTGCCAAGAGCTCCTCATTGACACCACAGGTTTATAGTTATAATAAAAAGGACATGTGTGTACCAATAACATGTTATGTATCTGAGTTAAAGGTGGATGTTGAGGGCAGGATTTTCAGTAGTTCACTCACTGGAAGCTACCAGTGAAGTATCTAGTGAATATAAGGCTTTTTCAAGCATGCAGTTGACCTTTTGAAAGAGTGGAGCTCTTGCTTCAGACTTACACTGTTGTCGGAGTTATGTCATAATGAAATCGAAATTAATTGAATTGCTAATATATGCTTTTGCATAGCTTTAGGAAAAAAACCCCACAGGACACAGTGTCTGAAGCCAAAACCTCACTATGTGTGTTCATGCTAATCTTGATATTCATACGAAATGATGCAGGGGGTGCATGAGTTGGTTTGCTGTTTGGTTTCTTTAAAAGGGGAGAAGATGGGGCCTATAGGTGTGAGGAGAGACACAAGCAGTCTTGTCAGTCTTGACTAGTTCTAATCACTGATATTTTTCCTATAGGATGAATAACAAAGATTTAATTTGCTTTTGTGGTTATAACTGTGGTTATAAGCAGTTATCTTCTGCAGTTTTAAATTTTTGTTTGGCTATCTTAAGTGGCTTGGATTGTGGGCATGAGACAAGTAACAATCAGTATGTGAGATAGAAAAAGTATTGCAATACATTCTTATAAACTAAAGCCTTAAGAAAAAGTAAAAGAAAAACAGAAACGCAAAATAAATTTCAAGACTTATGGGTTTTGGTTTAAAGCCAAAGTGTCAGTTTATTAATTTTCCTGAAATCTTTGATGGAACAGCGAACACTGATTTTTACCTCTATAAGCTGCTATTTTTTTACCTTTTTTCCAAGATTACCCAAAGCGATTTTGAGGATTCACTCCTATATAGCTAAAGCTTCTACTGATGAAACAATTATTTTTATTTTTGAAAAATGATTATTCTTATTTTTGATAGGTTTTTTTTTTTTTTTAGTTTAGAACATAGACAACACAGCATAATGGTTTGTGGATATGCGAGTAGTCACCTTTTTTTTTTTTTTTTTTTTAATTTTTAAAAAAAAAAACATTTTTTTNACACAGCATAATTGTTTGTGTATATGCGAGTAGTCACCTTTTTTTTTTTTTTTTTTTTTAAGTTTCAAAGCATAAGAGCATCTTCTGTGTTACAAAAATAGTCATTAAATGGAAACTGTTTATTTGGCTACAAGCCCTGAGTGTGCAGGAGACATGTTAGTAAGTCACTGACATATGGATGTGATCGCTGTTTCTTTGACCAGATTTGGTTTCTGCAGAGTGCGTGAGAAGGGAAGATAAATTTTGCCCTAGTAATACTGTAGTGACTCATAAATAAATGGTTACCCTTTGGTGCTTACAGTTTTCATTAAAGCGGCCTGAGCTTTGTTATTGACACCATAGGTTGCCTATTCAGGGAAATGCAGTAAAATTTATCAGTGTGCTTTCTACACCTAATAAATCATCCAAACAGGGAACCATATGGCAGATAAGACCTTGAAAATGTGGCTTCAGCATGTGAAGAGTCAAGTTGCTGAAATCTTGAATGATTACAGCTCGTGCATTTTCCCCTGGAATATCTTATAGTTATTTTACATGCCATTTTCTTGTTCATCCTATTGCCTTTTTGTCTCTCTCTCTCTCTTCCCCCTCTTTTTCAGCAGCACTGTGATTTCAGAAAAAAGTCGAAAGCAGATAAGACATTTTTATAATGCCTTGCTGGTAGGAGGAAGAGGGGCAGGGAGGAGCAGAGACTGATGGGAAAGGATGATATATGTGGCGGCTGTGTCCCAACTCTCCTCTAGCCCATTGTCATTAATCATGGCTATTAGTTTTTTCAGAGCTGCCTTGTCTGCACAGTGCCTCAGAAAAGCCATTGTTTTTTCATACCACAGTCCAGGGAAAGCAGCGGGGGGTGTGTGGGGGTATGGATGGGACCTTCTATAGTACTCCTTCCTCCTGTCTGCCTGAATCTGTTTTTTTTCTCTCTTTCTTTCTTTCCTTTCTTTTTTTTCCCCCCCCCCTCTTAATTTTTTTTTCCTGCCCCTTTCTTGAAGGGAAAAAAACTCAGTTGGCTGTTTGTACTTGTGTGTAGGCACTTATCTGGTGACATAAACATAGGTCAGACAATTGTAATACATATTCACTGACTCGTGGCTTTGGTATGCACGCTGCCATCCTAAGGTGATTTTTTTGAAGAAAGAGAAAGACTTGTACTTGGACACCTAATCGGAGGGCATTGGCAAGATCTGAAGACCTATCTACGATACATTTTAAAAGAGGCATTTTAAAATCTCTTTCTCCCTCAATTAAAAAGACAGTTTTTGTCTAAAGTTGGTATGGTTCTGCAGCTGCTGTGTCCTTGACTGCTTCTTGGGTAGATAGAAATGGAAATCTTCCCTTAAATGTGCCCATCTAATAAAAACAAAAGCAAGTGGAGAAAAAACTCCAAACTTTCATGGTGGCAAAAAGATTAAAATGTAGTCAATCAGACATCTGTCTAGAGTATGCTTTCAAAACATTATAATGGAGTTTGTTGTTCTAAAAACCTTCACAAATATGTATTGTGTAAAATATATGAACAGCATGACTGATAATACCATTTATACATTCACAGATTGGCAGCCAAGCAGCAAGGATTTGTATTTTGAAAACTCAGGCATGTTATTGTAATTGCAAAGGAAAACTTGCAAAGGTACAAATGTTGGTTACATTCTATTACAGAGAAAAATAGCATATTGGAAAATTGTTAAATTTTGGCATTTAGAACATTTACAATGTGGACATAGGTGCGTGATGTAATTACACGTCTGCTGATTAAAAGGAACAAAATGTTAAAGCAAATGGTCTTCCTGTTTACAGTTTCTACTCTAATAAAGCAGTAATGACTTGAAAGTTATAGATTTCACAAACAGTAGTGGCTGGAGAGAAAGGTACTAATTCTTTAAAATATTCAGTATTATAAATATGTATCTCTTTGAATCAAATGGCATGCTGATCCTTATGATTATAAAAGTCTGAATGCTTTGATATCTCTGGAATTAAGACAGATCTTTAGGAAATGGATAAGAAAAAAAATGAGATTTTTTTTTTCCTGTTGCTGTTTTAGAGAGCTTTACTGTCTGAAACTTTAAACCAAGCACTTCAAACCTGCAGGTGAAGATGAAGCTCCTGCCACAGTATGGCAAGAAAACCGTTATTGCAATCATAATGCATCTCTGATGCCAAGGTTTTTTTTGCAAAATTGTTTTTATTATCAACAAGATCATTGGATTTAGGGCAACCGTGCTTCTGATAGAACTGCTCTCTAGCAAACTGGGCCACAGTTGTTTGTGAAACTTCTGCTATATATAAGTGATCTATCTTTTTTTTTTTCCCCCTCCTATTTTGCTAATATCACTGTGATAATATATTTCTGCAGGAACCCCAAATAACTTAGTTTTCTCAATCTGCATGTGAATACAGAAGGGGAAGTTGGTATCTTGAGCAGGCTTTTCATGTAGTTTGAGCCTTGTAAAGCTGTTAATATTGTACACTAGGAATATAGTCTCTAGGGAGATTGGTTTTAAAATGTGGTTTCTGTGGTTGCTTAGTTATGCTAACATGGGATGATAAAAATTCCTCCTCAGGAAAAAACCCAAGTTTTTCCACTACACTTTAAGAAATCCTATCACTAATGGTTGGGCTGGTGGCTACCAAGCCCTTGAATTAATAAGAAATTTATGTAAATTATTTCACTAGAGAAGTGAGAAGATTGACTATTTTACTTTAGTTGTTATTAGTGGAAATTTTGCTAAGTTGAAGCTTCCACTGAAAGTACTAGGCTGTAGGCTGTGTGCCTTAACTGGGGCCAAAAAATGGGCATACAAAGGCATTTTCCATGGTTAGATGGCTCTGTTTCTGATCTATTTTCTGTGTTCTGTTTTATTTTTATTTGTCTAGTAAACAAATGCATGTTTTGGTTGAGATTGTAGTCAGTATCAATATGGGATTTTGAGAAAAGGTTTGGAAAACTACACTTAGTACTAAGGTGCATGTGTCAGTAGTCTATCCATACCTCAAAGAGGGTTTGGTGAGTGAGATGACCTGATGGACCAAAATTTGCACTGTTGACATAAGAGTTTGTGTTTCCTTCTTGAAAATGTGGTGTAGAATGAGCAGGCAGTTGCAAACTTTCCAGTATGCTGAGTATTTTTCTTCAGTTCTGTATGAGTGACTTCCTCTCAGTTTTGTTGCATGCTCAACTATTATAACTTGTCAAGATGAGACTTCAGTTTTTCTGTAGGTAACGTGGGATGAAAATTGTTATAAAATTCCTGGAAAAACCTTTACTTATGTGCCTCTGAAACACAAATGCACTCACTCTATTGCTTGTATCTGTAGTATTTATTGCTGTATCCCCCGTATTGCATAGTGCTTGCCCCCAAACTTTATTCCTGAGTGCTGTGATGCACTTGTAAATAATCTCCATCTTGTTCTGTTACTTTTGCTCTCCAAGCCTTATTTTTTCCCTCTATTTTTTTTTGTTTAGTTGTCTTCTCCAGACTCTTTTCTCTACCTTCCTGAATCATAAGGAGATTACCCCAGACACAACAGTATGTACTCTATGCTCTTAGTCTTTCCTGGAGTTAATCTCGTTTTCAGCTTCAGGAAGGAAAAATCCCTGAAACATGACTATTACCAGATTTCCTTCTATCCTTGTGATCAGTGAACATCTGTCATCTGGCACGAAAGATAGATTCTTTTGAATACCTGGGCTGGTTTATCAGGGATTTTTAGAGAGAAAACTGTGTTTATGTCTTTAATTCCTTATTTTGATGCTGGTTCTCCACCCTCTTAACACCTGGGCACAGGTATGCTGTATGGCATGCTGAACAGGTGTGTTCAGGAAGAACAATTGAAAATATATTTTGGATTATCTTGGAATATCAATAAAGATGGGTGTGGGAAAAAGAACCAAATATTTTTTTCTCTTTAGAGACAAATTATTTTATCTCTGTGTTATGAAAGAAGTGTATATGCATGGCAGTGCAAGATACAGTAATCAAAATAATGGGAAAAAATAGCTGAATCTGTAATTTATTTTAGTGCATTTGCTTTACTATATCACCTATTTAATTACATTTTAATCACGGAGTGAGGAAGTATGTTCTGTGAGGAAAAAAACCCAGTAACAATGATTTTTTGCGTAGTACTTTGAAAAAAAACCCAACCAAACATCCACCTTGCTTGTGGATTATAATTTCAGAAATCTTTAGTGATGAACACTGAAATAATAATAAACAAAAACATAAATAATAATAAACAAAACCTAAAAAGAATTTTACTTGACATATCTGAGAAACTGGAAACAGCATAAATAAGTAATGTTATTCTGTGGTATGTATACACAGCATTGTGTGCAGCCTTTTCTGCAATTTTTATTTTCTGCAAAGTCATATGTTTTTAGCTGGGATTGTGGCCTGTGCCAAGTGGTTCACCTTGTCTTGTGTAATGAGTATAAACAACTGGTCACTGCACTGACCAATGAAACTAATAAAGATGTATGGCACTGTGCTTGCTTAGGGAGTCACATACTCACTCTTAAACTATATGTGACATTTATACCAAAGTAACATGGTTCCAAACTCTCTCACTCTTTGCTTACAAATTCTGAAGAAGAACAAACTATTTGACTGATGGTTTGCTAAATTTAATATGCTTAGCAAGTGAAATTATTACCTACTCTAATGCTGTGTAATTATTAAGATACACTGCTTTTAAAAATACCAAGTGAATAATATTGATTTAGTGAACTGCTATTTAGAAAAATGCCAGCAAAGGAGGAATATTTTATTTTAGCTGCCTTAGAGCTGTAATGGGTCTGTACTGAGATATGCATGTGGAAATAAATTATGCACAAGGTAAACTATTTCGTTATACAGTACCCATAATATTAATTAAGCTGTAATTTTACCAACAAAGCTTTAATTTAACAAATAAACAGGAATCATCTGTACTGTTCTTTGAAATATACAACTTTGGGGCTGTAATAAAACATTCAGGAGCACCTGCAATTAATTTTAAAGCAAGTAGTGGGACTAGCAACTTTAAAGGGTAATTGCAATTTATAATTTATTTATTTGACTTATACTGGATATAATTACAGTTATAATGCATTATTATTTTCATTCAAATGTTAGATCTATCTAGTTTACATTTAAAGTGGGCCGATTGGAGTAATAATAGCATATATATTTTCTACTCTTCACAACAACATGCGAACTAATAGATACAGATGAATCATTGTCATCCAGAGCAGTTCCAAAGACACTTTAGCTTACATTAAAATAGATGTATGTATTTTCTTTTGATCAAGACATTTATGCTATGTTCAGAAGTTCTGCAAATGTCACATTTTAACAATAAACCTACTAAAGTATTGGGTGGTATTGGTATTGGAGTATCATGTCTGATGATTTTGCTAGAAATGCTAAAAGCGGCTGATTCTGGCTGTCCTGTTTGCCATTTTCTTAAAAGAAAATTTTCAAGACCATTACACTTTTCAAATTCTATTTGTGATTTTTATTTGTATTTTTGTGTGGAGAAAGAGAAGTGAGAGAAATACTGGTGCAGAAAAAAGGAAGCAATTATATGGGCCTGTTTTGTTTGTGGCTAAGAGAATGCTGAAGTGGCAGATTTGCAAATTTGTAAGCGAGGAAAGCTTAGTGTTCATCTTTATCAGCCAAAGTGGTTTCTTGTTAGCTGAGCAGCAAGCTAGAAAGCGACCGATTTTGACAACATAATTTACATCTTTGTATAAAACTATTGCTGGCAGCCGAACTAATTTGCGCTGGATTAGGTTGTTTGTCTCTGCTGCTGACTAACCATGCAATCTATCAGGGACCGTTTTCAAATATCACTTTTCAACTGTGCCCTTGAGAGGAGGAATTGATCGGGAATATACAGAGTAAAATTACTCCAATAACTTTATAGAAAAAACAATTACTGAATCATACAGATGTGAATAATTCTGAAGAGCTGAAATAAATGTAATGAATTTAGCTCTGTGCCTATCTTAAACATACACATGCCCGATGTATTAACATAAACCAGTCTTTTGTTTGTTATTTTCTTGTTACTTTGAACACTAAGGGAGGTTTGTGGTGCACGTATGGATACTGAACTACACTAACCTTCTGAAATACAGTCTGAGTTGTGTTTGTGAGATGATCTTTTCTTTCAACCACACTTGGCAGTTCCTTCCCACAGAACTCATAGGAACGTTCTCTGTTGTGTAAGTGCAGAATAGCTTTGCCAGCTTTTCCAGTAGAATTGCTAGTTTGAGTTTGATGGCATATAATGAAAAGAAGTGCCACCAACACAAATCCATGCATAATGTATCATGTATTCTACATACAAACACACCTTCAATTTTATAACAGGAAAAAATACTATGGTTTTTTTTTTTTTTATTATGAATGTGGCAGTGTTCTCTTCCTCTCCTCTAAGATTATGGGTAATAGAACAATGTAAGGGAGGAAAACCTGGTTTTGCAGCTGATAACCAATCCTTAGTTGTTTATAAGATGCTCTAGATTAGCTAGCAAACAAAAAACCATTAAGCACCTATTATTTTAAAGCAGTGGATACATTTTTCATCACATTTCTCTGATGAATTTTCACTTGTGCATCCTGCTGGAGGTAATTAATTGCTTTCAGTTCAGAGGAGTAATAATGCAATAAATTATGCTGGTATTTCTTGTCAGGGAAGAATCATATTGCTGCTTCCTTACTAAAGCAGGACTAATAATGTAGCTGGAGCCACAGACTTAGAAAGTACCTATACCATTAAAATTTATGTAAGAAATCAGAAGACTAACTACTCCCTAGAATTACATTAAAAATCTGATTCTTCTGTGTAAAAGTGGCCTCTTGTGATGACAGCGCAAGAAATAGGAGACTGATGCTGTGTCTTCATATATATTCCTTTTTTTTTTATTTGACCTTGGGCTTGTTACTTAACCTGCCTATGCTTCAGTTCCCTAGTTATGAAACAAGGATGATGGTACTGGCATTCACATTGACCTTGAGGCTTTACTAAATTAACATTAAAGTTGCTTGATAGTGTAAGGAACAGGAATCCAGGTCAATTATTTCATGGTTATCGATGAGTACATCTGCTGACATTATTCCTTTGGATTGTAGTACTCCAAAGAGAATTATTTTAGGTAACATCGTCGTATCAAAATAGTTACTTATAATGAAACATAAGTTAAATAATACTGTTGTTTTGAGTTATGTTTTAGTTGAGAAAGAATGGACAAATGTGTTAATGCCTAGGGAAAGGATGTTCCAGGTGATAGCTAATGCAGAGCTGGTGTGCAGAGTGGCCAATGCTTAGTGGTAATAACACCTTGTAATCATTAAAATAGCTTTTAGCCAGTAGTTTCCAGGTTGGCAATTCAGTGGCCAGGTAATATGTAGCGTTGAGTGATGTTGCAGCATCTGTCTGGTGTCCAGGTTCTCCAGAAAGCAGTGTGGACATGACAGATGATCATGCTTGGAAACAATTCCCATTCTGAAGTTGCAAAAAACTATAAGGTTGGTAAGCTAAGCAGTCACAAGAAATATTAAATATTCATCTCTGTAAACGTAACCTATAGTAATTAAAAAAACAAAACACCCTAAGCTTTTCAATACTTGTTTCTTATTGGAAATCTTCCATATGATTTAAGAAAAACTATCATGCTGACTTTGCAGCCGCTGTTGCAAATACATATATGGGTAACTAAGTGCTCTTTCTCCCTCTCTCACTCAAAGAAGACTGCAAATAATAAAAGGATTGCACCAATGCATTCTTCTCTATCAGGGATGGAGACTGTGTAATGGACATATCACCCAAGGGACTGCAACATGGGCATGCATGCCTTGCATGCCTCCATTTCAGTAGGTGCAGGAAAAAGATCAAAAGGGGACATGTACTACCAGTCAATTCACATGCATTTGTTAACAGCATGTAAAAAGTTACCCTTTTGTCAGAATCTGGAATGGAGTTTAATGTAGTAGGCACAGTGAAGCAGAAAAGTTTTATTTTTTTCTTTCATACTTCACCTCTCTACCTTCCTTCTTCTAACCTTTCTTCACCATTCCCACTCCCTGGTTCTTATTGAAGTCACCCTGGTTCCACCTCCACATCAGCTGACTTTCAATTGCCTCCTGGCTTGCTTTTCATTGGTTTACAGAGAAATAATTTCTCTGCTTTTTTTGATTAATCCTGTTCTCATTACTGGTTCCTTACTCAAGCTTTCCGAAAGGTCACTGCTTTGTCTGAGCAGGGGAAGCAGAATTTTGTCATTAGGGAAGAATGAGCTTGGCAAGTTAATTGTGAATGTTCTTCAGATTTCAAGAGAGTATGGATAAGTCTTCATTGATTTCTTCTAAAGTCTTTGATCTGATGAGACTTTAACAAGGATAGGAAGCATGCTAAGCAATTGATATTTAGTGAAGTTTTAGAAAAAACCCATGAATACTGAAGAAATTCAATGTCTCTGTTTAAAATTACTTGGACAAATTTTAGGACTTCAAAAGCAATGCCTTAAACTCTGACAGTTTTACTGGCTGGTGGATGATCTCTCTTTCTGAGCTGTCCTTTCAGGCATTCTGCTCTCTGTTTAACAGACTCATCATCAGAGTGTATAGTAGTTGGGAGCTGGAATATTTTAAAGTGTATTGATTCAGTTTTAGATAATAAAACAAAGTTGGCTACTTTTCTATGTCCTTCTAAGTAGATTGCAAGTATCAGTTTTTAAATTGGATGACACAATATGGGTGAAAACTTACAAGCAGACGAGGTATTGAGAAGTTATTGCCATGTTTGGCCTCAGCTCCACCAGTACTTCGCTGACTGCCAAAGTGTGCTTGATTTGTTCCAGTTTGGGGCCTTTATTTGCCAAGAATTTCAGATAAGCTGAATTATTACTCAAAGAATGGTAGTCTTATAATGAAACCTGAATGATAGGAAGAGATCTGGCATTTCATTATGTCTTTTGACCTAAACAGGGTTTCAGCTTGACCTTCTAGTCTACAGAAGCTTTTGTACTAAAACTCTTTCACTTGTCTTGGATCTACTGTTGTGTGCAAAAGTGAGAGCTGCTTGAATGGGATACTTAGGAGTTGAACAGCACAGCTTTATGGTCCTTTGAGGTTTTTTTGTTTGCCTGTCTTTTTTGGATTTGGTTTATGTGGGATTTTTTTTTGTGGTTTGGATTTTTTTTGGTTTATTGTGTAGGTTTTTATCTGTTTGATTTTTGTTTGTTTGGTTTGGTTTTTTGGGTAGGGGCAGGGGTATGAACAGAGTGAGACATTATTAATAACCCCCCCAAACCTGTAGTGTTTATTTCTACTCATGATTGCTGCACCGTGTGTACTCTGCTGTTTTTTCAATGCAAAATCAAATTCCTGCTTTTTCCACCAAGCTGTTGCCTACTGGTTTCAACAATGAATCTTGCAAGATTAAAGCCTTCAGAACTAAAAACCTGAGTTTTCATCTTTTGTGGAGAATACAGCATTCCCTATGCCAGTATTCTGTGAGAATGAAGTCTTGAATGAAGTGAGCCCAGTGAAAAACATTTCCCCCCTTTTCTGCTGTGAAGGTGGGAGAAGGAAACAATTGCAGGGAGATTCTTACAGTAGGTGTTGGCAATCTACAGTTTTCCTTCACTCTTCTGTCCTTTGGACTGTTAAAGGAAATGAGTGTTTAACTTCTAAATGAAACACAGAGTTTTGGGGAAGATATTCCCCATACTTGCCAACATTTTTTCTCTCTAGGCACAAATTCTTTGTGTTTAGAAATCCTTCCCCCCCCCCGCCCTTCTCATCCTTATCTTTGGCTCCCTAGCAAAGGCTGCAGTTCAGAGCTCTTCTGCTTTGCCAGATCTCCCTGCCCCAGCTACTGAAAAAATATCTTTTAGATCCTTGGGCCTCAACCTAACAGTTGTTGTGCCTAGCATCAGCCTTTCTGGTGACAAACTGTTCCCTCCTCTTGAGCTGCTATGTGGCACTAGACAGCTGAGGGCTATAAAATATTTGTCACAGAAGTGCTTTCACCTGACTGTCTCTGTTTTAGGATTGATGGCATTTTTAAAGGTAGATAAGACTGCTCAGCTGTTCCAGTTCTTTGTATGGTGCAAAGCTTTCCCCTTTTAATAATTTTTTACTTTTGAGATGATCATAACTATACTTTCAGAGTGGTGACAAGGTGTGAATTTTGAAAAAGTTGTTTGTTCCCATTCCATACCAGAGATAAAGCCAGCAAATATTGAAACCCTCAGCTTTTCCTGGGGATCTTGCAGGTGTAGGAGTGCTTTTAGGAATGCCAAATAATTTTGAAAACCCAGATAATCAGCAGATAAAATACTCCAATTACATTGTACAAAAATGGCCCTTGCCTAGAGTGCTTTGTGTGCTCAAAGGAGCTCAAAGGAGCTGTTTCTTCTTTTTCCTGTCTGTAGCTCACCCTTCCACCTGATCAAGGTTATCAGACAGTTTGGTGTTTGATGGACTTCTCCTGGTTCAGTATTGTTGAAAAAGAGAGAAAAAAAGGTTGGTGAGCAGTTATTTAGACTTGTGAGTGCTCTCCAGATATGCACTTTGGATATTTAATGTCTAAAATACATGTTTTGAGACAGGGTGCAAAAAGTGATTCATCACAGCATGCCATAATCTGATTTTGCAGTACAGACAGTGCAAAAAAAGAGAACTTTTTTCCAATTAGATTTGAATGTTAGTCATCTGGCCAACTACAAAATTCTCTTGCATATTGGCCAGAGTTGACTCCTCTGTGAAGAGTGTTAACTCACCTGTCTTCAGTTCAGAGTTCTAAATTTTCTTCTGGCTACTAGCAAGGCTTCTTAGTAATCATAAAATGAGTCAGGAAAGATTGCAGAGATGAGACTTCAGCTTTATCCTTATCTTTGACAGAATGTGTCTGCCCTCACTTTATTGATTGATGCCAATTTAGCAAACCTACTATTTTCACTTGCCTAGATATTTAGTTCATGTAGTGATAGGAATCTTGCAAGTTAGGTTTTTCTAATAATTTTCACTGAATTTTAACTTTTTGCCTGTATATATTGTTTTTTCATTAGTGATAGGTTTGAGCAACAAGATCTGAGTTACCTTACCCTGTGAATAGTTGGTTATCTTTCTGATCCAGCCTTTTAGCACCCTAAGAATGTTACTTCATCCTCTAAGTCCTACTTTGACAGAGTGGGCAAAAGATCCTTTTTGCCCAACAAATAAATCTGTTCTGTGACTGCTTGTTTTAAGACTTAGGCTGAGCTCTGTCCCTGAAGTATGGAGTGTAGTGAATGGAGAAATCTTCCTGCACTGCCAAAGCTTTCATTTTGTGCCTGTGATAAATTTAGACACTGCTGTAAGTAAGAAGTCTGTCACTTCTCCTCCTGCAGTCACAGTAAGTTCCATATTAAGCTTCAAGCTCAATGAAGTGTTGTGTAAAGCAGGTGGGGGTGCAGGCTCAACATCTGTGGGAATAATCTAGGTAAACATCCCATAATTTTGAAAAACATGGTGCTTTGATAGATATTCACAATGACTAGGCAAAACCCACATTTTGTTAGTGTCTTCTGCACTGCAGACTGCATACAACTGGTGAGATCCCAAGCTGCAGGGAGCCCTGTGAGTCTCCTGTGGATAAAGAGAAGCCCTTGGCAGTGGTGGAACAGCACCTGCACACAAAGCTCGTGTGCTTAATGCACGAGCCCAAAGATCAAAGATGCATGAGATCAAAAGACTCCTGGGTCTTTGTCCTTTTTTCTTTATCAGCCACCTTTGGTTGGCCTCTTGATGCGGGCTTCTCAGCAATGCTCTGTTTGCATGGTGCTGGAGAGGTGGCCTCGAACCTGATCTTAAGTGGCCAGTGTGGTTAGCCAAGGGCCAGCTGTAGCCAGCCAGCTCGGCCTCGACTCTGACCTCGCTGGAGATTCTTTCATCTGTCAGGCTGTCATCTCCAATGGCATCATCTGCAAGCCCTTTGCCAGGCTGCTTGCTGCTGATTCTCTCCTAGCAACTGTATCAAATTTTATTCTGCCAAAGAAGGTTCTTTAATGATGTTGTTTATGCAGACAAATAGTTAAAATTTCACATCTAATAGATTAAATATTGTAATCGCATAATTAGAAAAAATGTTACATGATTTAACATAGCATTTTTCTATTTATGTAAGTGACAACTAATGGTTTCTTTTTTCTCCTAGCTTTAGGAAAGATTCTTCAACTTTGTAATTTTAAAACATTTTCTCCTACACATGTCATTGTTCTTTTTAATAGGATCTGCCAGAACAACTCTGAGCAAAAGCTCTGCATTTTCACATTATTATCTCATTGTCTATCCCTAGTGTTATAGCCTTACTGTGACTTCCTAACTAATCAGCTATTTCAACTTTCATTCCATAAGCTTTATGTCTGAGTGTAATTAAATGAGCATTAAGTCCTTTTTTTACTAGCAAAGCCTGAAAGTTCTGATATTACAGTAATAAGTGTGAAGTGAATTTTGAATGGCATTTATATCCTTTCATGGGCTCTAAATGTTTGATTTGCATAACTAGTTAAAATGATATCAGAGCAGCATATTGATTTAATTCCATCTCAGAAAACTGTTAATTAATAATGATAATAAATGTGTCAGTCCTTTATTATCTGCTTTGAATTGGTGATGATGTCTATATTAATACTACTTCAGTAATAGACCTCTGCTGGCTATTGTTGGCAAAGCTTTGACGGCTTGAATAACTAGCAATCAGAATTTATAAAATTTATTGCAGATCAGATTTTAAAAAAATAGTCATTTTATCACATGTGTGATTTTATTAACACCTACTACTTAACATTTTTTTAAAAATAAATCACTAAGAACAGAAACTGGCAAGGCTTTTGAACAAAGAAGATTTGAATTTCTTAAATTTTTTTTTGTCCTTGCAAGTTAGAGTGTAAAGAATGAACACACTCCCTTCATGTAAAGGAGATAATGGAAAGAGCTATGCACATTTCAGGTTCCTTAACACTTTTACAGCAATATCTTTTAAAAAATCCCTACATATGCTAGGCATGTTGTATGGAAAAGAGATGCTTGGTCAGTAGAGGTTTTTTTTTATTGCTGTTGTTTTGTTATATGTTTTTAATAATTTTGTGATATGTGTTACTTCAACTGCTCCTTCTTATTTCAGAATGAAATTATATTATCACCTATTCATGTTTTTGCTATCACTGTTTAGTGTTAAAACAGAACTAGTTTAAGATCTTACTTTCCTTTTTCTGTTTTGGACTGTGGCAAAAGAGTGCTTTGTCTGTGCTATTTAAGACTAGATTTTGGTTCCTTTCTCAGCAAGGGACATTAACTGTCCTATTATTCAGCACCACACTACTTTATGAAACTGCATTACAGGTGTCTAGAAAGTGCTCAGCTTTTGTCAACAGATAATGTTCTGTACATTCCCTATTAGATGAGGAAATATTTAGGAAACTGACTTTGGAGGCACTGGATTTAGTTTGCATGGACCTTTAATGTAGGTCTTGAATCAATTTTTCCTTTTTTTTAAAAAAAGTGTCTTCTCCCTTAATGTTGTTTACTTTCCCTGCAGCTGGATACTTGGGCTCTTGACTTTTTCTATATGTGTTGTTTGTGCTAAAAACTAGAGCAGCAATTCAGCTGCTGATAAAACTTAATGTTAGTAGTACCCAATTGAAGACTCACCTGCCAATTTAATACTCTGATGGCAATTTTAATAAAAAAATTAAATTCTTAAGTATCTGAAATGTTTGTTTTCTTACAATCACTTGGAACAATCAGGCTCTTAAAATTAATGACATTTTCCTGTAGAGAAATAGTGCTGATTAATATGAGTAGCTCTAAGGACAGAAAAGAAGGGGGTGACAAAATACTGTCATACCTCTTGTTTTCTAAGCACAACGCTTCTCTACGTTACTTTCATGCAGTATTCATGGACAGCAGCGAACTTGTCTGCTCTGGTGTGAATAAACACCATATAAAAATGGCTCCATAGCACCAAACCTGAGCTTAAAAATCTTGTTAGGAGGGAGTTAAAAGCCCAGTACAGAGAAAAAAAACTGAATTTTACAAGTAATACTAAATTTCTGAGGATTTATTTTTGCACAACTGTGGTGATAACTGTGACAAGAAAACATTTTTTTTTTTTTGTTTTCTCACACTGCTAGTTTATTGTTACCAAAAATTCCATATAAACAAAGGATTTTTATTTTTTTTTGGTAGCGTTAAAATTTTCAATTTAACCGGTGAAACTCTTTGTGCTTCTGGGAAAACACTATTGGAAGTGCATTGCTTTCTGACAATTCTTGTGTGTCAATTGAGCTACATTTAGCAAAATTTTATTCTGATTTTACACAATGGTAGAATAAGGCTCTAGTTCACACTTGTGCTATGATCTTTAACCAGCACTGTGGTGCATGGTGATGATGACTCAAATGAAAATACTGGCTCTCTCTAAAAGAATGGGCAGGGAAGCACAATTTGAATGGTGAGCGTTCTGAGTACCTACTAATAAGTGCATGTTTCAGAAAAGATCCACCAGTCTCCTACACTGTTTCAAACACTGAGATCCATCTTTATCCCCATGTCCATGTGGACAGATAGTGAGTGCTTGGATGCCGTGTTCTCCCTCCTGAGAAGGTCAGATCTGTTCTTCGGAGCTCCGGGAAGGCGATACCATGTGTCCAGTCACCCCCAATACACTCACTCCCCAAGCAATGGGAATTTGGTCCACTTCCACTAAGTGCTTTGGCCACCTGGTTTGCATGGAGTTGGTAATTTTAATTTATTTCCTTTTCTGAAAGCCTCCTTCAAAAGTTTGTTAGCCTTTGAAGCTCAGAGAGAGACACTGTGGAAGTCTAAGAATAGAGACAAAATGTTGTGTTGTTTCCTTTGTCAGTGGGTTGCCCTTTTATGTATTTTCTAAGTTCCTGACAAGATGATACATGTTGAGATTAATAGCCATCAGTTACATTTAAAAATGCCTTTTCTTTTCCTGTAATGATTTTCTAAATGACTCTGATCTTAAGCTATAATGGGGTATCCATATAGAAATTCTAACTAGTTTTTCAGAATTCATCTTTGTTATATTTGTTTAAGCACAAAACATTGCAGCAGCCTCTTAAGACACAGACAACATTACTAGTCTTGAAACTTCATAAAGGGAACAGAGGGAGGTTAACTATCCTTGCTGGAGTTTATCCAGGGCTTTGGAGTTAAAATCCCTACTGGTGGTTTGTTTCAGTTTGCTTTGCTTGTTTTGTTTCAGGATTTCTTTGTGGTTTTCTTTGTTTTGTTTTTTTTTTTAATGCCAATATTACACATTTTGTAGATAAAAGCATTAAAAAAATCTTGATTTATTGAATTATGTTTGGAGGTTTTTTTTGTTGTTTGCATCTTTTTTTCCTGCGCTAAATTCAATGACTCCACTCTCACAATGTTGGGTGGGGAGGCGTAGGGCTGGCAAATGATTTCAACTTGCACTTTAAAAAAAAAGTTGCATAAAACACGTTCACCCCGCATCCCTCTGCCCCATGTCCCCCTTCTACCCCCAACTTGTCTTCTGTGTCTCCCACAATTTTATGTGAACAGTGAAATATATTTATGGTTTTCTCCATTGGCATAAATCACATGTAGGTGACAATATATCCAAATAACCTCTTTGATGCATGGTTTTTGTTAATAATTATGTGCTGCTAATAATTAACAGGTGTGTGAAAAAATGAATTAGTAATGAGGAGAGAGTTTGTAAGCCGTCTGTTATCATCCCTTGACAAATGCAAGCAAGGGCATAAGCTGAATACAAAGGCCCTTGATTATAGTTTAATGGTATTTGATAAGTTAACCCCTTTTGTCACATAATGATGCTGAGCTTTTATTGTGGGAAGTTTGCTGTGTTACAGTGGCAACACCTTTTTTTTTTAACCCAGCCTTTTAAACAAGAAAGTAGTCAATGAAAAATCCAGAGCATCTAGAAATTACAATTTTGGACACCTTTTTCAAAGTAACTTAAGACATTTTTTAAATTTTATTTAGTATTTGTTCAGTGATTTTTGAAAATAAGTTTTCATGGGCTTTTCCTCAAATTATGGGAGCAGGTGGATCTGTAAACTGTCCATATAGCCTGAATTTCAGTCCTTCAGACAAGGAACACTTTCAACTATCTGCAAGAGGGACTGTTGTGCCAGGGAAGCACGAGGTCTCACAAGTGACCATTTTATTCTCTTAAGCATGAAAAATATACTTAATGGTTTTCATGAAAGAAAGTGAGATTTTAATTGTGGTGTGGCCTCCAAAAAATGCTCAGCAAATTCTTGTTTTCAATAGCTGAGGTCCTGGTTTAACTGTATGCTTCTACCCAGTTGCTGTTCGTGGATAAAGGTAACAGACAATGATTTAAAATTTGTCTCTAAAAAGAAAAAAGGCTGTTTGTTTTTGCCCAGATAATTTTGTCAGACCTTTATATTGTTATGGTTTATCCGCTATTTGGTATTTATTTTTATGATTGATTTATAATGTTTTAGTCCACCTTTATTCCCTGAGGTCCTTTTCTTTCTCTTATATTCATTTCATTTTTCAGAAGTCCTCTTTAAGTCTGTAATGTATGTCTATAAATAGATCTTTGGCTTCAGAACTTGAAATTAAGATACTAAATTTATGAGAGAAGAATATCTAGAAAGACATTATACTGTGCTCATGACCATTGAGGAGCTTGAAAGGTATAATATTCTTTACCTGAAAAGAGATCTGGATCTGCAAAGCAGGGTGGCTGCAGGCATTTCTATTTAGTATTTGAAATGTGTTTTCTTTTGTGTTGAGAGACAATCAAAAAAACCTACTGCCTTGTTGCTGCCATATTGTCATCTTTGCTGGCAATAATGGATATGTGAAACATTGGGGAAAGAGAGGAAGAAAAACTTAGACCGTTTGGGATTGCAAATGTAGGGACAGCTTAAATCTGCCAAAACTTAGTTTGTTACTGTTGGTTTTGAGACATGGCTTTAGGAGAGATCAGTCAGATTTCTGTGCAGTAGCTTTGTGTTGAGTCAATAGTATCTTTCAAGAAGACTATGGAGAAAAAAGATCTTCTATTATTAAATTATTCAGAAGAAAACTGCTCTTGAAAACTCTCAAATGCTGATTAATTTTTCGATGTTTTATTGACAGATTATCCTGTTTCCTTCATAAACTCTAGCAGAAGGTCTCCTGTGATTTGAAAGAAAGACAATGTTTTTGGGTCAGTGCTCATTCAAGGCATGGCAGTCAATGGAATATTACTATTTTATTCTAAAGTATTCTAAAGATACTTAGGTACTGCAGGATATTAGACAAGGTCAGCCTAGTACCTGAAATCAGTGACTGCAGTATTGGAAGGAAGAAGCAGATACTTCTGCATGAGCTCTTGTGAAATTTGGGGAGCCTTGCTAGATAATGAAGTTCACCAGTTTAGCACTGACCTATCCTTAAATACAGTCTTTGGAATCTTTCTGTAACGTGGAACTCATGTTCTTTGATATATCATATTAGGGTTCCATTTTTTTTTAATAGATAACTTTTTGGAAAAGTATGTATTTTCAAATACTCTGAGATTTGCAAGGATGTGTCCTTTGTTATTTGAAGGTGGGATCTGACTCTCACAATTTGGTGTTCCTACATTCCTGTTAGTTAACGGAAAGGAGTTCCCAGCTGCTTAGTTTGAAACTCGTGCATGTTTGTCATCTTTGTGCCTTTTTTGGAGTACTGTTTTCAGTGATCCTTTTGGGGAAGTGGAATTAGCCTAACTCATGTGCCTCCCAGAACTGGAGACACATGTTGCCTAAGACTGCACGTGGTGCTGTTGGAACCAGTCACTCGGTCTTTATTTTATTTGAGTGAACACACCTGATGTCCAGCTTGTGCTCTGACCTTGGGGAGGGCCTGCAGGCCCACCCTGCCCCTTGGGGAATTCAGTCAGTCTCCACAGTGGCTTACTGCATAGACTGTCCCCTGGGGTTTTTTTGCATGTATCAACAAGTTGGTTCGGTTGTAGCCAGGTGAGAGTTTTGGCTGGCAGGTCTATCATATTGTGTAATTTTGAAACAGAGAAGTTAGTTGAGAAAGTGTGTGTTGCTAATCAGTTTGGATGACTGAATGCTGTCTGAGAAGTCCCTGTATAGGTAATGAACCCAACCTGCTCAAACCTATGCAAGATCAGTATCAAAGCCAATGCTTGCAGTTTCTTTGCTGTGTTTGTATAATGTATATGGTGAATGACTGGTCTTCAGCCTTTTATTGCCACTACTTTTGCACAGTGAGCTAAAATATCCATCTCTTTATCTTCCAATTCTTCATTTCCTTTTTTATAAGCGACTTCCCAAAGGGGAGCCTTGCATTTGTTAACTAGTGTTCAGTGACTGGTGCGTCAGCTCAGCTGTGCAACATGCCAACACTAACTGCTCCTAAATAACATCTATTTGCATAGTGCATTGAGTACTGTGAACTCTCCTCTCATTAAGTGTGTGAGAACTCTCGCTCAACCAGAAACACTAAAAATTGACTTGCACTCCTGTGGGGTTTTTCTACTGTGAGTCCTTCCAGTGTATTACAGCACTGTGACACTTTGTGGGGTGACGTTGCAATGAAGGAAAGGAATAATGTAGAGGGATCGTATGCCTGAGCTTCCCATGTAAACTGTTTCCTATGCTCTTCTCCCTTATTCTGCCCTCTTACACATTTCTACATGTGGGAACTTAATGTTTTTGGTAATATTTCAACAATAGTCTTTTAATGGTAGAATGAGAAGGAAATTAATAATCTATTGAAAACACCTCATTGCCAAATTCAGCGCTCTTGAACTTCAGTTGTGCAGTTCTTTGTGTGAAATTATGTAGTGATGTCCAGCAATATTTTATTACAAGTTATGTTTTGTAATACTTGAGCAATATATAACTGTGATCAATGTTGTGACCTCAGGGAAATTGCTTATATAATTACAGAAAGTTTACAGTAGTAAGACAAGGAATGGGGGAAAATATATCACTGTAAAATATAAATATGTTTAAATTACATTTAGGATTTGGAATAGTTCCTTGCTTGTGTTTTACAGAGTAATCTGTGATTTAAATCAGGTTTAGTTGTGGGGTTTTTTTTCTAAATTGGGTATTATAAATCAAGAGTAGTTGCTGCATATAGCACACAAGAGGATTTCTTATACATTTTAATGTTGCATAAGTAAGAAATACCAGTAGTTCAGCAGTAAAATTGCAAATGTAAGCAAAAGTGAAGATTTTTCTAAATTTAACTAGGTTGCATTTGTTTAGTAAACTCTAGCAATAATTTACTGTTTTATTGCATTTGCTGTTGAGAACTTGCTAGCTTTAAAAAGAGGAGGGGGAGATAAAGGAAGGAGCTATGTTATAATTGCTCTGGAACTGGGGGGAGTAGATAGAAGAGGGGAAAATACTAAACAGTCTCATTCAATAAGTTAAAGTAGAGAAAATAAATCTTGGCAAGATAATATGTGTCTGCAGAAGACTAAGGAACTTCTGGTAATGTGCATTCTGTATTTCGAGATAGAACAATTCCCCATAAAAACATCAAGCTCAAGATGTTGTAGTTATTCCTTAAGTCTTTGGAGACATGAAGGAAAATAGGCAGCTTTTCTTATTAGTGAATTTCTAGATGTTAAAAATAGAAATTCTGGTAGTTATGCTTTAAAACAAAATAAACACCTTTGTTTTGTAAATAAGGGGGTTTAAAACTTGATTTGAATTTGCTCTACAGTTCTGCCTATGCATGCTTTATCTGTGGGTAGATTTCTATATCTCTTGCTCTGTTAATATAAAACCTAGCTTAGTTTAACAGTGGTTTGAAAGAAGTGAACACTGGGATTGGTCTGGATGATGTTGATTAATAGGTGTGTGAGGGTGAAAGACTCCAGGGCCAAGCAGTAGGTCCATCTTGGTGGCATCTGATGTTGATTGGCTTTGTCCTGCGCGGCTGCGCTGGAAGAGCGGACATTAAGATTAAGTGATGCTGTCGTGTTGAGGAGCGCTGCACTGCATCATTCTGGGAAGAGACAGCTGTGGTGGTTAATCCTTCATCACCAAGGGAGTGCTGCCAGCAGAAAGATATACAGCCAAAGATAACCCTCCATAACTTGTGCTAAAGATCAGAAAACTTTGAATTCACATCCATCTGCTTAGTCTGGGGTGAAGATGAAAGATAGGCAGAGTAGGAAATAAAAAAACCTCCTGTGGGATTAATCTTAGACAGAATATGCAGCACACGCTGAAAAGGCAGCAGCTAAATTTTTGCATGTATCTTGAAGGAAATGGATCATTCCAAATCCAGAAATTTAATTTCATTTCAATTGCTTTAATGTTCCTACTCATGATGCTCATTTAATATGTACACCACATTCTTCCTGGAAGCAGTTCAAAGGTGCCAGGGTTCATAGTGTAAGGTTTAAAAAAGACAAGCATCTCTGCATTTCTAACTAAGTGATGCAGTGGAATGGATGACAATGGAGCTTTTAGCATAATTTGTGGTAGAGAACTTTGTTATTTACTTTTATATTTAGCAGGTCAATTCCAAATTGTTATACATCAGATGAGAATATATTCTGCCTTGAATAGTTGTGAACAGAGCTATATTGTTATGCATAATTTATTCATACAAAGTGAGAACCGTTACAAAGACTTGCTCAAGTTGTCATCTTTGGAAATTAATTGATATGAAAGAATAAGAGAGCAAAAGGAAAGAGATATGAATATATTGCTTTGGAGGGAGTCTTCTAAGCAATAACTAAATTAATAAAATACAGTTGAAAAGTAGCAGTTAGTGGTAATAATTTGATACATTAATCCATTATTTTAATGTAGGCTGTTGTTTTAACATGCATTTTAAACCTTAAAGTAATATCTTAAAAAGTTCTGTGCTGAATAGCAGAGAAAAGGTGGAAATGCACATTTAGTTATTATCATGGTGATAGCTATTGCTGTGAGGAAAATGGAATATTTCTTTTAGCAGGCTGGTTGTTGGGTGGGGGTGGAGGTGGAAATGCTCCCTGTTAGAGCCTTGGTGCCCGGAGGAGTGGAATGTCCGTGATGGGCAGGAGCAGTGCTCACTGAGCCTGGCCTCGGGTCTGCTTCAGCTGCAGTTGGGCAGTCAGCGTTTTGGGGAACCTCATGTTGTCTGTCTGTGTGCTGCAGGGTGTCTGTAGGAACTACTGAAAGAGAAGTTAGTTAGCTGAGTGAGGCTTAGTTCTTGCCTTGGATGAAGCAAATCCAGAGTGAGGAGCGTAAATCCGCTGATGTCTTCTCAAATGTTAGACGAGATGGTGTTTTAGTTTTTGTTTTCTATTGATTGTATTCACTTTCCTGTAATCGTGAAAATGCCAGTTAAAACAGAAGAGCATTTCATCGTTTGCAGAGAAAGTTTCACTTTTAGTTGTATCACCAGTGTCCCTCAAAACAATCTGAACTTCCTGTCTCCCACACTTGTGTGCTCAAATGTAAAAAAATCTTGTTCCTGTTCCTCTTTTTAAATTTTTTTCCAGAAATGTTTGTGTTTATTTTAACAATTGGTGTTTCTAGATAAATTAATCATACATTTAAATCTTAGGTTATGACATCTCTCACGTAAAGGTCTAATATCTATTAACACGTCATTTGAATTTAATTAGAAATAATGAACCCAAAAGATACTAGTTGATATCATATCGGACAAGTGTTTCTAAGCAGGCTAACTGTGTTAGTGAGTTAATTTAACATGGCAAAAATTCTAATTACTTAGGTATCTACATTACAGTATTATCTTGGAAATTAAAATGGCATTTTTGACTGCTAAAAGCAAATTGGAAAAAATTCAAATTAAGATAGGTGTTGGGAGGAAGAAGTGTATAAGCCTGCAAATATGTGAAAAATGGCTACTGCCTTTTCTTAGTAACCAACTGTTCTGCATAGTCATTAGAGGAAGAATAACAAATAATGCTCACAGAAGGAATATAGACTGAATGTAAGGAGAAATTTTCTCACAAGAAGTACTGTTAAACATGAAAATAGGAAAATGAGTGCACGCTTTCACAAGTTTGTTTTTTTTTTTTTAATTTTACTAAAAACTACATAAACTTGATTATTTCAACAAGTATGGGATGCGTTAGGTGATCTTTGAGTTCTGTTTTTTCCTAGTTTTCCTCTGATTTTAGATTTGGTGATGGCTTAACATTGCATCTTAAAAGTACTGGCAGTTTGGAGGTTAACAAAAATGACCAATTCTTTGTATAATAATTTATTTGTCCAAATACTTAGTGGAATGCAGGTTGAAGTGAGCAGACTTGTACATGATGAACACTAAAATGCCAACAGTTAGAAAGGAATGGGTTAATACTTTGACTAATGTTGTAGGTTTATAAGAACTGGCCCTTCTCTTTGTTCTTTTTTATCATATACATTTATCATGTTCAACCTGGCAACTGAAGCAAATAGCTATTTAAGTTGTAAAAAATGAATCACTGTGCAATTTCTTGAACTGTATGATATAACCAAGCTTAATAATATTATACAACAGAAGTTGTAAGCCTAGGGATATTTTTCCCCACTTTAATTTTTTTTTTTAAATGAGCCATGAGCATTTGCTTCTTTCTGTATGGAAAACCAAAGAGCATTGAGATGTGTTTAACAAAGCTGTAATTTCCTGCCCACTGGTAAGGACTAACAGTGAGTGCTTACCTTCTGCTGCTGCATAAATAAAGTATATTTAGAAATGGTTGAACTGTTGGATTGTGTGAAGATTTGGAATGCAGGCTCTTTGGCTTTAAACCTTCTTTAAAAGTGACAGAGAAAAATAAAGTGTGAACTTACTCATTAAAAGGAAAAAGATGCTGTGGGAAGAATCCTCTCTGCATCCTCTCGGCAATATAGACCAAAAGGTAAAAACTAATATGTGTTTGTTGTGTCAGCATATTTTCACACTGCTGGACGTTGCATGTTTACAGCTGGTTCTGATGCAGCTGTCATGGTACAATTGATGAACATCATCATTTAAACTGTAAAAGAAAATATCTTGGCATAGAGGAACATGATAAAGTGCCATCTACCAGGCATTGTGGACATATGTAGTCACCATTTCCTTTTTCTCCTCACTCTTTGCATTTCTTTGCTGCCCTTGCCAGAATGTGCAGAAGCCATTGGGAGCAGCTCAGCCCAGCCTCCAGCCTTCTAATATCACTTTGGTAGTTGTCAGATCATATGAAATGTCAAAATTCATGTGGCCTTCGTGAAGAGATATATTTAGTACAGCTGCTGCATACCTACGTAGTATCTCTGACATTGACATATTAGTTATGCTGTCTTTTGCAATCTGATATCTTTAAATTTGCCACCTTGTTAAGTTTTGATTAATGTGATTCCATTTCACTAAAGTAATTGGCTTGGCCTGTTGTAGAAAATAATCAGCCTTTCTACGGAACAAATGCTAGAACATGCTAATGAGGGAGTGAGTTCGTTAAATTGATGGCGTGGAGTGACAGTTATTAATGATTGTTATGATAAACAGACGAGTGCGAATTGGGATGAGTTGGGCAAAAGTGACAGTTTAAAAATAACGTATATTGGAAAGTACTAACGAAGTAATATACTGTTAGGAAAACAATCATGCAAGTTGTCAAGGGAAGAAGTGTAATTATACAGCTGCACGAGCTGCCTGGGAGGACAGGGACCTGGCTGATAATGGACACGTTTTTTGTTGGCAAGGGGAAAATATGTTATGGCAGAGAGGAGTACAGATTGATAAATTAATTGGCCTTTCTCATTGTTTCAAGAGCAAACTTGGCCAGCAATAGCCAAGCAGATTAGGTAAATAAATGAAGTGACCAGCTCTTCCTCTGCATCTGACCCATTCCCTGCCCTTTCTTTTTAATCCACCTATGCATGAACTGCCAAGTCCAACTGCCTGTGGTAGCAATGTTTGCATAAATATAGCTCTCCTGAAAATATTTATGGCTTTTAAAAAAGAGATGCTTTGTCTTCCAAAGATTTTTGTCTTAAGATGAAGGTTAATTTTAATGCCATCGGCCTTATGCAATGTGGTATGAAAGTACACTGATTTTTAAAGTGAAATTTAGACAGAGCTGTCCATCTGGAAGCTTGCAAGGAAAAATAAAGATTGCTAGTAGGAGTGTTTGGGAGGTAGAGGTATGGTGCTACTTCTGCTTATTGTTGCATAAGCTTGGTGCAAAATGGCTTCAGGTTGTTGGCTGTAGGAGAAAGACATTTGTGTCTCTGAGACTGACAGCAGTGCCATACATAATTCAGCTGTCGTATTGTCCATGTAGTAGAATCAGTGGAAAAGCAGAGGATAAATGTGGAATACTTTCCTAATAAGTATAAGGAGCCATGGGAAAGATTCAGTGTGGATAGTGATACTTCAGCTGCTGTGGTTAATAAGAGTACTAGGTAGCACATTCTGGATCCCTTCAGTCTCTGTTCTAATGCAGAGGACTGGGGATTCATTTGGGCAGGCACAGAACTGAGTGGTCAGTGCTGTTGCCCTTTTTCTACTTGCTTGTTTGCACTGCCTTGCATTTAAATATTTAGTTTCCTCCATGGAAACATGAGCAAATTACCATATTTTTCATAAAGATGGAGGAAGTGATTTTGAGAAAGTTGGCTAAGAGAAAGCACTGTTATCACTGTCAAATTCCATCTGCTCAGGACACACCAATGAATAGAAGATGGAGAAGAGTTTAGATTCTATATGACAGCCTACAGCCATATCAGCACTGAATGGAGCCTGTAAAATGCTTACTTAGCCATTTTGCTAGATGTTTTACTGGATTCAGCTTGGTCTTGGTCTTGCAAGGGCTCCAGTAATTGTGTTACCAATTCCTCATGACAACCCTCAAGAACACAATCTGTTCATGAATCTTGCCATGTTTCCTTTGCTGCATAAGCATTAGTTTGCATAGTCTTAGACTCGTGAACACTGATTCACTGGATACAATAATCTAACCAAAATGAGCAAGGATAATTTCCTATTTAGTAATTAGGTCTAAGCCTTTTTCCTAATAGTGTTACAGGGGAAATCCCTGCAGTCCTTGTTTTTCACTGTTAGCAAAAGGAAGAAATATATAAATAAATTTTTGTTTCCATAGAACTTATCATTTTCCTAATAGTGTCATAGGTTCAATGTGTCAGGTATAGCTTAAGAAACTGGTAGTTAGTAGCTTAATGCAATTTACTGTGTGTAGATTTTATCATACTGAACCTCATTGTTCCATTCAGGACATGTACACTAGTGACTTAAAAGCCTTTTTTAAAAAACAAAAATGTACCAATTACCAGTTTACTTTGTAACAGAGTGAATACTGGTACTAAATTCTGTACTATACTGCACTTCTTTGGATGAAGAAGTCCATCATATCACTTCTTGAATATCTTAATGTATTAAACTGTTACCTAAGCCTAAATTAGATTATAAAAAGCAGCCTTAACAATATCTTAATATCAGCATGCACAATTTTGGTTCTTTCTCTCAACAAAGTATGTTGTTTATACTTTGCTTCCATGGTCAAGCTGTTAATTCAGGTCCTTAGCCTTGTTCTGTCCAGAGAGCTAGTATTGCTCCTGCTCTCTCTGACTTTTAGCATGTGTCTGCATCACCCATTTAGTCTGGCTTAGGCTTGTGCTTTGGAGGCAGCACTTTTGCTCTTCCAGGTGTTTGGATATGCAGAGTCTGGATTCTTTTCAAACACAGTTGAACTGGAAGATGTTCCTCAGAGTTGCATCTGATATGCTCCATCTGCTGCTGAGCATTCAGTCTTTGGAAACAGCTCAAGTCAAATAGCCATTAAAATCCTCTAAAAAGCATCTAATGTTGGACATTGGGTCCTTAGCATTCATTGTTTTGCTCTGGAGGTCTGCTCCATTTGGACCTCACTGTTTGCTCCTATGGATATAGTCCTCATCATACTTTAAACTGAATCTTCATATGACATTACTGTTCCTTTATCCTTTTACTTAATCCTGTGTTTTTTCTTCATTTCTGCCTTGCTGCATTGCTTGTATCTGTCTATTATTTTACTTCAGGACTGGAGCTTGGCCTTTGTACTGTTTTTGATTATGCTCCAGTTTTTATTTTTCAATCACTTTTGAGAAGTCTCTGTGGTAGTCTTTTGGTAAGTCTGACTTGACTTGGCTTTCTTTGAGACAGCATTTACAATAGCTATTTCCCTAAGCAGAGATGTCAAAAGAAACAATCTACAGCTGATCTAAAAGTTGTGAAGGGAGAGGCATTTATTTTGGCCTTATTCTGAACTATATAGGTGTAGAAAAGCCTAATTTATTTTTGTCATGGCATAAGAAATATTAAGATAGTGAATAGGAGGTTGTTTTGAGCTGTAGAAGGGAACATTAGGTGGCATATAGTTCACAATGTGAATCCAGCCTGTGTCCAAACAATATGTATAAATAATTTACAGTATTAGCAGGAGTCACACATCTTTGAAGATCAGCATGTTGCTGCTATATGCAGATTTGTGCTTCTGACAATAGCTTTGCTTTGTGAATAGACACCTATTGTACTAACTCTTTTAAGATAATTATGGTGTACCTCTCTGAGGCTTTTCCTTATGGGGAAATAAAGCATGTATTTTTAGATTGTTACTTATGGAGATGGAGTGCCAGTGTATGTCTTGCACGATCTCCCCAAGTAAGTGTGGATGAGTAAATTCCTGGGTGGGGGAATGGATGAAGCTGGTGGAGGTGACCAGGTTTGGCCAGCAGGAAGGGCCTGCCAAGCTCATGGCTGTGGAGCATCATAACCCCGTGCCACACTGAAGAGAGAACTGGCTCAAAGAACAGGCAGTGGGAGGTCTGGTGGTATCAGAGAGAACAGGAAGACAGAAGTGATTAGTCCAGGTATTTGTAGTCACAGGATTGCAGTGAACCTGTCAGGACATATGGCCTCAAGGGGAACTGCTTCAAAGAAACAAAACATTTTGTGTTCTCCAGCTGTACAGAGAGATGGTCATTCTTCCAGTTATCCTGTTTTTAGTATTTATTTCTGAATATCCACTTTAAGCATAGCGAATGGTAGCCATTGTATGACAAACCTTCATTAGGCTGGAGGAGAGGCTGCAGTTTGAGAGCTGGGATAGCCCTTGCAGCTTACCAGCCTAAATTCTACCAAAATTACCACATCATACACAGTCTTGACCCATCCTTTTTGCCTCAAGACAGTCACAGGTGTTTCTACTTGGCATTTTAAAATGAAGGTGCTTGTTGGAATTTGATCACTTGCTCTTTCTCACTGCTTCTCTGATCTACTTTTAATACTGTGCTAAGCCAGAAGATTAGCTGTATTTACCAGTTTAGTGCTATAATGAATTATCAAAATAATGAAAATTACCCACAATTAACTTAATTTTAAATGGTTATAAATACTGTGGGGAAAAAAAAGTCAACCATTCCTCAAAAAGTGACCATAGTGACTATACAGCACGAGAGAAGTGTTATCTTTTTGAGCTCAGTGTCTTTTGGCTTTCAGTATATAGCACAGTCTTGAGGGAAAGCAAATTACTGAAACATATTGTCATTAACCCTTGCTTTTCAGTAGTAAACAAGGTCCCCTCACCCCATCCCTTGGCCACAGCTGAAATCCCTTGAAAAGGTTAAAAGAATTTTTTTTTTCTGTCCCAGGTGTTTCAGTTTCTAAGTCTTACACAGCTTCTACTTGGGCCTCTCTTTTTAAGTCCATGTGTAGGATTAATTTACTACTTTAAGTTTCAAGGTCTTGGTGGAAAGAAGAAGGTTTTCTTGCTCTGAAGTTCACTACTTCCAAAAAAGAATTTAGAAAAAATATTTTTCAACCAAAACATGGATGCTCTGCTGGTGGAAATAATCTTCAGTCCCTAAAAGGAGAGAGGTTTGTATGTGGGAGCTTGTGACTGTGTGCTGCTACCAAAGGAGGTAATGCTCTGCTTTCTTGCTTTGATGTTACTCAAGTGTAATTTCTTTTTGCTAGGTATAGCCTTGCTATTTTACTGTACCTGAAAAACATATGTTTTGCATCAACCTTATTTGCTAGGAGTGTTGTATTCTGAGACATTCAAGGTTTTTGTTTTCTCTTTTGGATTCTTTTTGGAGACTGAACTTGCATGTGTGGAGTTTTCTTGAAGTTTTTAAGCCTTTGTGAAGGAGACTACATGGGTTTCATTGGTGATGAGCTAGTGGTCATTGCATAGTCAGCAATTTAAATTTCTACGTGTTTTTTATGTAATGCTGGAGAAACATTTGTTTATTTGGCATATTTGAGAAACTTTGTCTTACTATTGAGACTGAGTGTATGAGAGCTTCAAGTAAAACTTATGTAGCTGTGGGCAGTAAGCTTTGAGGCATTAAGTTATCTAAGAAAAATGATTCTTTGCTTTATTAGCTAAATACATTCCTAAATTTTGCTGATATTTTAAGGGATATAATGGTGTATTTTGTGGAATTGAATAATTTTTGTAGAGCACTGGCATCTCTTCATGATCAAGCCATACTAGTCCCTTTGTTTCATTATACAATAAATGTGGATAAAGAATTGTTAATTTGGTTGTTTTAAGGATGGTATTATTAATTGATTCTAGAAGTAAGGGTGTTAAGGCTTAAAAGAGAAACATGCTTTGGGTTTGGGTGGTGGAAAAGAGGGTCCATTTTAGTTGCTAATCCAGGTGAAGATAAAATAATGAGCTTGACATGAGTTCAGAATTCATCAGGTTAGACTGTTTTTCAAGCTTTGCGTGGGATAGTGAAGGGAGGAAACCTGCCTGCAGTGGTTTCCCAGTGCTTTATTCACTGTCCTTGCTCTATCCTGTAATGCAGGAAGTACTAATTGTCAGTCATATTGATTTGATGGGAAGAATAAAACTTTAGAGAAAGTTCAATTCTCATTGTAGCAAAAATAAGGGAAAAAATGTGAACTAAAAATCTTGGTGTTCTCTTGGGATGCTATATGTGAAAAGCAGAGATATCTTACAGAATTATATGGAGCAGTGCTTGATAATTTTTAATGAATATTTTAATGCAATAATGAAATAAGGTAGTCAATTTAAATATTAAAAGTTTTAACAAAATAATTACATCCAATGTAACTTGTGAACTCCAATACAGCCACACCTATCTTGCTGTTAGAATTTATAATTGTAATACTGAATCCATCTTGCACAAAGTAGCATTACTGGTTGCATAGTGTGTTTTAGGAATATGAAGCTTAAACTGTAAATGCAATTTTTTTACTGTTGTCCACTTCTTCTGTTTTTGCTATCAATGCTGAATACTTGTTATAGAAGTCTGTTTCTATCAGAGCTTCTTAAAGCAAATGTAAAAGAGCTTGCAGACACTTGGAACTTTAAGGAATATCTCATAAGGCTAACTGATGCTCCTTAGTTCAGACTTAAAAAAGAATGGAAAGCTGTAGGCATTATTTAATCTAATAATAAATTCAAGCAATTGTACACAATTTTTTTTTTTTGCTTTGTTATTTGCTGTCTCAGCAATTTAACAGATGTGAATATTCCTCTTTTCCAGATTGCAAAGGATTTTGATGAGATGCAGTAAAGTGCTTTTTCCCTAATAATAATAATAATAATAATGATATTCTCATGGTGTGAATTTGAAATCTAATATTTTCAGGAGTTCTTCTTTCTGTGCTTATTCTGCTACTGCTCATGTTAGTTAGATAAGGAACAGAAAATATGAATGTGAATTATTCTCTGCGTGTTGCATGCATTTTGCTGTATGCTAATACATATGAGGTATATTACACATATATGGCTTAGAGAGAAATAAATCCACTATAACACAGATGAACTCAAGTTTTGCAAGCATAAAAAAATTCCTACTGAAAGCAAAACAGAGGTAGAAAATTAATTTAGTAATTTTAAGTAACACACCTCAGCTCAAGGTAACATGCTATATGATGAAATAGTTTAAAGTTTATCTTGTTTGCAAGATTAATATATTGATATTCACTTGACAACTTTTAGTATTAGAACCTTGCATACACACATTTTCACTTTGAGAATCTAGGTACTTCAGCAGGTACATGTAACTGATAAATCTTTTTGTAGTTGTCAAAACAACTTTGTACTTTTTCTTTTACAACTAAAAGCACTTTGACAGTCTGAAACCTGGTATATCAATAGGGAAAGCAAACAGACTATTAATTTTAGTACCACATTTCACTGAGTTTTGACATTTTTGAAATATATCACTTCAAAACACCGAGACACAGATGATTAAAGGTTGTTACTGGCAAAAATGTTGTTGGTTATCAGTGTTACCGATATCACTCAGTGACATCTCTGCATACTGGTTGAGTCTTGTTTGAAAATCAGGCTATTTGGACCATACGGACTATATCTGCATATCTCATTGTAGACTATGCACTAGTTTCTATGCCTTGAGGGCCTCCCCCCCTCACCCCCCACTCCGAAAAAAAAGGCAACAAAAAACTTAAGCTAACCTAGTTGCTGCTTGGTGACTGTCATTGTAGCCTACCTGTCAGTTCTCTGTTTTGTTGACGTGTGGAACAGGGTTGTCCTGATGTCTGAAGTCACTCACAATTAGCTTGAACTAGAGATGCTGCCAGGGTAGGACTGGTTTAAAAAGATAAAACAGGCTTACAACAACCTGATATTTTTTTTTTAAGTCTGGGGAAATTGTGGTGTGTTTGTCCATAGAGTGCACTGTAGTCTGAAATAGGATCTTTGCAAAAACACTATTTTTGTGGAGCCAGTTTCCCCAGTGCAGTCATAATGGCTTTTGGTTTTTGATTGTTTCTGTGTTCAACTAGATAATTTTCTCCTTTTAAGCTGTTGAGAAATCACAGACATTATTGAGGATGTCATTTCAGACACCAAAACGAGATAGAAATGGAAATATACAGTTGTCCTTGTGAAGTTTCACAGCTGATGCAAGAGCAAGATGCACTCTCCAATGTGGTGTTGCAGAAAATACTCAAAAAATAATGGCATAGGCATGGCTTTTAATAGCATTGTTAATATGGAGCTCAATCCATTAAGATAACATGAATACTCTGCTTTTTCTGCAGAAAGAGAGAAAGAAAGAAACAAGCATAAAATGAGCATAAGGGTTGTCTGACTTGAATTTGAGGGACTAAGGAGAAGACTTGCAGCATGTGCTCTGTGAGGAGTCTGGGTACTCTGCCACAGGGATGACTTCTTAACTTGTTTGCATGTAATGTGGTTTTATCATTATGTGTGCTTGGATTAGTTAATAGAGGACAATTTAAGTCTTTCTCAAATTTCCCTTGAAAGATTAATCATCTTAGGCTTTTCTAGATTTGAGTTTCCTGTTGATTTACTTCTGTTTACATATATGTATCTGAAAACCTTTATAAGTGGTAATGAAAATATATTCACAGGGTTTTTTTTTTTTTTAAGAATTAAAAGAAAAAATTTATATAATTTTGTATTTCAATGAAATATTGGAGCCTTTTAGCTTAAATGTTATGAAACAGTAAAGTCTGTGCATTTTTACATTTCCTCTTTCAGTTTTTGTAACTCCAAGCCGTCTGTGTAGTATATAAATTGTTCAGCTTATATTGTGGCTTAGAAAAAAAAACTTCAGGGAAAATGACTATTCAGAGTTGAATACATACACTTTTTCTAAGAGATCAGTAATCAGAAGCTGAAGCTCTCAATATGTAGAATGTATTTAGCACAAGTTTATTTATGCAGCTTTCTTTCCTATTTACTTATCAGCACTGGTGAGTAATATCCATGCCAGTTTGTCTTCTTACTTACTTACTGTTCATACAATAGACAGAAAAAACCCAGAAATACAATATGAGAATGATTGATTGTGGGATGGAGCTATAGTCTGACTCATCCCATATAAAAAAATGACACAAATAGTAATGAATGCACATTTCACATGAGCTTGACTTTTTTTTTTTTTTT